>CM072529.1:43803500-44403500 GCA_036898165.1 Silybum marianum | reverse complement strand
ATGGGGTTATCATGGTAAAGAAGTATGTCGTATGTGAGTGCATATCTATGCTTGGTATATATGTGAGCATGATCATGTAACAACTGTGATAATCAACGACATTCATAATGAAAGCGTTATAATACACTCAAACCTGCCTATTTAGAGAAGTTTTGAAAAGGCTCCCTTAGTTAGATAGATGGCGTGCCAATATCCATTTTTAGAGATCATTTCGTAATATATCAGTTAACCTATCAACAATTATTGTCACCAAAGAACATTTGGTCTAACGGTATCGTAGCCCTTTCCTTCCTAATCTAAACAAAAATGTTATTTAGATCAATTGTGTCAACATATTTTTATCCATTTTTTTGTATTTGATGATATTTTAAGCATTTAATAATTGATCAAACACTTTTAGTAAATTATATATCAAGTAAAAATAATATAATTTATTTCTAGGAAAAATTAGTAGTACGCAAATGCTTATATCGGTGATTTTAGTATTAATCAATGATAATTCAAGAGACGCTTGTATTAGGTGCATCAAAATTCAATGATGATGTTGTAGTTTTCTTTAGGGAATTTAATTATTTTGACCCATTTACAATATGGGTTTACAAAAATAACCAAATTCTTTTTCAGTTTACCAAAATAACCAGAATATCTTCGAAATACATACCGATTTTGAGGTCAGATCGAGTGGAATGGTCAAAGGCCCAAAACGACGTCGTTTTGGCCAAATTTCCTCCGCCACATACTGAAAATCTCCGCCACATGGCGGAGGGGCCCAAAATGACGTCGTTTTGGGCCGTTTTTACGTATGCCCTGGACCGTATAACATTTCCTCTGCCTCGCTGTATAAATACCTCCGCCACATGGCGGAGGGGACCCAAAACGACGTCGTTTTGAGCCCTTTTTTTGCCTGGAAACCCTACTTTATAAGAGAATATAACAGGTTACCTACTTTGTTTTTTTCACTGATAAATTCCATAATTGCCTGATAAATATCCTGATAAATTCCCCACAGTTGCATGATAAATTCCCCTTACACTAGTCGTTTTAAAGATCAAGAGCAAGATTTCAAATTCATTTTTCATTTTTTGGCACATTTTCAGAAATGGCCAACGTTCGTCAAGTAAGTTTTTCTGTTCTACGATTTATTGCTTAAAACTACTAATATATATTGAAAAAATATGTTTTAAAATATTATTCTTAAAACGTTTGTCAAAAATTTATTGCTTAAAACTACTAATATATATTTAAAATATTTGCTTAAAACGTTCGTCAAATATTGTTCTGTTGTACGATTTATTGAACTGTTTTTTTCACTGTTGTACGATTTAAAAATGTTCTATAAAAAAAATTCCAACTTATACCGTATTTTTAAAAGTTATAAAAATAAAAAACTAAATGGTCAAATTTTTTAAAAAAATAATATAACGAGACTTTGTAAAGAAACTTAACCAAAACGTTAACCCTAACTGACTTAACAGAAGTAACGGAAAAAAGCACTTAAATTGTAATAAACCTTAACAGAAGTATATATAAACTGTGTATATGTGTTACAATGTAGGAGGATTTTACGTACTCGTCGTTGGCGTTCAAAAGTCGTCTTACGATGATAAAAGATATTAGGACGGTTTTGAGCTTCGATGATGGCAAACAATTTGCGTTCAGGCGTACACCTTTCGGTCCATGGTTGGACCTTGCCATGACTGGCCACGATCCGTTGTTAGTCAACATGTTTCTGCAGATGGAGGCTTCTGCTACAAACCCAAAACCCGACGAGCTATATTTTGACGTGTTTGGGCACTCATTATGTTTCGGGCGACGGGAGTTCTGCCTTATTACAGGACTCCGTTTCGGACCCACATCCTCCCTTCCTTCCATTCCAACACAAAGTTTCGTTAGTAGGGTATTTACCGATGAGGACCCAAAAACCTTAAAGACTTCAACTGTTTATGACCGGATGATGATGAATTACATGAGTGACCTACCACAAGACGATGTTATTCGTGTGTGCTTAGTGGTGATGGTGGAACTTGTATTCATGGGGCGTGAGCTAAGACAGTTTGTTAGCCAGACAGTTCTTAGGGCCGTCGAGGACATACAAGTATTTTGCAATTATCTGTGGGGTGAACATATATGGGGCCATACATTCAAACAAATGCATAAGGCTTACAGCAGACGAGTGAAAAAAAATGATCCGTTAGCATGGACGATGTCTGGGTTTACATACGCTTTCAAGGTTAGACAAATAGTATAATTGATTTTTTTAATAACAATTGATTTCCTAATTTGAACGGTCCGTAAATGTTTTTGGTGTGTAACTTTAGATTTGGATCTTGGAGATGTTTCCTGTCGCCCTCCACCATTTCCATAAGCAAAATGATAGGTATCCTAGAGGACTTTCCTGGAGTCGGACTACTACTACTAAGACGTTGGGTAGGTCGATTTGCCTTCAGTTCTTCAAGTCAGTTGGTGGGGTAAGTTATTTGACTATCTTTCGAATTTGATAGGAAAACAATAATCACTCGGTGTATTGATTTTGTTAACATATTTAGCAGATGTCGAGCCCATCATCGCTACTTACCAGTACGTCTGCGGAGGAGCAGATGGAGTGGTATATAGAAAGTTGTCCCTATTTCCGTCCTAAATCTCGCGACCAATATCAAGACAAGTGGGACGAGCTGGCGGAACTCCGGACCAAGACTGATTCCAACACCCGACGCCTTAACGAGCTTGTGCTGTCTTTCGGCGCACATCAGGTCACTGTTGAACAAACAATTTACCGTCCTCTATATTTACACCATGTATTGATACTACCCTACATGGTTTTGCTAGATGTCTGAAGTCCCTACACCGACGACTTACTTCAATCAGTTTGAGGTGGAAAATACTTACTTCGATCAGTTTGCGATACCAAGGCGGTCATACGAGATGCCGACCTCGTCGTACGAGATGCCGACCTCGTTGTACGAGATGGCTAGGTCGTCTTGCGTCATACGGCCTACGTACATGCAAGATGTAAGTTCCTTTTTGTTGTTGTTTAAATGCTAGCGTGAAGAATAGCAACTAAAATTTTACCTTTCGCGGTCTAACAGTTTGGGTCGTCGGGCTACGTAACACATATAACGTCTCGTTCCACGTTCGACACCGCCGGACAGTTTGTAAGTTGTCTTTGTGTTATAATAATGGTATCTAGGAAATATGTTACTTATTTTGTTCCAATGACAATATCCAGGGCAACACGGCTTATACTGATTACGACAGTTTAGGACAGGTCATCCACCAGGAGTTCGGTACCCAAGCTTGGGCGTTCACGACGTATTGGGCACTACGATTACCCCTCAGGAGGAAGTGGAATCTGATCCGGAGTGTGATACATGTCGGTACCATGCTGCATGGATGGGCCAGGCATACCGTACGACATGGATGGGCCAGGCATACCGCTCGAACTGGATGGGCCAGGCATACCGCTTGAACTGGATGGGCCACCCATATCATGAGTCATGGATGGGCCACCCATACCATACGACACGAATGGTGGAGGCATATACGAGCTAGACGGAGGAGCCGTCTGGTAGGTGGGCTGCGTAATGTAATCGATATATTGTCAATCTATAGAGTTACATACAAAGAGCATAAATGTAATGCTTAAGTTACCGTATGAGAGTACTGTGGTGGCATGGAAAATAGTACACCGCTGGAGTAACCTGGCGTGTACTCCGAATCCAGCAAATCAAGGAAGCTGGGTTCCCGGTGTTGTGTCTGTACTGGTGGCTGCGGTGGCTGTGGTGGCATCTACGACGAAAATAAAATGGTTAACCAAATATTATATATATTGTTATACGTTTGTGAATTTAATATGATTACAAGGTACATATGATTATTAAAAGTGTTTGCCTGTCTCTGAAAATGATCATCATGTGCCGCCATATAACGATCCACATTCTCCATCCATTGGGGCACCCGATGAACAGTAGAAAGGTACGGCTGCAACCCATCCAGGGATACTTGATATAGCCGCTGAACGCGCTCAAGCTCCGACAACCTCTGATCATACGGGAAATCCGGCTGAGGATGCCGATCACCGGGTGGATGAAATCCCTGGCTGGTAGCGTGATGCCCCTCACTATGGTGTGAATGGTGTGAATGGTGAGAATGGTGAGAATGGTGAGAATGGTGTTCGTCGTCGTCATCATTCACACCGCCTAAATTCTGGTGGTCCTCCCCACCCCTAAAAAAACTAAAGCTATGTACATACCAATCTGATGCAGTCTCCAAAGGATTTGCCACCAACCTGGGAAGTGGTCGCCTAGGCTCCTAAGATATTTTAAAAAAAATATGTTACAATAACAATAATGTGGACAAAATTATCAATTGTAAACCATATTTAAAAAACATACCGAGGACACATCAATAATCTCCCTGACATGATTGAGTTTTACCATTCTTGGCACCCGGGTCCAACGAACTGCCCTCGGGTACACATTATTGTTTTTAGTGTAGTGTAAGGCGGAGCCTGGAAACATTTCTAAAATCCAGATCTGGCAATTAAATAGTCAACAATTAGTAAATGACAATAATTAAATAAGAAAACAATAGTAAAATGTTTAAATATTTAAATGACAAAAATTAAAATAACCTTTAACGCATATAAGAACCCATGAACCGTTAGTTTTTTGCTCCCCGCTGTCCGTTTTCCTGTATGTAGACAGTTATACATTTGTCCTATTGTATAACGCCAAATAAAACTCCCCCATGGATAACTGTTCCAAAACTCCAAGTTATCTATCGCCATGATCACCAGATCAGAAACTCTGACATTGTTCCGGTGGCCAAGAAAAAACATTTCAGCCACCAGAATCAAACACACCCGCACTGCATCGACATCATCCAAATCGTCATCCGCAGTACCAATGAGATTATACTTTTGCAGCACCAGATGAACCTTAGGTGTGCAATCACCAAACATCCTGCTAAAGAAACCATCACTATCAGCAGGATGGTCCGGAGCCCTTCCAAACAGAAGCCCCGTAACTAGACAGAAATCCTCACGACCAAAACGAAGCGTATGAGAGTCGATCTGGAAATACATCTCATCGGTCGTACCATGAGCGGGGAACGTCTGCCTCTCAAAAAATGTGTAAAGTAACACAGGATCGGCAGAAGTATCAGAGAGATCCAACCATCTACCAAAACAGGTTTCCCTAAATATGGCCGCCCTATTATTTGATAATTTACTCTTAATCTCTATCATGAGGGATATCTTTGCCCTCACATTCAACGAAGCTATAATGTCGTCGGCCTGCATAAATATTTTTCAAATTCAGTGTCAATTATAGTTCTTTTTAATTGACTACTAACGATAAAAATTATTTAAGTTTTGATTCTTTGTTTGAAACTTTCAATTTTTGTTTCCAATTTTTTCTTTGGGTTAAACAAATATAAACAACTCATTTTAAACTTTGATGATTTATTTAATTGAAATTAATGTTTAATAACTTAATCATTCAAAATGCTAAAGTTTAATGTTTTTTCATTCAAAAAATTAGTTTTAAGACTTAATCATTGAAAATATGATTGTTCGTTGTGTATTTTTTTCCCTAATAACAAACTCTTTCAAAAATTTGTTTATGTAGAATTTGTTCATTTAAAAAAATTAATGTTTAACAAGGTAATCATTCAAAAGGTTGCAATAATAATAATTAGTGTTATAATATATAAAGTTCAACTTAAATTTTCCGTTAACTATTTTACAAATTTGGTCCTTTTTCCGTTAGTTCTGTTAACTCAGTTACAGTTAAATTTTCCGTTAACTATTTTACATATTTGATCCTTTTTCTGTTAGTTCTGTTAACTCAGTTACGGTTAAATTTTCCGTTAAATATTTTACAAATTTGGTCCTTTTTTCGTTAGTTCTGTTAACTCAGTTACGGTTAAATTTTCCTTTAACTTTTTTACAAATTTGGTCCTTTTTCCGTTAGTTCTGTTAACTCCGTTACGGTTAAATTGTCCGTTAAATTTTTCACAAAATTGGTCGTTTTGCCGTTAGTTCTGTTAACTCAGTTACGGTTAAATTTTCCGTTAACTTTTTTACAAATTTGATCCTTTTGCCGTTAGTTCTGTTAACTCAGTTACGGTTAAATTTTCCGTTATATTTTTAACATATTTGGTCCTTTTTCCGTTAGTTCTTTTAACTCCGTTACTATTAAATTTTCCGTTAAGTTTTTTACAATTTGATCCTTTTTCCGTTAGTTCGAGAAACTACGTTACGGTTATATTTTCTGTTAACTTTCTTACAAATTTGGTCCTTTATAATTTAGTTCGAGTAACTCAGACAGTTAAGTTTTTTACAAATTTGCTCCTTTTTCCGTTAGGCTTTACGTAATAAACATTATTTTTATATAAATTTATTTCCATTTTTCGTTAGCAATTTACAACAACCCTATAACTTACTACAAACATAGAAACGATAAATTGACGTATAACATACAAAAATTAAAATTTCTATTATTTCTAAATAATTTTTTAGCAAACGGTTACTAAAATTATAATTATTTACACAAGTCTTTATTAAACTATTTACAATCTTTGTATAAAAATGCATTACACGTGTTATAAATAATTAATATTTATATTGTAATGGACAAACATAACCATTTATTCGTTTCAAAACACACGTGGTGATCCTAAAAATGGACAAACATAATCATATACATGTAAATTGCAACCATTTAAATAAAGTACGGGTTTTGAACTAACCATTTGGTAAACGTCTTGAGTTATTTTAGATGAGAAGCACGTGGTGGTTGACTCCTCCTTGGTTACGTAAGCAAGACCTTAAAATATTGAAGTGGTCCCAATTTTTTGTGTGTAAGCAAAAATAAGGCAAGAACAAAGCAAGAAGATGAGGAGAAGACAATAGAAGCAATTACAGCCGTGTGGGGTGTGGGTGGGGGCGGTTGTAGTATAAAGGGCTTTTAGGGTTCGGTAGATTAGGGTTTCCAGGAAAAAAAGGGCCCAAAACGACGTCGTTTTGGGTCCCCTTCGCCATGTGGCGGAGGTATTTATACGGCGAGGCGGAGGAAATGGTATACGGTCCAGGGCATACGCAAAAACGGCCCAAAACGACGTCGTTTTGGGTCCCTCCGCCATGTGGCGGAGGTATTCAGTATGTGGCGGAGGAAATTTGTCGTTTTGGCCCTTTGACAAATCCACTCGATCTGAGGTGTGTATCGAGAGCCATTTCGCATGTATTCTGGTCATTTTGGTAAAACGAAAAAGATATTGGTCATTTTGGTAAGGACATTTTCTAAAATGTCCATTTTAATTAAATTCCCTTTTCTTTATGTTTTCTATTATTAAATGAGAAAAGTCTAAAAAATTTAAAAAAATATATGATTTTGAATGACTAAAGGGGTCTTTGGGTTCGTTTATAACAACAATTTATTGATTTATTTCGGTATGACACCGGTAAATGGTAATAAGCATTTTTGAGTGTTTAGAAAAACACAACTTATACCTGTGTTAAACCGATGATAAAGAGTTTTTTAAGAAGTTAAAAGATTTTAACTTGTCAAAAGTTGATAAACAATTTTCTAAAAAAACAATAAGTTATTTTAAATAAGTAATCCCAAACACCCCTTAAGTCTTTAAACTACTTTTTTGGATGATAAAAACCTTAAACTATCTAAAACCGGTTAAATGCATCATTGTAACCTGTAAAAACAAGTTGATATGATAAAAATTTGGGAAAGTCTGAAAAAACCCAACAAACTATCTAATTTTGAATGATTAAGTCTTTGATTTTTTTACAAATAAATACCTAAAAAAAATCAATCTTTTTACTAAATTAATTCTTGAATTTGTTTTGAACAAATAAATCCCAAACTTTTTTTGAACAAAAATTATACACAATTAATCGCACCGACAACAAAGTACAATGAACCAATTAAACATAGAAAAATTATATCATTTCTAGTACTAATTCCAAAACATATAAAAGTTATGCTTAAAGCATAAATTAATTTCATTAGCTTAATTGTTTTTTATGTATCTATTTAAGATCATTCCCAGGAAATGATTTTTTTAACTCATACTATATGTTTTTTTAAGAGAAACTCATACTATATGTTTTTTTAAGAGAAACTCATACTATATGTTTATGTCACATTAAAGTGAGTTTAACAAAAGGTGTTCATAGCTAGGAAGTATTGGATATGTTTATATTGTACTGGTATATTTACAAGTTCATGATGATAATAACAAATTAATAATAATGTATATAATATTCAAATGTAAGACGTTTGAATATCATTAACTTAATTTTTGTATGTATAAATATTTTTGTATGTATCTATTTATGATTTAGGCATAACTTTTATATGTTTCAGAATTAATAATAATAACTACATAATTTTTTTCTATTTAATTGGTTCATTGTACTTTATTGTGATGAGATAAATTGTATATTTTTTTTGTTCATGATTTTGCTTCAAAAAAGTTTTGGATTTATTTGTTCAAAATTAAGTTCATGATTTTCTTTCATCAAAAAAAAAGTTTGGGATTTAACTCAAGAATTTATTTGGTAAAAAAAAATTAAGAAAAAAAATTAGGGATTTTTTTAAAAAATTAGAGACTTAATAAATTAAAATCAAATAGTTTGTTGGTCTTTTTTAATTTTTTTTCAAAATTTTATCATATTAACCTGTTTTTACAGGTCAGAAAGATATATTTAACTGGTTTTATAAAGTTTTAAGGGTTTTTTTTACAAAAAATAATTGAAGTACTTAATCATTCAAAATCAAATAATTTATTGAATTTTTTTAGATTTTTTTAGTATTTTAATATATCATAATCGATGATTAAACATTTTTATTAAATTAATATTGACTTAGAGGAGAAAGAACATGTTTATATATTCATTTGTATATTCATTTAATAGAAGAAAAAGAAACTACTAAAAAAGTGAAAATAGAAAACACACACGTGCACGAACGTGATGATTGTTTGTAGTTTGTTGATGCTTCGTCAACCATGTTGACAATAGCATGTATCATCATTTCAAAGACATCATGTCTACCAACTTTAAATCATTACTAAACCTTCCAAGTGGGTGTTAATATGGGACATCATTTTGAATCTAGTAAATTACATCGATGGTCCTTATACTTAATTTTCAATTTCGATTTCGTTTTCGTCTCTATTTCAAGTAATTACATTAAGTGTCCTTGCAGTTTGCATCTTGTTTTAAACTTGATATCTTATCCTATAACAACCCGTACAATCTAAAACCCCAAAATACAGAGATTTCATATATACAAAGAGATCCATGTAATACATTGAATTCAAAACTAACCGTATATTACAAAAGCTAGCATTTAACCACAAACGATCCTACTAATACTAACAAGTAGAATCCAAAAGTCCAAGCATAAGAACTACATCTTTACCTTGCCTTTACCTTCGATGTGATGTTGACCTGTAAAACAGTTCTGTAAAACAATTGAGGGTTAGATTGAAAGGTCTAGTGAGAAATTTACCTCGTGTTTAAACCATGCCTTGATAATCAGCTTTCAAACGAGAGCTGGTAAAATAACCAAAATGAATCAGTGAAAAATACTTTATTGAATCTAATTAAAAAAAATTCTGCCAAAATATTTTCCGAGTCCCTCAGCCTTGGCACAAGAGACGTGCAAGGCTCGCATGCCTTCGTATAAGGCATATTCCTTCAGCCTTCGCACAGTAGGTGTGCGAGGCTTTGCCTCCCTTCGCACAAAGCATGTGCGAGGGTTGGCATATCTTGGAGCATCTCACCCTTCGCACGACATGGGTGCGAGGGTGGATTGCCTTCGAATCACAAGGGTGCGAGGTTAACACCCTTCGCACAATACATGTATGAAGGTCAACCCTTTTCGCACACCATAGTTAGTTTCCATGTTGTATGCTTTGCTAAAATAGAGAATATATTTAACAAACTAGCAGATAAGAGCATCTCCAAGAGCTATGCTATTGAGAAATATGAGATTTTAGCAACTTTTTTTTTCTTCTAAGAGCTATGTAGTGCGATGCAGTTTGATAACTCAAAACCGCAAACCGCACCGCATAATGCAGTTTGGTAAAATTACAAACAACAAACCGTACCGCTCAAGTTCTAAACCTAACTTTGTGTTGCGGTGTGGAGTGGATGGTTTGGATGAACACTCCTAGTTTTGACCGATCCGATCTCCAATATACACATGTATTAATCATAGTTAGTTTTCATGTTGTATGCTCAACTATTTTGATTCAATTAAAAAAAGTCTTTTCAAGACATTAACTTTTTAGTTTTCACAATTCATCAATTGTCGTGTCCCCTATACCGGCAAAATTCCAAAATCCGTCAAAAATCAAAATCTGAAATTTCTAATTGTCTTTCGACTTGATATATGATAATCCAAAAATTCAACTATTATTGACGCATTTGTTTAACTTTCTTTTTCAACTTGCTCAATATTTTTGTAATTGTAAAAATATATTTTTCTTTTATAATTCGGTTCAAACATTTTTTTAGGTATTATAAAAAACGTCCTCTCTTCTCTCTCCGACTCCGGTGAATAACATTCCGGCGAACATCGATACAGTGTGATACCAAAATACCTACAAGATGCATTGTGATACGAAGTAAACACAAGATACATAATGTGATACCAAAATAGATACAAGACCCACTGTGATACCCATTGTAATAACCACTATCCATTGTGATAACCACTGTCCACTGTGATACTTGGTGTAATACCCGATATGTTACAACTGTATTACACTCAAACCACAAAAATAAAAAACAAACCAACAATCAAAATATAATCGATTACCCAATTTCAAATCTAAACCAAGATGAAAATAAATATAAACCCCAAATTTACAAGGTGTAATGCGATACCCAATATGATACCACTATGATACCGTTGTGATACCAACTGAAGTGATCCAATATGATACCTTTGAATTTTAAACCAGAAAAATTCTCTAAAAACATAGATCTAGAAACCAAAAAGCCTCATATATAAAACCAAATAGGGAGGGAGTTTGGAAATTGTTACGACCCAAATTCCATGAAGACATATACTTAAATATCAACCAATTTTACCTAAAGTTTTAATGTGAACTACATCTCAATGTATTTGTAGCGGGTAAAAACATCCACGACTTAGAAAATTATCTATCAAACGAGTAACAAGTCCTCTCATCCTCTCTATTTAGCCTCAAAGCTTCCCTTTACCCTTAGGCGTGCTCTCGACAAACGTCTTACCTGAAAATGGTTTTAAGTTTTGGAAAGCGAGGGTTAGACCAAAAGGTCTAGTGAATTCCCCACAAAGCCATAGTTATAAAAATTACAGTTCATATAAAGGGATTTATAAAAACTCTCAATTTGGATCATGCACACTAGTCGTAGAACCAACACTTGCCGCACAATTCCCCATGCGACTAAGCTATATGTTTGCACAATTCCCCATGCGACTCTAATGAATGGCCCAAGGTGGTGCCCGTCCAATGTACCCACGGAATGAATTCGAGGTACACGGATATCAACTCCCAAGAGATTTGCAAGGTCTCAAGGTACACTACAACCTATTATGCATGTCCAAGCAACCATATATATCATGATATAATGTAACATCTCTACCAAAAGCAATTTATAAGACATTTAATAATGAAATATAACATTCTTACAAGTTCAAATACCATAATTAGTGTAGCAAGTAAAGCCATTGCCAGAAATGTAATTTAAAAGTCAAGGGAACTCGCCTTAATCGCAACATACCGCTCAAAGACCTAAAGCTGCAACTTGTTCCAAACCGAACACCGGAATTGGACGTCAAAGAATTGGTGTTAAACCATCTTAAATATCCTAAAGTCCATCCTTTATAATCCCTAAGACAATCCCCTAAACCATGCCTCAAAACAAGCACTCAACAAGAAACGGACCAAACCGAAAAATCACCCAACAGTGAGTTGGGCAACTTGTCTCGTGGTTTGAAGCCGCTGGGTATCCCGTGCAACTTTCTGCCAGGTACAGATCTGTCCTTTTTCTTGCACAACAACGAAATTTAACCCCAAAACACTCCCAAGGTCTAAAACTCGATTTTAAACACCTAAAATCAATCAAATTCAATCCCAATACTAGAGGATTCATCCAAAAACAAACCCAATACTAAACCCAATCAACAACATAGATTAATCTACCATTTCCAACCCAATATGCTTGAAAGATGGACTAATAAGCAAAACCTTGAATGGAAGAGAACTCAATGAAATGGGACGTTTCTAGATGGAATTCATTGATTGAATTCATTTAGAATACTCTCCCAATAAAATCCCAATAAAACATCCATTCAATCCACCAACTAAATGACCAATTTCTCAATCAAAATAAAACACCATTAATGGAAATCTTGATAAAGGAGATAAGGTGCATACCTTGAAGATGATGTTTTCCCCCAATAAGAATGTCAATCCTTTCTAAGAAGTTGTTGATAATTTCTTGCCTCCCTCTCCAAGTATTTGATTCACCAAAAACCCTTCTGTTTTAAAACCCTTATGTTCTAAAACCCTTCTCACCAACACGTTTCACACACACACACACACACTCTTTAAAATTCTGATTTCATAATTTAGAAGAAATGTGAAGAAAATCCTTAATCTTTACTTATAAATACTATGGGCTTGAGCCCCAAAGCACCCCAACTCTTAAGTCTATAATTAACAAAAATTGAACTTGGGTTATTACAGAAGCCGGATTTGTATTTCTGTCATCGTTTCAAGATCACAAGCCAAAAAGAAAAATTCGGTTGGACTTGGGCAGTTGCTTATGAAGATGTTTGTGCCTTCTTCATGTAGGTCTTTCCCACCCATCAGAAAAAGCCTATCTTTGGGTTAACGATTGGGAGTCATCAGCAATAGCAGGTGGATGTTGGTGGCGGTAGCAGGAGGCAGATGGTGGTGGTGGTAGCGAGATGAAAATAGAAAAAAAGGATGGTGGCAGTGCAGGCGGATGGTGGTGCTGGGGTGAAGGGAGGGTTGATTCAATGGTCTGGTGAAAGGCGGTAGCAGGAGGTGGGTTGGGTGACAAGGAATTGATTTACTATTAAATGGATAGGGTAAAATGAAACTGGTTCAAATCAATATAAAAATTTGATTTACCATAAAAATTCTACCAAATAGCCCTTTTAATTTATTTTAAAAATAAAATTAATTATATTAAATTAGTGGCTCACATTAGATCTCACAGTTACCACAAATAATCGGGTTTCATTTGATTACGCCCCTATATATATATATACATAGAGAGAGAGAGAGAGAGAGAGAGAGAAAGTTTCAAACGAGAATGTTAACTTTTTACGAGAATATGAGAAACTTTTTTCATGTTCAAAATCATACATGATCCATACGACTTTTCCCTTGCGACTTAAGTAGCCTCAAAAGTCGCCTGCTCCAGTTAGTGCAAAATCACGTATGATTTTGCACATGTAAGAAGTTTTTCGTATTCTTGTAAATAGTTAACATTCTCGTATGAACCTGCCCATATATATATATATATATATATATATATATATATAGACTTGGGATCACGTGAGACCAGCCTGTTTCCGTGAGACACGTGAGACAACCCTTTTACACTTGAAACTTCACAGCTAAAGCACTATGAAGGTAAAAAAAATATGAATCTTTAAAGTATTTTTGCTATGAAAGTAACCTACATAGTGTTTTTGCTGTGAAGGTAACCTTCACAGTATTTTTGCTGTGAAGATTCAGATTTTTTTTACCTTTACAGTGTTTTTGCTGTGAAGTTTTCAAGAGTAAAAAAGTGGTTTCACGGGTCTCCGACGGGTCTCACGGAAACAGGCTGGTCTCACATGAAGCCATCATATTTTTTTTACCTTCACAGTGTTTTTGCTGTGAAGTTTCAAGTGTAAAAGGGTGGTCTCACAGTCTCACGGAAACAGGCTTGTCTCACATGAACCCAACCCTATATATATATATATATATATATATATATAGGGGAGGGATTATACCAGAACCACCCCCTTTTTAAAGGAATAAATGAACACTTTGTGGACCACATATGATGTGGGTCCCACATAATATTAAATCATTTCTGATTTAATATTAAAATGGTTAAGGCACTAGGGGATGTGGTGGAATATCCTATCTCTCTAGGGTTCGAATCCTAAGGAATACGACAATTGTGGCCACTGAGTTTATGAGAGATGATGTCTTGTAGTCATAATTTGTTGGGATTAGTCCAGGCGTAGCCTGGGACACCCTTTAATAAAAACTAACAATTACATCAATAATTTGATAGAAGCTCTTGACAATAAGAGACTAAGAGGAAGAGAGAATTGATTCAACTCTTAAGAAAGTGGCGACAAGTGTAACCCTAAAATGTAAATTAATAATTTCAGTTTTAGTGTATTAAATATGATAAACATATAAAATTAATTTTACAAAAAAAAATAGAAGGTACCCAATCGGTTCCGCCTCTGGGTACCAAGCGGGACCAGGTACCAATCCCGGCTGGTACCCAACGATTAACGATCTCATTTTGCGATGGAACTAGCCCGGATCAGTTCCGTATTTTAGGAACCGGAACCAAAACCAGTCACATCAACCGGTTACGGAACCGACAGCTGTGGAGAGGTTCTGGTTCCAAAGGTAGGTATCTGGTACCTATGCTTACCTCTAATGAATATTATACGTATATAACATTTCACATAAAAAGATTAAAACAAATAAAAAAACCTATATGAAAATGGATGTCATAGCAAAGAGAATGAAATATTTTTTAATGAAATTTGTTTGACTAAAATATTTGTAAATTTTACAATAATTTGGTTTATGATTTAAAGGGGTAAAGTTTTAACTAAAGAAAATTTCGATGATTGAAATAAACTCTCTCTTTATCCACTAATCACTTTAATTAACTATTTTAATTAAAAGTTCTATTTAATGTGAGTTGTTGGATTAAATAAAGATTGAGGATCAAAATTTGGCAATTGGTTCATAATGTAAAGTTAGTTTTCAATTAAAGTTTCTCTCTCTATATATATATATATAGAGAGAGAGAGAGAGAGGAAGGTTCAAATAAGAACTTTGTAAATTTAAAGGAATAAAGAAACACCTTGTAGACCACATATGATGTGGGTCCCACATATGATGTGGGTCCCACATAATATTAAATCATTTCTGATTTAATATGAAATGACGCCACAATCCTTGTGGTTTAGTTTCTAGTTTTTATCAGATTAGCTTTTATCGTTTGTAATATTTGTTTCTTTACGTTGCTACTTTGTAATAGAATAATAATTAATTTTTTAGTATGAAATAATAAAAAAATTAGACATGGGGGTACCTGGTACCAGAACCGGTTCCAAACGGTTCTGGGACGAATTCCCACATATAAACAACCAATGCAACCGGTTCCGGTTTCTTCATTCCAAGAACCGGTGGTTCCAGTTCCGAGGTCGGTTTGATAAATTTTAGTCGAGTACCCGATTTTGCTCACCCCTAATGCTAAGAGTGATTGTAAGAGCACGGCAAAATGGTTGCATTTGTGTCAAAAAAATTATTGTGTGGTTTGGTAAGAATGAATACCGTTATTATTGTATAAACCATTTTTCTCACTATCCCGTAGGCCTAACAAAATATTTCTTTTAAAATCTTTGTAAACAATGACCATATTTTGACTAGCAGGGAGAAGTTGTTGTAGGAATTCATGTTCATCAGAGAGGCAGTAATTAAAATCCTTGGATAAAACTGTGAGGTTGCATAAGATCTCGTTTTCCTTAAGTTTTATTTTGACCTTAATTTTCTACGCATCACGAAATCAACTCGAGTAAAATCTCAGATTTTCAATAACGATTCACGTAAGATTGTTCCATTTTTAAACTTACAGAATCGTAACCGCTTCTATATTAAATGTGAGAATAACTCCATTAAATGAAAATGATTGTTGGAATAAAGTAGTGGATGGATAACCGACATGAGTCAGGAAACACAAATTTGAAGGCAACTCAGAAGACACTTCTGAGTCAGAAGCACTTTAGAGTCAAAACCATAGAAGCTAGACGTGCCTCGAAATCTGAAACTTCTGAATAAGACGCATAGGATTCTAAAGAGGACTTATAGACTTCTGAATTTCACTTAGGACATAAAATCTGTAAAGGTTTCGGGGCACGGTCCTGAACGCCCCAAGAAAGTCCGCCTCAACCCTGCACGCCACCTCTTGGACCTCGGCAAAATGATACTACCTTTTGAAGAGTGTGCACTTTAATGGGCTCACCGTGCCCTCTTGACTTCGGTTCTCTGGGGTTAATTGCCTAGCCTGCCCCGGCCCTTTCCCCCGAGGGTGACTTCACTACCTGGATCCTCATCTCTTGAACTCGTTCTGGCAGCCCGCAGAAAGAAGTCAACTAGAAGGCAAAATCCACCTCCACTAGTGGCTCGGCTTCGTCCTAGAAGCTACTGCTTCCGCCTCTGAAATCCCAATGCACTGAGTCGTAGGCTTTATTCAAATCCATTTACCATCATGCCAGAAAACAATAAGCTGATGCATTCTCTGATAGAGACTTAGCCCAATGGCTACCACCGGAAGTGCGCTAAGTTAGTCTACAGAATTAGCTCTATCTTAGCCGAGGAGCCGAGTGACGTGCCAGCGCTACTAATTGAGTGCCAGCACGTAGCTGTGCTGTCAGTAAGAAGGGACACTTAGCTACATCCGCACGCAAAAGGAATGTGGTTCTGGTTGTATTGAACTTTCTTTCAGGCTAGCTCTGGGCAGGGCGCTGAGGAGGAGGCTTCGTCGTCCGGCTCCTCATAAATGATGTTAGGATGGGCCGGCCCATCCTCGGAATCCTAAAAAAAAAAAAGAGGGAACAGAATCACTTTCTTTCAGTGACATATCTAATCAGACTGAATAGGATTTTAAGAGCTGTCACGATCATTCACATCCATTTCAGTAGGCAGGAAGGGCGCGGAAGCTACCGTTTCTAGAATGCAAGCAAGCTAGCTTGCTGACTCTCCTAGTGGTTTGGCGGCAAGGAAAGGGGCATTTATCTCTGCCCCGGCACTGGCCGACACGTAGGTCTATTCCGCGCTTTCCTAGGTGCGCATCTCCATCTACTAAAAGTAGGGGTGGTTGCCATAGATAGAGGTGGTACGGAAGGCACGGACTCCTTATGGCACACCGGGGTTTCCCTTTTTTCTAGCGAGTAAAGTGCTTACGCCCCTTTAGAGAGAGGGGCGCGCTAGCGCTTGACTAATAGAATAGGGGGCTGAGAAGCTCTTGCTTGCTGTCTACTTTCGGTAGACTTCTTTCATTTCCGAATTTGCTTGCGACAAGTCCTAGCATTAGTATGAGTTCGTTGACCGCATAAGGGTGATCCATCTTGATGACGAATTCCACGATAACAAGAAATAGAAATTAATCGTTCGATGTCTGCTCGTTCCCCCCTCTTCAATTCCCAATGAACAACATGATCTTGACCTATCATTTGTTCAATTTGGTCGATCTGATACTTAGTTAATTCTTTTATCTTTATGTTCCCCCTGATACCTAATCGATAACGAACCAGAATGGCTTTTTTAGGCCCAATTCCATCTATTTTTGTTGAGGCAATTCTGACTTGTTCATCGGCAACTGATCTAGCTCCTGAAATATATAACATTCTTGATCCTTCCTTTTACTAGTCTTCTCGGCTGGAATCAAAAAAGATTCTCCGCTCTGCTCCTACTTGTATTGATGAGCACAATGCAATTCACGTATCCCCGGTAGTCAGTCCATTTCCATCAGCCGGCCGGTGGGAGCGAGAAGTTTGGGAAAAGCTACCCAACCTACTAGATCCTTTACATAAAAATAAGGAGTGATTGAGTCCGACTCAAGCGAGTGAGTGAAAGGCGTGGGAATCGAATAAGCAATCACAAAGAATGGGGGGGGGGGGGGGGAAAAAAAAAAAAAATAATTAAAATTTCAAAGGTTAAATTTAATTTAGTTTTAACTTTTGATTAACTTATTTCGATCATTAAATTTTTGCAAGGGACCCCATAACTATAGCTGACCATCACCGACTTCGAAAAGGTCTATTGAAATTAATCAAAAAAGTCTCTTGAAATCAATAAAATACGAAAAAATCATTCGAAATTGATAAAAACACTAAAAAAATCTTTTGAAATCAACCAAATACTTAATTTTTTTTTCGAAATGGTGTAATTAAGCAAAAAAACGCCAGACTAGTTTGCGGGATTTTAGTCTACCTTAAAGGTGACCCGACTACGTAAAAATCTTGGATCCGCCACTGATCTCATAATCTAGTTAGTTTATACGAGTGTGCTATTTACACCTCATAGCCCATGTATATCTTAACTAACAACATTATATTCTCTTGTGGATCACCCTACATAAAATAAACCGATGATTTCACTAGAATCATCAACAGAAACTCGTGAAACAAAAAGTCCAAATATACGTAAAAGTTGGAAGCATAGTTCAAGGCAATGATGCATAGAGAAAAAAGAACCGTGAGATTAGATTTTATCTTTTCTACGAAATTTAAGAAGTTATTTTTGTTGTAAGGTTGATACTTTGTGTTTAATTGAAGTATTGAATGTTACGTGTTTACATAAATATTTTGGCATCTAAAGCTATTAATTAATTCAAAATATACTTATTAAAGACATTTCTCTTATTTTGAAACTTGAGCTAGATAATAAGTTAACTAATCTTCCACCATTCAAGTTTTATAATTACAATTGAGCATGCAATTTGAATTTATTTAGAGATCGATCAATATTTAAATACAAGTTTTAATACAAATAATGCAGACTTATAACATATACTTTATACGATAAAAATGAGAAAACTTATAGAGCATAATTTTTCTATCAATATCTATGTAATGACGGTAAATAAACATATAATTAAGATTTAAAGAGTAATTAAACCTTTGAAAAAACTTTGCATTTTTGACACAATAAAAATATTTTCTACCATCCAAATGTCATCAATAACAACCATTCCTAAAATGGTTTTTCCTTTTACACCCTACTTTATTTTCCTTTTGTACCCTACTCTATTGTATTTATTTATTTTGATTGGTAATACATTAACATTCATATTTATTTATCTATTTTAATTGAGAGACATATATCTAAATTAGGTTTTAAAATGTAAAGTATGGTGTAAATTATCTCCAACGTCATTTTTCAGCTTGTCCATAACAATAATACATAAATAATAAATAAGTAAATGAGTTACACGAGGTTGGATTTGTAGAGATTTTGATAGGAAAAGTCAATGATGATCTTCTAATTTCACAATCACTTAATAAAACAACATTTCACGTGGTAAAATAAATTTAAAATATGAAAGAGAGAAAAAATTACAAGAAATAAATAAAAGTAATTATTAATTCTATTGTTTATAAGCCTACGAAATTATATTTGCAAGTTTCAAAACGTTTGGATTTTTAATAAAAAGGATGATAATATATTTCTTTCTTTGAGATTTCTTAGAGCATCTCCAACAACATCTCTAAAATGGAGAAAATGAGGTTTTTGAGCATTTTTTTATCCTAACAGCATCTCCAAAACTTTCTCCAAAATGAAGAAAGTATGAAAAAGTTAACAAAAATCTCCAAATTTGGAGAAATTGGAGAAATCTCCAAAAATGATTAACATGATGGAGAAATCATATTTTATTATGTTCCACCAATTAGAAAAATTGAAATTAAATGTTTAGATAAAATACATAATATTTTATTAAAAGTATGGAATATTTTAATAATATAATGAGTTTTAGTGTCATATTTTTTAGAGATTTTTAGTTTTGAATTTCTATTTTGGAGAAAATTATAGAGATGCTGTTGTGCTCTTACCGATCAACATTCACGGTGCCTACAGAAGTTCATACAGTTCGTGGTTCTGTCGTAAGAGAAAAAATTACGTTTTTAAAAAGTACCACAATATTATTTTATGGGGGTGCAACTGTATAGTTTTTAAAACTGAAATGTTAACATAGGTCTTCAAAGATAGAGTTGGTAAATGTTGCTTACTTTATACAAAAACTCCAGGTTCTACGTTTACAAAAGTCAGATTTCTTCGTGTCCAACTTAAACTTTTATTTTTTTTATATGTTTTAGAAAAAATTACAATCTGGATTCGAACATGTGTCTCTTTTGTGTAACAACAAACTGACAAACCAACTATCCAATCTATACTAATATCGTAACATATTTCAACATCTTTATTTTTTTAGTCAAAATTTATTACCGCCTAAAAAGATTTCTGGATTTACCCTGTAAACTAAGATTGATTTATTCATAAAATAATCCATCCCATTTTTTTGACGTTCGTCAAAGTCAACATGTTAATTGCTAAGTTGATTTTATTTCATTACTCGCGTCTTCGAAATTTTGTAGCAAACAAATTGTTATATATATATATAGAGAGAGAGAGGAAAGTTCAAATGAGAACTTAAATTTGGTTGTGAACGTAAGGACAAATGAAAGCGCGACATATATCAATTGGTTTGTATTTGAAGTTTACTCCGAATCCCCCCCCCTCTCTCTCTCTCTCTCTCTATATATATATATATATATATATATAATTAGGGCCATATATTTGTTAGGAAAGAATTTTGTATTTAGTTTGTCGTATTTTATTCAAAGATTTGGTTTTACAATTAAAAGGCCGCTTAATTTATTAAATGTGGACGAAGAGATATATCATAGAAGTCAAATAAAACAATATAATGTTCAAAGGGTAAGTTGGTCCTTTCAAGAAAATGTGAAGGGCAGTTTAGACAAAAGGTAATGTGAAATCATTCTATCGGTTGAAAATAAGTTATCCTATTAAGGGATGTCATCATCATTGGTCTAATATTGAATGTCTTATTGATAGTAGTTATTAACTTCTATTTTTAACATATAAAACACATTTTTAACATATGGGTGGACCTAAATGGGGAATCTAGTGTTCCATGCCACTGTTTAATGGTCCCTTTGTAATGTAATTAAATTAAATAAATTCATAACGAGTAGTAGTTGTAGTATCTTTTTTAATGCATCCTTGTATTCTTAAAGCTAAACTTGTGACATAAATTTGTGGTAGCTTAGTTGGTTTATGTTGCCGTATTGAAGGTATATTTTGTTGGAACTTCGTTTATAAGAGAAAGTCTTGTTCCACGTAGGAGTCCATATGAAAAGGATCTCACTTATTAAACACCAACCCTTAGGGGTGCTTGATTCGTAGAATGTTTTTTGGATGAAATAGAATATGTCAAATAAATTTGACTTTGAAGGAATTGGAATAAAATGTTGTCAGGTTTGACCACCTGTTTGGTTGGCAGAATTGGAATGGAATATGTTAAAAGAATTGGAATATGTTTGTTTGGTTCACAGAATGTAGCTTTGGAATTGCAATGAAATGATCGTAAATGACCAAAATACCCTTTTTTGATAATTTTAATTTTTTAAACTAAAATACTTTAATAAAATAATTATTAAATCGGTGGTGGTGGTTGAGATTGCGGTGGTAGGTGGTGGTTGAGATTGCGGTGGTCGGCGGTGTTTCAGATGGCGGTGGTCGATGGTGGTTCAGATGGCGGTGGTCAGTTCAGATCAGTGGTGGTTCAAATCGGTGGTGGTCGGCGGTGGTTCAAATCATCGGTGGACGACGTTGGTTCTAATCTATGGTGGTTCTGATCGGGTGTGGTCGGTAATGGTGGATCAAATCGGTGGTGGTTCAGATCGCCGATGTTCAGTGACGGTCTAGATCGGCAGTGGTCGGCGGTGGTTCAGATTGGCGGTCGGCGACGTTTCAGATCGGTGGTGGTCGGCGGTGGTTCAATGGTGGTCGGTGGTGGTTCAAATCAGTGGTGGTCGGCGGTGGTTCAGATCGGTGGTGGTGTGCGGTGGTACAGATCGACGGCGCTCTGTGGTGGTTCAAATCGACGGTGTTCGGCAACAGTTCAGATCGACGGTGTTCGGCGACAGTTCAGATCGATGGTGTTCGGCGACGGTTCAGATCGACGGTGGTTGTCGACAGTTCAGATCGGCGACGGTTCAGATCAATGGTGGTCAATAGAAAAAGAATGTACCAAACGAGAGAAAAGCATTTGGTCAATAGAATTCAACATTCCAATTCCATGAGATTTCTTCAGAATCTGCAAACCAAACGCAACCTTAGTATGTGGTTGTTCTTAGTGGGCTCTCTTTGACATCAATATACATATTAAATGTCAAAGAACATGAGAGTGAACTGACGAAAATTTTGTTTTACATGTATCAAGTAAGGATTTATGATTGTTTTCTATCAGTTGTTTGTTGTACTTACGTAATTATTGTTGTAATATTAAGATATTACATTTGTAGTGATGTTGTTGTTGGTCAAATATTGCAACCCCAAAAGGATAAAATAATTAGGAAACCACACAAGTGTACATGTTCTCCCAATTTCGTCTTAAAACAAGCAATAATGGTAAGAATACAAGATATAGATCCACAAGGACGGGAAAGTAAGTATTTTCAACAAGTCAAACTTAAAGTAAGCTTTCAAGAGATTTTGGGTAAGCAATAAGAAGGAAAATATCTTTAATTGACCCTGAATCACTTCTAATCTCAAATCCACCCATGAATCGCGCTTGATACGGGGATTGGTCCGATGCATCTTCGTGCATCTCATCCTAATATGCATCCTAGGGTGGAGATCCCTTTTTACCCTTCTCACCATAATTTCACTTCTCACCGGAACCCAATCCTGTATATCTATACAGAAGGAGAGTTAAGGTGAGAAGCGTAAAAAGAAATCTTAACCCTTGATCACTTTCAATCTCATGCCCATCCATGAATTGCGCTTTAGCTGGGAGTTGATCTGGTGCATCTCTTTCCATCTCATACTAATACCATCACTAAAATGGAAGACTTTCACGTACGTACATTTTCCTAGGAAATCCGTCCATAAGGATGATCCGTCAAAAAGCCGTCACAAAAGTTGGTGGCTAAATTGTTGGTGGGTAAATCAAATCAGTGACTGATTACCCAGGAAATATCTGGGTAATCCGTTGGTATTTTCTTGAAAACATTGAATTTCGTTGGCACCATTAGTATTTCATGGTTGATCCATGGTAATCACCGACGGAAATTTCCCTGAGTGTTTTTTTGTTGGTGAAAGTCATTTTCTTGGCAGTGTGTGCTTCTCACCTTAACTTTTCTTCTCACCGGAATCCAACCTTATAGATACATACATATTTCCATACTTTAGAATATGTGGCATTATTTGTGCATCAATAATCCAAAATGTGTAGTAGTTGCATCACTTATTTCTGGAACATACATGAGTGGTATGAAGTCATGTGTTTCCGTATACAATTGTTGTATATTTTATGTGGTACCAATATAGTGTTCTTGTAGTCTTTTTTGTACAAACTATAAAATTACTGAGATTATTAATTAACTTGTATCATGTATCTCAACAGAAAGCTACACAGGTAGCAGCAAAAGACTTACGATGTGTTCTTGAATTTGGAGAGAAAGGAAAAGGGAAAGAAAGGGACGGAAAAGAAAGGAAAGGAAAAGAAAGGAAAGGAAAATAAAAAATTTATTTGTGTTCTCGAAAGTGAAGTAAAAGAAAGGAAAGGAAAAGAAAGAAAATAATTTTCATGTTTTTGAAGAGGAGAGAAAGGAAAGGAAAACTGTTATTTTTACTAATATGCACTTAAAATTAATATAATATAGGATGAAAGACTGGGTAGTTTTTGTAATTTTATTAATTTTTTAAATAATTTTAATTTTTTTCTTTTCTTTCCTTCCATTTCCTTCCACATTTGGTAGGAAATATTTGAAAGGAAAATAAGCTTTAGTTTCCCTCTCTTTCCTTTCCTTTCTTTCCTAAAGAACTTTCGAGAACACGAGTTTTTTTCACTTTCCTCCGCTTTCTCTCGCTTTCCTTTCATTTCCTTCGTTAAATGAGTTTCGAGAACACAGCGTTAGGAAAAGGCCCGGTTTGATTTTGATGTTTCAATTATTTTCGTGAGTTTTGCTTGTTGGTATGTGACAAACTAGAAGTCTTGTTTTAGTATTGTTTTTAGTTTATATGTTATCTTTGTCAAATTAGCTGATAAGGTAACTGGTGAATTAAATACGTTTGACAAAAATTAATTGATAAACTAATTAAAAAATATAAAATGACCAAAATAAACATGTTTAAAAAATAATAAATTTTAACATTTCATATTATATTATATTTGAAAGAGTTTACTAATAAGATAATATGTAATTAATATAAATAAGATGGTACAGAAAATTAAAATCATAATATATGCTAATTAATAGATTTCGATTGAATTTTATTATTATTAGTATTGTGTATATATCGTATTAAAAAAATTCGACTTTTATAATTAAATACAAATTTTAAAGAATATTTACATTAAATGATGATTTTAAATGATCATTATATAAAATATAAATAAAAAACAAAGATGATGATTACACATCTTAATTAATTAATAACTTTTCCAAAGAAAAATAAATTCAATATTTTACTAAAATATTTATCAAAGTTTTATTATTTATAAAGTGAGAAAAATACAACTTTTAACTTTTATGTAATTTAAAAAAAAATATTAAAATTGTTATATTTATTTCTAACAACTAAACATATTCAATAATAAAATCATATATATTTTTTTTCATAAAATTAATAATAAATCTAAATAATTGGTAATTAATACTGATGAATAATTACAATGAAAATTAATTAATAATTGCAAATTAATAGTAATTAATAATTAAATTAATTAATAGATTGAAATTACTATTGACTAATAATTTGAATTTAATAATTAATAATTAATTAATAACTATGAGTAATTAAATAAACTGAAAAATAATATTATTTATTAATTAATATTTATTAATGATTAATAAATAAGAAATAATAAATAATAAATTAATATTAATGAAGATGTAATTAAAAAAATGTCAATAAACTATTAAAACACTACTCCAACTAGTATTTCAATAATCTAGCTTATGTCAATCCAAATGTATACTTACAAAATAAGCTAGCTTCTTTTGTCAAACAATGGTTTAAGACTTTCGTAGTGTATGTTGATTTTTTAACCTCCAAACACTTTAACAGATTTTCAATTATTCTATATTGGTGGTTGATAGTTTTTGATATTAAGATATTATCGAAAATTTTAGTAAAGATTTTTAGCAGTAACGTCTTCTAGATTTATAGAGGGTATTACATACCACAGGCTTATGTCCATAAAAATGTCACTTAGATTTCACATTGAAGAATAACTCAACAAGACTTTTTATTGACATTTGATAATTACAATGACCTATATAAATATAGTTAATAAAATTAAAATTTAATAGTTAGTTTTAAAAATTATATATCCTACTTAACTACAGTACAATATGTCACTCCTTATTACAATGGCCAAACGACCATTACGTGTGATGAAAATCCCGATGTCCTAAAAATAGGTGAATGACGTTCGAATTTGAACATAAAACCTGATTGTAGATTCTCACATCTTTATCCATAGAACAATTTTGTAAGGATAGATATCCTGATTATTATATAAAAATACTATGACCAAGATATGATTTTTGCTTTAATGAAAACTTGTGTAAAACTTATTAATTTATATAGAGATTCAATTATTGCAATTTAAAGTGGAAATGAAGAGAAAGAAAATATATAATGAAGAGTAAACTACTATTTTAGTCCTTGTGGTTTGATGTTTATAACGATTTTCGTCCCTATGATTTAAATACTACCTTTTTCGTTCCTATGGTTTGCATTTCATTTATTTTTTAGTTTTTCAAACCAATTCTATTAATTTAAATCATTAAATCATTTAATAGAATTGGTTTGAGGGATTAAAAAAAATGAAATACAAACTATAGGGACGAAAAAGGTAGTTTTTAAGCCACATGAACGAAAATTGTTACTCTATAATGAAATAAATACCTTTCATCAATATGCAAAGGTGGGTGGGTGGTGGGATTAGGTTTTAGGCCCATTAGACCACCACCAATAGATATATATGGAGATATGCATACATTGAGTGGTGAAAGAATCTCTCTCCAATTTGATGAATTGTTTGAAAATTTATGGCATCAAATGATTCACTTATTGGTACAAGAATCATGCCCAAAGTCATCTCAGTTTTGTGCATGAAAGTGCACTCCTCACATACATACATACATACATACATACATACTCCATTTATGCATGCCCCATCACCATCATCATGTATTTGCATTTGAATTCACAGCTGATCTCCTCAAGAAAAATAGCTTCAATCAAAACAATATAAATTAGCACAAAATATTGCTTTGATTTATGGTATCAATTCTATGTCCAAAAATCAGGGGTCAAAGTTTTTATTATTATTATTATTATTATTATTATTATTATATATTGGGGCAGGTTTAAATGAAAATCGAGATATAATTAGTTATGAAATTAAGTGGGGACAAAGGAGAGTGCAACACGTGTCTCCTGTCAGTGACGGATCCAAGATTTTTATCTACTGGGGTAACCTTTAAGGCGGACTAAGAACTCGCAAAGTCGTCTGACGTGTTTTTAGCCTAATTACATTGTTTCGAAGATTTTTTTAAGTTTTTTGGTTGATTTTGAACGATTTTTTTAGTGTTTTAATTAATTTGGAATGACTTTTTCGTTTTTTTATTGATTTCAAATGAGTTTTTTGGTTAATTTTAAGAGACTTTTTTGAAGTTGTTGATAGTCGGCTAGAGTTATGGAGTCCCTTCCAAAAATTTAGTGAGAGAAAATAACTTAAAAGTTAAAATAAAATAAAACAGTTAAATTTTTTCATTATTTTTACTTTTATTGGTGTCCCTTCCCCCATTGATAAAGGAGTAAGTCTACCCCTTTCCCCCTTGTCGACGAGTTATTCATCGTGAATGAATCATTATCGTGTGTTATTCATATTAAATGTTTGTATCATTCATCATTAATAGTTTATGAGTTTCACCTTCTTTATTCATATTGAACCTCCCATGAACCTCCCCCTTCTCTCTCTCATCTATATATATATATATATATATCTATATATATATATGTATGTATATATTTGCCTATGATAATTACATCATGATTCCTAAGCATTTGAGTGGAGTTTCCCTATTCCCACTTTACTCATTCATAAAGCCAAGACTTTCAAAGAAAATGCTTCATCTTTTTAGGGTTTTCAAAAGTTAAATATTCCCTCTCCCCACAAAACAACATCAAGAAAGAACCAACTCTCTCTCCCCTTTGCATTTTCACTCTCTTTTTGAGAACCTACTTGACCACCAGCTTGTATATGTATGTCATATATACATATATTATATATAACATTAAATATATACTAGAGGGAGAGAGATGCTATGAAAAAATAAAGAATTAATTAAAAAGGTTTTGTGGGGGATAGGATTCCCTTTACCACCTCAAAATTTGACAGAATTTTGTTTGAGAGGTGAAGTCAACTAGAAAGCTGACTTTTTTCTTCTTTAATTATTCGTATTATAATTACCAGTCCAAGTGAACCTACTTATGCTCTAATGTTATCTTCCTCCTCCACTTGAGTATTCTATTATATTCATGCATTAAACACCATCTTTAATATATATATATATATATATATGGATACATCATACATCTCTCTCTACAAATTCTACTTTTGCTACCAAGTTCAATGAGGATCTTGATTTAATTAATACCAAGTCAAATGCGAACTCAAATTTAGTTGTGAACGTAAGGACAAATGACAGCGTGACATGTGTCTGAATGTAGATTATTCAGACTGAATAATCAAAAGAAATATTTACATTTATTTAATTTGCATAATGTTTATTCAGACTGAATATATACTATGTTCAGTTTGAATATTTATTTGATTATTCCGTCTGAATATTACACTACTAGAAAATTGAGTATTTCAACGGAAAACGTCGTTGAAAATTTTCTACGAATTTTAGAGAGATTTTTGACAAAACATAAATTTTCTACGAATTTTCAACGAATTTCCGTTGAAAATCTCTCACAAACATGTATTTTCAACCAAATTTTTTTGACGAGACATTTCGTTGAAAAAATTTTGGTTGAAAATGCATGTTTATGAGAGATTTTCAACGGAAATTCGTTGAAAATTTATGTTCTGTCAATAATCCCTCTAAAATTCGAAGAAAATTTTCAACGACATTTTCTGTTGAAAATACTCAATTTTCTAGTAGTGTTACACACGTGTCGCGCTCTCATTTCTTCTCACGTTCACAGCAAAATTTGAGTTATCGTTAGACCACATTTTTTACACTTGAAATTTCACATCAAAACTGTTTCTGCTGTGAAAATTCGGATTTTTTAATCTATACAATGTTTTGCTCTAAAGTTTCAAGTATAAAATTGTGGTCTCGAGAAAATATATTAATGTGTGTGTGTGTATATATATATATATAGGGACGGGTTCAAATGAGAACTCAAATTTGGTTGTGAACGTGAAGACAAATGAGAGTGCGACACGTGTCTCATTCAAAGAAATATTCAGACTGAATATACTATTTATTCAGTCTGAATATACAAAGAAATATTCAGACTGACAATCTGAATAATGTTTATTCAGTCTGAATATTTCTTTGTATATTTAGTCTGAATAATCTATATTCAGACACGTGTCGCGCTCTCATTTGTCCTCGCGTTCATAACCAAATTTGAGTTCGCATTTGAACTTTCCTCTTTATATATATATAAGCAGTGGCGGAGCTGGTTAACAAAAGGGGGGGGGGGGTCCCAGGACCCCATTGAATATTAAAAAAAAAAATTATATAGGGTAAAAAATATCAAAAATACTTAATTTAGCCTCTCGTCTCCCCAGTAAAAAAATTTAAGGGACCCCATCTTACCCGCAATTGACAAAAACACTAAAAAAGCCTCTGGAAATCAATATAAAAACCGAAAAAATCCTTCGAAATCCACAAAAACACGAAAACCCTTTAAAATCGACAAAAACACTAAGAAAATCCCTTGAAATCAACTACAAAACTTATAGAAATTTCCGAAACACGTTGTATGACTTTACGCGCCTTCAATCTATCTTAATGGGACCCCAGTAGACAAAATTCCTGGACCCGCCACTGTATATAAGCATACATATATATATATGTGCATGCTTTACTATACTAAGATACAATTATATATAATATATTTGTATCATTGTCATAGAAGAGAACACTGCATCTCTTTTAGATAACAAAAAATAAAATTCTTTATGTATAGGAGAAATTAAATGCAAACAATTTAAATTACAAACTATATAAATCAATTAATTAAAATATTTATAAAAATGGTGAATTTTATTTATTATTATTTGGATATTTATAAAAAATGACTAGAATTAATCAATTACAATCAATGTTTTATGTTAGGAAACAATCAATACTAAAATGTAAAGTTTTTACCTACGAACATTTTCCTGGGAAATCTGCCGCTAAAGAGTGATTCGCTACAAAACCGTTACAAAAAGTTGGTGGGTAAATCAAATCTACCCAGGAAAAAATTACTGGGTAATCCATTGGTATTTTTTTGAAAATATCGAATTTTACCGGAGCCATTAGTTTTATGGGTGATTCGACGTCGGTAATCATCCACATAAATTTTTGGGGATGATTTTTGAGAATCAAATTCATTTGTTTTGTAGTGAATCCTTATATTTATTAAACCAGATTTTCATAATTTGTATTTGATTTGTCCTTCATATTATATATATGCATATATATTTTGAAAACGATACAAAAAACTAACCTAAGGTCAATATAAACCAAGATTAAAATGATGCAATTGTTACGTATGATGTTAAAATTCGAAGTTAATATCGTTAACCAGGGTCTTAGGAAAGAAAATTAAACTTTGGAGATTATATGATCGATATCGATTACGAAAATGTTTTAAATTAATTGTGTTTTCCCAATGGACTTGACACTGGATTAATCTCTTTAATTAATAATCCAGTTTTGACCAAAGCCTTTGGAATCTTGACATACATGTGTATGTTTTTATGTGCCTTTCAGAGACACAATTAACCCTTGAAAACTTAACTAGCTAGTGGGTGACATGATATATATATATATATATATATATATATATATATATATATATATATATTATAGTGATCTCCCTCCTTGATTATAGTGTTTTAATTAAGCATGCAATACTCATTGGCCATCAATTAAATTCAAGGTTAGTGATATTGATTAATATATGAGTAAAATGATGCAATTTACTAGCCCAATATCTATAATTAACAGCATGAACTTCTTTGTGGTCCTCTATTTAAAGTAATTTAACACTTTGAATTTCATCATTATGAAACACTAGATAAATTAATTAGAGTTTAATTTACTCATGATTAAATATTGTTTAAAAGTTTTATTTATGCTTTTTGTTGATAAGCATCAAGATCAAAGGGTTTGAATCATAATTAACTCTCTAACAATCGTTCAAATAATTAAGAAATGGTTTACGAGCACTACTAAACGAAAGACTTTTGCCTACGAACTTTTCCCTGAGAAATTTGTCACTAAAGGGCGATTCCTCACAAAACTGTCATAAAAGTTGGTGGGTAAATTGCTGGTGCGTAATTCAAATCAGTGACAGATTACCCAATGATTCTCTGGGTGATCCGTTGGTATTTTCTTGAAAAACATCGAATTTTACTGAACCATTGATATTTTCTGGGTGATCCCTGGGTAATCACCTACGAAAATTTCTTTGTGTAACTTTTATGGCTAAAAGTCATTTGTTTTGTAGTGGAATGAAAACAAAAAACCATACATACATTAACTATGTTACTTTTGGTTTCCTTTTTTGTTCGTGTGGATCTGTTGTATTCCGTTTGAAATCTTATGTCAGGTTTCAAAATACTACAATTAATTTAACAATCATCCTTTAAATTTAAAAAAAAAAACTAAGTAGTAGTTTAAAAAACAAAGACAAATGTGGCCAGATGAAAATGATGCATACACCTTTATGTAAAGATGGTAGAGGACATCATAAGGTCTATCAAAAAATGATGTTCCTTTGCAAGTGTTGTTTAGAAAACAAAAAGAAAACTCTCCAATTCAAACCATAGCTAAGCAAAGAAACAAAGTGAATCTTGAGTAATAAGTGAACCTTTTCCTCCTTTTTTTTCCCTTTCTTAATCATGATGTCACATTTGTATGTAGTTATCATTAATATGACCCAAGTCAAACCCTAATCCATGCATTCATGAAGAACCAAACCCTCATCATGCACCCATGGTGGGGTTTTAGCATCTTTTGGGATTTATATATATGAGTATCATGGTTAAAAATCTTAGTTGTTGATAACATTAAAAGTAAAGTATTGCATGATATTGATCCAAAGAAGCACTATCGATGCTTTATAATGATTACATTAAGCAAGTTACAAGCTAATTAACCACTTGTGGCGTACTGGTTAAGACTTGTGAGGATGCGGCTAGATAACCCATCTACCTCATGTTCGAATCCGCAAACAGCTTATGGTCACTAGGAAATTATCTCAGAGGTGCATGCTTTAACAGTCTTAAAATTGTCAGGGATTAGTCTAGACAAATGCCTAGAATACCGTTTTCAAAAAAAAAGTTACAAGTTAATTTTAAATTGGAATTATGAAATATATTTATTTATATATGTATATGATAACTGTATCAATTATAATTATGTGTAAGATTGATCCATTGAGTTACCTACATGCCATATGTGGCTATAGAAAGTTTGAGGGTATTTTCGATATCACACTTTCTATCATTTTTGGGGTTGTGCTCCGCGGCAAATTGTAAAATGAAAAAAGTAAAAGGACCAAAATCATCAATAGAAAGTAATGAGGGGCTGAATTTGTGTTTTAAAAATAAAAAAAGGGGAAAAACTGTTAATATGAAAACAATAGGGACTAAAATCGGTAATCAGAGAAACAACAGGTGGAGGATTGGTAAATAGGGGATACCTATTACTGTTTACAAACGAACCAGATCCTAGGAAATTATTGGGCTGGGCCTATAGGGTTTTGGGTAGGATTGAATTTATGGGTTGTTAATTTGGGCTTTATGGATATGAAATAAATTCTACAACTCGCTTTTTACGTAAAATGAATATTTATATGCACTATTAACACATGTTTTTATTATTTATTAAACAATATCAGATATTTTGAACCTTTAGGTTAATTTTTTTTATATTTACAAGTGATAAAATAAGTTTATTTTAACCAAATACTTAATGATAACTTAATGTGTGAATAAACTTTCAAAAACATATCAACAACGAATGATAAAAGTTGGGTTTGAAATGAAGAAAATGTGAATAAACTTTCAAAAACGTATCAATCAATGATAAATTTTTAAAAACATATAAAATCTTTTAACACATGTAAAAACATGTCCCATATGAATATAAAAATAGATTAGTAAGCTTTATATAAGTTTAAAGTTATGAGGATAGTAATTTTCAAAGCACTGGAAAGAACAAACTAGCAATGTGGAAGGAAGGAAGTGGTAAAAAAAGGTGCAAATCAAACTAGCAACATGGAAAATGAGGTTGATATCTTATGGAGGAAGACTAACCTTGATAAATCGGTACCTGGTAGCATCCTGTTGTACTATTTCTCGCTTTTTCGAGTCCCTAAGCGTGTGATTAGTGATCTTGAGAGAGTGAGATGTCATTTCTTTTGGGGTGGGAGGGGAAGGGCTCGGGTGAGGATAGGAAAAGGGGTAAGAGTGCTAAAAAGTTTCAAGAAGGGGGGGGGGGGGGGGTTAAATGTAAGGAGTGTTCAATCTTCCAATTAGGGATTGTTAGGAAAATAGTGGCGGAGATTCGCGACGGAAAAAGAGGTGCTTTGGGCTAAGGTGATTAGAAGTATCTATGGTAAAGAAGGTGCGTGTAGAGGGGATATGAGTGGTAGGGAGGGAGGCGGAGGTCGTTCGGTTTGGAGTAACATCATCAAAGTGGGTAAAGAATTGGAGAAAATTGGAATCAATCTAAGGGAGTCGTAGGGGATAGAGGTGGGGAGACGCGAGAATACACGCTTTTGGTTGGATAAGTGGATGGGAAATGGAAATTTGAAAGACCAATTCAATCGGCTTTATAATCTTGATTTGGGCAAAGAGAGTATGATCTCCGAAAAGGGGGGTAGGTGGGAGATGAGTGGGTATGGAGGTGGGATTGGAGGAGAGAGCCTAGGGGGAGGGAAGAGGGTGAGTTTAAGGCCTTGAAAGAAATCTTACAAGGTTACAAGCCTAGAGTAGATAGAAGAGATCAGGTGATTTGGGTGGAAGGGAGGGAGGGGGTTTTTTCGGTGAAAGAATTCAAGGAAAGGATTGATGAGAAAATGGCAAACATCGAAAAACAATGGGAAGAGAAGAAGTGGTCAAGATGGGTTCCAAAAAAAGTGCGTATCTTCGGTTGGAAAGCTAGATTAGGAAAAATCCCGTGTAGGTTGGTGCTAGACAAAGTGGGGATGGACTTAAACTCATGTCTTTGTTCGAGATGTGGTGAAGAACCGGAATCGGTTGAACATACGTTGGTGCGGTGTCGTGAAGTAGCAAAGGTTTGGCAACGCGTGCTTCGATGGTGGAATCATAATCAAACTAATGCCAATTCTATCCAACAACTAGAGGACTTATATTTCGTGTTGGACGGCTCAAGATCGCAACCGAATCTATGGGTGGAGACTGGTTGGTGTAGGCTATACATGATTTGGAGCCATCGGAACCAAATTGTATTTAACAACGACAAAACAAAAGTGGAAGATCGACTATTTGAATGTCAACGGAGAAGCTTCGAATGGATCTCCAGACAAGTGGGAGGACGGAAGATTGATTGGTCTACTTGGCTAAGCGATCCGACAAAGGCGATATAAGTACCGGTCAAAAACGAAGTACGTGTCTGTCTCGTGAGTTTCACTGTGTTGTGGCGTAAAATTCATTAGGCTTACTGTGTTCGTGAGGTTATCCCGACCATCTGTTACGAACAGCTCTGAATTGGGCTCTTGGACAGTGACTCCTAGTTAACAGTGAAGGGTTTGCCTCTTGCAAACGACTTTTTTTCTTTTGTTTGATAATATGTTTATAGGGGTGATGTTTGTTGCTGCTCCTTTTTCCTTTTATGGCTCATGGATGATTTTATAACTTTGGTTGTGTTGTTGATTAATGGTAATGGTATTGATGCTTTTAAAAAAAGCACTGGACAAAACAAAATTAGACAAGTGTTTCCCAAAAGTTATTTGATAATTTTTTATATCATATAATAATTACAATTAACACAAGTAAAGTAAATAATTTAACTGGTAAACATTTTTACACAATTTTCATATACGTAAATACATACATATATAATAGTACCACATTTGAATGAATTTTTTGATATAATTGATGGTAGTTCGAAAAACCTGATTCGGACAAAGGAGAAGTTGTGTTTTATTCGGTTTGGAAGATCATTATCAACTGACGAACACGGTGAAGATTGTTGCAACAACAATGGTCGTGGAGGTAGAGGCATTGGTAATTTGTTGACGATGGTGGTTGTGGAGGAAGTGAAGATGGTGGTAGTGGTAGTGGTGGTGATTGATAGTGGTGGATGATGTAGTTGCGGCCAATGTGGTGGAGGTAGTGGTGCTGGTAGCTGATATTGCTATTGTTATGGTGGAGATGAAAACGGTGTTGGTTATGGTGGATGTGGTGTTGGCCGATGGTACTAGTGATGGTCGCGATGATGGGGGGTGGTTGGTGGTCGACGATGTTTATAGAGGCTATGAAGACGGTAGATAGCAGTCAACAGTGGACGGGGAGATAGTTGTGAAAAATGTGATGGAGGTAGTCACAACGGCTTATTTTTTGAGTGAGGGAAGCCAGATCATTGGTCAAGAGAGAGAAAGAAGAAGAACTATAGATCGAGAAAGTCACATTAGCTACACCAGACCAGACACACTTTCTTTTTTTTACTATTTTTTGACTGACCGGATCGGTCACTCCTCAACCAACTAAGACATTTCTGATAAATAAGGATTAAACTAGTTAAAAATAAGAAAAAAGTGAGGATGGTGGAAATTTTTGGGCAAGGAGTCAACTGAATGACCAAAGCATCGGTTGCTTCCACTTGTGGCCTTCTTCGAGCGCCTTGGCACCTTAATATCAACTCACCCCCTCTTCCACAAGTAGGTGGAGGGGATCTTGGTCCTTTATTTATAGTTCTTGCATTAACTGGTCTGGAATTATGTGTAGCCGATAGTGGTGGTGGTTTTGGTAAAGGTGGTGATAGCCGACGGTACTAATGGTAGTGCAATTAGTGGTGGTGGTCGGTGATCGGTGGTCGACAGTGTTTGTAGAGGTAGAGGTAGTGGTGGTTGGTAGACGAAGGTGTTTGTAGACGTAGAGGCAGTGGTTGTGAAAGACGTGAAGATGGTGGATTGGTGATGGTCGCAGTCGACGATGGTGGAGGTGATAGTCACGGGCGATGTAGTGGTCGTAGAGGGCAGTGCTAGTGGTAGCCAATGGTGGTAGTGGACAATGGTAGTGGGTAGTGGTAGTGGTAGTCGATGGTTGTGGTTATTATGGAGACGAGGTGGCATACGGTGGTGGTGTCGGTGGCCGGCGGTGGTTGTGGAAGTGGTGGAAAAGGTTGTTGTAGTAGAGGGGAAGGTGGAGGTGGTCAACGGTGGCTATGGTTGTGGCGATGGCCAATGGCGGTCGACGAGCATGGCGGTTGTGGAGGAGGTTGTTATAGTGGAAGAGGAGGTCGAGGTGCCCAAAGGTGGTGGCAACGGTCGGGACTCGCGATGGTGACCACTAAAACAAATATCATATTAAGATTATACATCAAATGAGGGTTAATTAGTAATATTGTAGTTTTTTGTCTTATTTTTTTCTCATTTTGTTCCACTTATTTTGGTGGAACAAGAAAAAGTTATTTTTTGTCTCATGTTGTCCACATGTTCCCTATTCTTGTCTCTGTCTCATGCCGCGTCAAAGATGAGCCAGTAAGTTCTTATCTTGTCTCATGCCACACCAAAAATGAGACATTAAATTGTTTCCCGTCATATCTTGTTATGTTTCATGTACCAAACACAACCTAAAATTCCCTGATGGATATCGGATGGTGATGGTGGGTGATTTTTTTTTTTGGAAAGGGTATCCTAGGCATTTGCCTAGACTAATCCCTGGCAATTTTTAAGATTTCTAAAGCACGCAGCCTGAGATAATTCCCCAGTGACCATAAGTTGTGTACGTCTGGATTCGAACTTGAGGTAGATGAGTTATCTAGTCTCATCCCTCACACGTCTTAACCAATATGCCACGAGCCTTATGGTTTATGGTGGGTGATTTTGGTGGACAGTAGATGGGAATGATTAGATAGTGGAGTAGATGGGATGACCAAGAAAAGTCATTCTCATGTAAACTTCTTCTATCTTATATTTATAAATTGTATACAACTAGTATTTAAATAATATAATATAAATTATTACATGTATATGTTGTATTCTTTATGCATGGTTGTCCTATCCTCATGTTAATTTGTACCATCTTTATCAGTCGATGTATCAATTATTTTTACACTTTTACTTTATCATACTCTTTTGGCTTCATAAATAATATAATATTTAATTTAATAAAAAAATTATTTTTGACTAGTCAAATATCAAATTTATAAATATTTGATTGTTGAAACACCTCCAAAAAACACCAAATTTGATATAATGACGTAGAAAATACATTCCAACAAAATCACCAAATTACAATTTACACCACTAAATTTGGTAAATCAACGTCATACCAAATTTAAGTTGTATATTCAAGAAATGACATTTTACGATACCATTTTCCTTTTTGTGTATGTATTTTATGTCTTTGTTGAATATTTTATTTGTTCATATAATTTGGTAATTTTTGAAATATAAGTATAAATAGTTTGTATGAAAATTCTCGTGGTATGCAAAAACTTGTGGTTTGGGTCCCTTAGACTAACTTCCTTATATTTCCTTGCTTTAAAACCCCATGTGATTTGGGGCATTTTAGTCTTTTTACTTATTCTTTTTGTTTTCACTAAAAACAGCAAACCCCAAGGGCCAAAATTGTAATTTGCTCTTTTTATTAAATAATATTATTACTGTTATAACATAATATTAATTAACAACCCCTAATGATCTAATCCATCCCCACCCATACGTCTTCTACGCATAACTTTCAAACACATAATCCCATTCTTTTAAACCCATCTTTAGTGAACTTCCATCTCCAATGAACCTCATTCTTTCTCCGGTCTACCCTTCATTATTTCCAGTAAATTACCTTTATGTGATTTCACACCTAAAATCAAAATCAAAATCAATTAGAGGACTAAAAACAAAACTCAAAATCGATGACACAACTCCAAACTAACTCCGACGAACCGTCTCAAATCCAAACTCGTTCCGAAACGAAAATCCATTTCGAGAACCCACGCCGGAGAAATGAATGTTCGATCCATGTTTTGTAGTTGATCACAGGCTGGTTTCGGTATGAAGCGGGGAGCAGATTTGGGTTCAGATCGATGGTTTTGTAATGTGAGCGATCACGAGTTTTGGGGTCGGGATGGTGGTAGCCATCGAGATTTGGTTCGATAGGTTTGATCTCGATGGTGGGTATTGCCGAGATTTGGAGAAAGATAGGGCTGATGATGGGATGGGAAGAACTAAAGAATGACGATGGGTTCCCGACGATCATTAAAGCTAGGGCAAGGAGTTTAGGCAGAGGTTTACGCCGGGAAAAAAGGGGTTGTGACACCCAGAATTTTCGTTACTATCTCCCAGTGTGGGTTACCACGTTAGTTACCAAAATCTAACCCACTTGGCAACCAGCGTCCAAGATCAGATCACCCAAATATTGCCCGCATGTGTTAGTCCGCTAGTTAGCGTGGCCTAACCCATGAAGTAACTAGTGTCCGCCACTGTTCAAGGTTTTTAAAGACCGAAAAACGGGATCTTTCTCATTTTAGCCATATCTCTCTCAACATTGTTCTGATTTGGGTGATTCAAGTTGCCATGGATTTGTATTTTGAAGCTCTACAACATGGAAACAAGGATGATCAGAGTTTATTGCTTGATTTTGGAGTTCATAGAAATGAAGGTAATACCTAAATCCTTGTATCTTGAATCTAGGGTTTGAACCATTCTTACCAACAACTCTCATTTCTCTCTTGGGTTATCTTTTAGCTTGAGGATCTAAAGTCTTCACCAAATGGAGCTCAAGATTGGAGTAAAACCTAGATTTAGCCTAAATCTAGCAAGGTGAGTTTAAGTTGCTTTGTGAAAACGGTATACATGCCAAAAATGTCCATTTGAAGTATTAACATGTTCTACTTGTTATTTATCAAATGTGGATATATTTGGGTAAGTTTTGCATATTTTGTATAAAAGGGTTTATAAATCATGTAAGAGGCTTATACTTGAGTTTTAGACATTTTGATAAATAAAGTGTGAGTTATTTGGATGCATTATGATATGTAGTGAGATTTCACTATATTAAGCACCTATTTAATAATTATAGTTAATATATTTTCCTTATTTTATCCCAATTTGAGTCATTTTGTTATCTTATTTTCCATTTGTAGTAGTCGAAGCTAAGTATTTGATTTCACTTGTCTTTTTTACACTTTTGGTAGTTTATTCTCTTTCAGGTGAATGCTGTTGGAATGCTGCAACAACTGACAACAGGAGAAGGAGATGATATTGGCAAGGATTGGCTCATTCAAATGGAAGGATCTAGAACAATCTAGTATTTACCTACTATATTATGGTATTAGTTTTATTTCCAGCTGAACTTAGGAGCATCTTATAATGGGAATCTTTTTATAATTTGATGTATGATGTCTAGGGATGGCAACAGGGTGGGGATTGGGCGGGGAATACAATCCCCGGCCCTGACCCCGGTTTCGCTATCTCGGCCCCGGCCCCGGCCCTGGTCCCCGGCGGGTACGGGGAATCCAATCTCATCCCCGGTATTTTTTTGCTCATCCCCGGTCAATCCCCGATTAAACAAATTTTTTTTGAAAAAGGGGTAAAAATTACATTAAAAATATTTATCTTTTAGTTAATATATACATACGGGGACGGGGCGGGTTGGGGAGTACATTACCCGGCCCCGCCCCCGGCCCCGGTTTTCAACATCTAGGGGATCCGCGGCCCCGGCCCCGGTACCCGTTTTAACGGGGAATCCCCGGCCCCGGTCGGGGCGGGTGAACCAGGTTCCCCAACGGGGCGGGGCAAATCACCATCTCTAATGATGTCTTACCTTTTTGTACTTTGACATGACCCTTGGATTTTTAGTCCATAGTTTTTTGGCTTTTTTGTGACACTTCCTACTATAAACAGGGGTATTGGGATCATTGTAGAACCACTCTTGATCAGTTCTAAACTGATCATTGTAGAACCACTCTTCATCATCTTCATCTTGTTCTTCATGCTCTTCGAGTAGCTTACTGTTTTCCATTACTGCAGCATTGCATTTTTACATTATTGTCATTTACTTACTTGCACTTTACATTCTTGTTATTTACTTTCAAGTTATTTACTTTCAAGTTATTTACTTTCAAGTCATTTATTTTCTTGCACTTACATTTATTGTCATTTACATTTCAGTTATTTACTTTCAGTAATTTACGATTATATCTTCATTTTTAGTTATTTATATTTCTTGCATTTTTATTATGAGTAGCTAATTTTTATTAGCTCGGGTGTAAGAAATGGTGAGGTTTTAAACCAAAGAAAAGTGGGCATTATTCTTTAATAATAATGTTCCACTATTTCATCTAAAGTTTTATAAATCCAAACGACACTTCTTGACGTGTTGATCACTTTGATAGTGTTAATGTGTCGTAGACTCAGGCATGAGCCACGATATGCACGTCAATCCGAATGATATGGGAAGTATACTTGGAAAAGTTACCTTTTATGTTTTTATTATTGATTATTCTTGACAAGTCGGGCACTTATCAAAGTGTCAAAGTGCCATGGACTTAGGAATAAGCCATTGAATGCACACCAACTTGGATGATATGGAATCGCCTCGGAAGGGGGATTATTTAGACAAATGAATTTGCTAAGCACATCTATTTTGAGAATACCACGTTGCTATCACTGGTCTTGATACCACATAGGAATATGGGTTGATAGCTAAACATTAGTATACTGGTACAAGTCCGGAAGGAATACTCAAAATAGGTAGTGGAACTAATTATTGCAGACTCAGTTGTTGTAGCATTCCTACAACATTGCCAACTGGAACTTGTGTTTAAATCTCACCATGGATCTTACACCCTTTCTATTTGCTTTATTATGTTATTAATCTGTTAAAGTGACCCGCAAATCAATCACCAATTGCAATATTCAAATTCGCCATCTGAAGTTAGTTTGTCATCTCGAGATCTTGCAACTCAAGATACCTATCCCTATGGAAAACGATACTTGGTACTTACCATTTTAGTACTTGAAAGACGATATTGGGACTATATTGTATACTTGCTTTTGATTCCATTTATCATATGTCTGTAGGTGTGTAAAACCGCCTGTCAAGTTCTTGGCGCCGTTGCCAGACCATTTGGTTATATTTGCATATTTGGGGTATTTGATTTATAAACCGTTGGAATTACATGTTATTACATTATGAGGAATTTTGGAAATATATGAATATGATTTCATTTGAAAAATGGTTTGTTTCAACCAATGTTTTGAATAAATTCTTAAGTGTTGAGTTATGAAGCTTTTGCTCGATTTTGACTAAAATGAATCTAGTAGACATTTGTCCGATTTAAATTGCTCTATGTCGGGTTTTTGAGTTTTATGCAGTTATGACATATTATTTGATATATTACACGTTTTAGGTGCATTTTTATGGCTAGAATGTAATGGATCCATATGCATATAAGTCGGTCTAATGGTGTATACAAGAGATGAGATTCTCAAGACGTACAACTTGAGTTTCCTTTTTGTTTTATTGAAAATAGGCATTGTGATAAATTGTGTAATTTCCATACATCATTTCACTCACTCGGAATAGGCATTGTGATAAATAGTGTAATTCGCAAGGAAAGAGCTTAAGTGCACATATGACTACATACTGGATTAAGTTGATGTCAGTGGCTTTTAAACCTTATTATGACGCTGTACAACATTAGTTCGTGACTCACTTTTGTGTCCCGTCAAGACTAGTGAGAAACCGGGTCTCCCCCGCCGAAGATGTTTTATGCCCTTCAAGGGTAAGTGTGAGTTATTTGTTTATAAAATTTGGTTAAAGCTATGTTTTCCATCTTTATGTTTATAGCTTTATTTTAGTCGTGTAAGTATTGAGTTTGGTATCACATTAAGCGGGTATTTCTATTTAAAGCTTGCATTTCTAATGATATTTTGGTCTAACGCTTTTATTATGGAAATAATGAATTTGGGAAACATGTTGCTTTTATAATAAAGTCATTTCATTTGAGAATTATCTTTTATCAAACAAATCTTTTGATTTCAATCAATTATAAATATGTTATAAACTCTTGAGTTCACTAGGCATTAAGCCTGACCCTTTTTATTTGTCGGCATGTGCATCAGGTTATCGTTGGGGTTGATACTAGCGACACGTGTAGACTTGAGTGCTAGGGAGTAGCACGTTAAAGATTTTAGCTCTTGGTGACGTTTTCCACATTCGGAGATAACAACTCTTTTGGGGTTTAGAAACACCTGACCGTGAAAATGTCTTAGTATAAGATTTGACCTATCTTGTGTTGATGTTTATATATAATTGTTATTCGAGGAACTTCAAGCATTGAATTATAGGAAGTGACTTATCCTTCAATTGAGGTAATACTGAAAATTTTAAATTAGTCTCTCTTTACAAATTTGAGGGTGTTCCAAGGGCGGAGTTTCTTCGCTGGGAAAGAAGGACGGTGGCCCTATGTGCATAAATATATATTAAAGATTAATTTACAATTTTGATCCTTGTTGTTTTTGTTTTGAGTGAAAAAAGTAAAAAAAAGTAAAAAGGACCAAAATACCCTCATGTACAAGTCACACGAGGGTTTAACGGAAGGAAATATGAGAGATGGGTGGTCGCCCAGGGCATCAGAAACCCAAGGGAAGCAGAAGCCCATCCCTTTTATACATCTTAGGCTTCGTTTCTAAAAAAAGTCTGCATCGTCTTGCTCTCGCTCTCGATCGGTCTGCAACGGCTTGCTCTCGGTTGTCGAATCCTCACTCCAGCAGAAGATATTGGCCTCTCTCTCTCTCTACCCCTCAGCCTCTGCTGCTTCTCGATGTCAAAGTTTTTGACGCTCTCACTCTCGGTGTTACCCCCTTCACGACCTTGGTTCTCCGCTTCTGCCTTTTTTACTCTTCTTTTTTACTCTTCCAGGTATTTTTTTTTCTGATTATATTTAGGTTATTAGGTTATTTTCCTAGTTTGCCTATTTAGTTATTTGGTTATTAGGTTATTTTTCTTTAGTTATTTGGTTATTAAGTTATTTTCTATTTGATAATTTATTGATTATTATTATTTGTTGTTTACTTTGAATCTTTGAAACTTTGATTATGATATTAGTTATTATTATGCCTCCAAACTAGATGGAAACTATCATTCTCGGTCATTGTACTTTCCGTAAAGAAGCAAATTAAAAGTGGAGTCGTATACATTCTTGATGAATTTAGTGGGTCTAAACCCAAGTTATTGGATGGTGGATAGTAGATAGTGGAAGTGAACCAAAGAATAAAACAAATTAATTGTGATTCAGTAAAAAAAAATGTATCACTGGTGTAAATGTCTTAGGTATCTACGTTTTTGATGTTTCTCATAAAGAAGCTATGCATTATGTTTGTAGGCATCTTAATGATTCCGTTGGGAGTAGGGAAAGAACCACTAATTAGTTTGCAAGTTTTGAACTAATATGATAGTATCTAAAGAATCGATGTGTTCTTTGTTTCTTGGACTAGGGGCATATTTCTTACTTTTCGCCTAGGGCATCCAAAATCATTGGACCGGCCCTGATGACGGAGTTAGTTTGAGGGACCCAAACCATAAACTTTTGTATATCATAAGGATTTTCTTACAATAAATGTTTTGTAGAGATCAAAACCACAAAAAACAACACATCACAGGGACCAAATTTACGGTTTACTCTATAAATCATTTGATATAATAAATATCTTATTGGGACCTTTACTTATAGAGAAACAAAGATATAACCTTGTTAATAATTCCAGAATTGAAACCAATAAAACTAATAAACAAACCGAATCATTTAAAACTTATTTAAAATAAATAAATATGTAATTAAAATTTTAAACTATTAAAATAAATTATTACATTATATGGTCAAAGAACATATTAGTTTTGAAAAAGCCTAAATGCACCAAACACACATTGGACTTTGTCCACAAAGACATGCACAATGGATAAGAGGAAAAAAAAATATAATAGAGAAAGATAATGGTGACATTTTTCTATTTCTCTTTACCTTTTTATTTCTTTTTTAATTTTTATTGAGGTGCTTTTTGTACATTAGCATATGTACTTTTCTAATAAAAAAATTATGCAAATAAACTTGTTCAAATGGTTTAGATAATTGATCGACTATAAGCGAAGTTATTAAATCTATTTCATTTGTTTTTATTTGACTTTGGACGTTAGTGTTTGCAATTATTAAAATTATAGTTAACTTATATATGGTAAACGTATCGTATTGCTTCCGATTCAAAGTTTAATAAAAGGGTTAAAAAATCTCAACTTGAATACGAGCTGAATTAACCCGCCTAACCCCGCACGCTATGATTAACCCGTTTATGTTCGTTTGTTAAAACGTTAAACGAAAGGGAAAAAAACTTAAAAACGAACTACAGGTACACCGGCTAACATGGAGGTGCTCTTATTAAACTCATCGCCTAAACTCAAGCCATCTGGCTCAAGCCACTGGGCTTAATAGAAAGGTGTAGGCGGAAAGCTATGAAATGACAAGATAACTGTTAACTTATATATGTACGTATATATTAATCAAATAAGATATAATTAGTTTGTGATAATCGTGAAATTAAATATAAGTAAATCATTTATATGCTAAAATAGGGGTGGTATCCGTTGCAAACTAATCAATTTTTGCAAACTGTGTAAACTCACCATTATCCAATAAAAATAAGTCATGTGGATAATATTGTTTTAATATTTTATTAATTTTTTAAATAATTTATTAATTCATTGAGGGTATCATCATCATTTTATAATTTAACCATTTATAATTAATATTTACTAATTTGCTGCCATGAACACACTTTCCGATGACTTCGTCTTCTCCGGCGAGTTTTCCGCAAGTTTAGTCATTCATGAATATACTTTCCCCATTCGTGAATACACTTTCACCATTCGTGAACACTTTCAACATTCATGAATATCCAATTGGTGCTTTATCATTGTGTTCACTACGAGTTTGCACAGTTTGCAAAAATTGATTAGTTTGCAACGGATACCACCCCTGCTAAAATATAGTATAACGTAATTTAATATTCTTATTTTATTTGTAATTCTCTCCCTCCCTCCCTCCTTCCTTGATCTCATTTTGTATTACCAAAATTAACACTATAATATATATATATAGGGAAAGATTCAAACGAGAACACCTTCATTTTGTGAAAACGCGAGAACACCTTTTACTATAGAAAATCACATGTGATACTATTATTTCATCACATATAATACACATGTGATACTAAATCAGAGATGCGGATGACTTTTGGCGTGATCTAGGTTACCGACCAAGTCGTTATTACACCACTAAGCTCCATCACATATATTATCACATGTGATAAGGGTGTCTTTGATGTGATACTATTATCAATCAAAACCATCATATGTGATATTAAATCATAGACGCAAACGATTTTTGGTGCGACCTAAATAGCCAAGGCACGTCATCCGCACACCATCAAGTCCCATCTCGTGTATTATCACATGTGATAAGGGTGTTCTCGCGTTCTCGTAAAATGGAGGTGTTCTCGTTTGAACCTCCACCTATATATATAGGGGAGATTTCAAATACAAACCACGTCAATTCGTACAAACCGTACAAACCGCGTGTTTCATTCTTTTTTTGAATAATTTTTTTCATGAAAGTGTTTAGTATGATGAATTTGTTTCATATAATTCTTTTCTTCATGAAATTATTTTTCTTTCTACGTGAAAATGAATTGATTCGTGAAACTCCCAATTTGATGAATCGTGTTTCACATATTCTTGATTCACCAACCTTCATGTATTATTGATGAAATTTTTTCATATATTATTGACTAATCAATCCTAATAATTAAGAAAAAGTGAAGAAATTAAAAAAAAATACTGGTTGCATGCGGTTTGTACGGTTTGTACGAATTGACGAGGTTTGTAACAGAAATCAACCCATACATAGTTTAAATAAAACTCATCTTTTATTGTGCACGTGAAGACAAATGAGAGTGTGACACGTGTCCCCTGCGTTCAAGGGTTATTCATCATGAATAAATAATGGTCATGTGTTGTTTATATTGAATGTTGTATTATTCATTATGAATAGTATACGAAATTCACCTTCATTATTAATAATTTATTAATAATAAATGCCTTTCGTTAATAATGAACTTCACCTTCGTTATTCATATCGAATATTACACGTATCGCGCTTTCTTTTGTCCTCACGTTCGTAATAAAAAATGAGTTCATTCGAACTAAAAAAATCCAAAACATAAGTCTATCTCTCTCTCTCTCACACACACACACACAAACATATTGATTATTTAATTAGCAACCCAACATTTGTTCTCAATCTCTTGTTGTTATCCACTTTTCCTTTGTTGTGTGGTGCTCTCTATGAGTTATTGAATTTAAATTTCTTTAGTATAAATTTGGTTTGATGGATGAATTTTGATTATTAGTTTCCATATTTGTATCTAGTTGTGATCCATTTAAAAAAATAACCTTTGTTTTAATTTTTTTCCTCTGATTTGAGTAAAATAAAGTTTCTGATGATAAAGTTGGTAGGATTGGTTTTCACTTTGATTTAATGATAAATATAACTGTTTAGGAAAAAAAATATTGTTTAGAGTCGTGCCATTTTCATATTGAAAAACAATTCTATTTCATGTGCACATTTTCATTTGGAGTTGTAAGTTCGATTATCTCATCAAATATAAGTCGGTACATAAAAGCTTTAAAAGATTGCCATTATTTTTTGTCGGTGTTGAGGACCACCCTTAAAATAAATTCTGGCTCCGTCCCTGGATCTAACGCATCTCGGTGTATCTCATCAGTGTTGTAGAACAACGAAAATGTACATTGTGATACCTTTCATAAAACAACAAAAATAACGAAATACATATTGTGATACACTTGGTAAAGCAACACTACATGATATACTTTGAAAAATACATATTGTGATATACTTCATCAGACATAATGAGAAAACAATAAGAGACCAAAAAAAAGAGAAGGATTTCATCATTTAAGATAGTTAGAATTATAGAAATTCTAAAAGTGAAAACTATGAACATAAATAATGTTTACCAAATGTGTTTGATATATATATATATACATATATATATATATATATATATATATATGGGAAGGATCAAATGAGAATCATCCCACCTTAAATGAACAAATTGTGGACCACATATTATGTGGGTCCCATATAATATTAAATCATTTATGATTTAATATTAATTAATATTAAATCATAAATGATTTAATATTATGTGGGACCCACATCACATGTGATCCACAAGAGTCCCTTTCTTCCTTTAAAAATGCAAAAGTTCTCATTTGAACCTTCCTCTATATATATATATATAAATATATATATATATATAGGGGTGAGTTCAAGTGGGAACTCAAATTTGATTGTGAAAGTGAAGACAAATGAGAGTGCGACACGCGTCACATTCAAAGAAATATTCAGACTGAATATAGTATTTATTCAGTCTGAATATACAAAGAAATATTCAGACTGAATATAGTACATATTCAGTTTGAATAATGTTTACTCAGTCTGAATATTTCTTTGTATATTCAGTCTGAATAATCTATATTAAGACACGTGTCGAGCTCTTATTTGTCTTCACGTTCACAACCAAATTTGAGTTCGCATTTGAACTTTCATCTCTCTCTCTCTCTCTATATATATATATATACATATATATATATATACATATATATATATACATATATATATATATATCAAACACATATGGTAAACATTCTTTATGTTCATAGTTTTCACTTTGAGAATTTCTATAATTCTAACTATCTTAAATGATGAAATCCTTCATTTTTTTTTTGTTTCTTATTGTTTTCTCATTACGTCTGATGAGGTATATCACAATGTGTATTTTTCAAAGTATATCATATAGTGTTGCTTTACGAAGTGTATCACAATATGTATTTCGTTATTTTTGTTGTTTTATGAAAGGTATCACAATGTACATTTTCGTTGTTCTACAACACTAATGAGATACACCGAGATGCGTTAGATCCAGGGACGGAGCCAGGATTTATGTTAAGGGTGGTCCTCAACACCGACAAAAAATAATGGCAATTTTTTAAAGATTTTATGTACTGACTGGTCTATACTACTTAATAAATAGAATTCCTTCAAAGTCTGAAAGTACTACCCTCTTAAACATTATGTACTACCCTTTTAAGCATCTCTTAAAGTCTTAAAAGTTATTTAAAAGTCTTTTTATATCCTAATGCAACATCAGTCGTTAACCAGATCTAGGGTTTCTTCTCCATCCTCCAAGATGACTCTCTATCTTCTTCTCAATCTTCATGATGACTCTCACAATCCCCAAGATGACTCTCTCAATCTTCATGATCCGGTTGTATATGTATTTTCATCTCCTTCTTCAACTGATTTTCACTCTCACACTCTCCCTATTCAATCTCTTTGTTCGACGGCAACCACCGGTCACCGGCTCTCTCGACCACTGGCCACCGACTCTCTCGACAAAGGTACTGTCTTTCTTTCTTTTTCGTTCTACTTTGTTCTTTCTTTTTCATTCTATTTTGTTAACATTTATATATTCTTCTAATTTGTATGCTGCTGTTTTTTTTTTCTAATTTGGGGTAGTAACACCGGCCACCGGCTCCCTAGACCACCGGCCACCGGCTCTCTCGACAAAGGTACTGTCTTTCTTTCTTTTTCGTTCTATATTTTGTTCTTTCTTTTTCATTCTATTTTATAACATTTATATGCTTCTAATCTGTATGCTGCTGTTTTTTTTTTCTAATTTGGGGTAGTAACACCGGCCACCGGCTCTCTCGACCACCGACCACCGGCTCTCTCGACAAAGGTACTATGCTTCTGTCTTTCTTTCTTTGTTAACATTTATATGCTTAGTCTTTCTTTCTTTTTCATTCTATTTTGCTTCTAATTTGTATGTTCCTGTCTTTTTGCTTCTAATTTGCTTCCATTGTTTGAATGTAAACATTTATGTGTTTTTTTTTCTAATTTTCTAATATGTGTGTGTATGTTCTATACTGAGTTTTTGATACTCCCTTTCTTTTCGTGTTATGGATTGGACCACCGGCTCTCTCGATCACCGACTCTTTCTTTCTAATTTATATGCAATTCTAATTTGTATGCTTTTGTTAACATTTATATGCTTCTGTTTTTTTTCCTAATTTGGGTAGAGAGGCTGTTTCCATTAAGACACCCCTTTTGCAAAATGTGTAGTAACAAGCCCAATAAGTAGTAACAAAATGTGTATAAATCCTTTTTTTGTTCCATTTTGTATTTGTTCAGTGGATGATTTTGTACTATATTCTTTTGATGTTCGCAGAGCTTTGTAGAGGTTTCCTATTTGACGACTATTATAAATACCATGTTTTCTTAATTGTTTCCTATCCATGCTTGTTTGTTTTCAGATAAAATGACGGTTACACTTGCTGCTCATGAAGAACACAAGACATGCTTCAAAAATAGCATCTCAAAGATTTGTTACGGGATAATAACCGGGGATCGGAAATAAAATTCGGTTTCATTTGAGACAATGGAACGAGTCATTACCAGATACCGGATTATGAATTCTCATTCCCCATCAGTCACAAAAACAACTCGGGTATGCATTCCCTTTTTATGGATTCCTCTCTGCCACGATCTTAGTCATTTCAAACATCTACAATATGCACAAAGGTCGTAAATGGCCAGTGTTGAAATTTGGAAACAGTTCTTATGTTCATCCATAAAAACAAAACTTGTAGTTATAGAGGGTAGGTTGTTTTGAGTAAATCGAGACGATGATGTTTGTTATAGTTGTCGATAAATGGATGTTTGTGTATGTACTTGCTCTCTGTCGTTGTGGCTTCAATAAGTTAAATAAATGGTGGTACATAGTTGAATTTTTTTAGTTCATGAAAACGTCCTCTTGATTGTAGCGGTTGAGATAAGGCCGATGTACGTCCAATGCAGATCATGATTTTTTAATTTGTTTATATCATTCTCTATTATTTGATCTTGAAGCTTCCTTCGCTTCTTCTGATTATAGTTGAAAAAACAGGTTTGCATACATCATGGGCATGTCTGTTGATTTTTTTGTATTGTGATTAAAATTGTTCCGAACATAATACATGGGCATATCTGTTGATCTTTTTTGAATTGTGATTAAAATCTGAAATATTGAAAGGAATAAAGTTGATATGTTGATTAAAATATGAAATACAAATATGTTGATATGTTGATTAAAATATGAAATACAAATATGTTGATATGTTTTCTGACGCAACGGGGTTTTGCGGAAGGATTGAAAAACGTCTAAATCCAAAAGGGTTGAGAAGTACGTTTAGTAAAACTCAATAAACTAAGAGAAAAACTCTTAAAAACTCCCAAAGAGAAGAATTGTATTGAATAATAATGTGAATAATAATGAAAACAATGAATCCTATTTATAGCTAAACTAATTAAGATAATATGGAAACTAGATCAATCGTAATTCTAATCTTACTAGGAAACTATATAAAAAGGAAACTAATAATAAGGAAACAAATAATAATAATCCTAATCTAATTAGAAAACAAATAAATAATAATTAAAGCTAATTATTTGTCCTAAACTAATTAAGAAATAAAATAATCAAACAAGCAGATAAATGCTATTCGTTCGGGACTCGTCAGAACGCGTCCTCGACACGGCACGTGACCCAAGTCGCGCAAGGAACTGTTTTTCAGTTTCCGGTGCAGATTTACGAGTTTCTTTCGAGCCCGTTTTCTTCGTTTCCAAATATCAAAGAACAGTCTTGTTAAGTCCCGAAACCTCTCTGTATCATTTTCGCATTGTGTTTTTGTACTATGATCAACAAGAGAAGTCCATGCAGAAAACTCAAACTCAAGCATCTTTTCTTGGCCAACCATCTCTTTCAGGCTCCAGCCATATAATTGGTTCATAAGTTCATATGGTCTGCCCATCAAGCATCTTTTCTCCATGACTTGCTTTAATATAACTCCCATATTCACAAAGACCATTCACCAATATGGAATAAGGGATCGTTTAGTAAACATTTACCGGGTCACTTTACCTTATAGGATGAACATGACAATGAATGATAACTTTACCCGATAAGAGTAATGACAAGGCAAGATCTTACCTGGTAAATTAAGTTAAAGTGTTAACTCTTACCAGTAAGCACTTAGTGAGGTAAGTCGGTGGGTAAATGACCCTTAAGTCTCATTAGGAACGCAACCCAATTGCCTACTCGTTTACTTTAGATATCCACGACCCTTGTGGATCTATTATCCCTAATAAAAGACCTTTAATCACACTTTATATAAACCAACAATTGGAACACAGTTTGCCTCCCCCATTTAGCACGGTCTCAATTTGAAATATTGCAATAAGTTTGGTTTCAATTTGGACAAATTTATGTTAAACCAATTTCACTTTTCTTCGTCCATCATTCCAGCAATTGCAAACCCAAACAGACAAATGCCCAAATGAAAAAAGCCAAATTTTATTCCAAAACAAATCATGGAATCTAGCATTGAACAAGCTATGTATAAACCACAATTCCATGTCAAGATAATTTATCTTAGATAAACCATGTTTCTGGGAGATGGCAACATTCAAAATGAGAATTTTCAGTAAAGAAATAACAACACATTACATAATTCCCATGTTTTCATCAAACAAAAACCAACTTAAACCTTAAACTCAAAATAACCTATTAAACCATTTCATTTCAACTTTGAAATAATAAAATAACAAAGAACCTCCAACTGAATCACATAATAATCTTCCATATAAGAACTTATTTCTTGTGCGTTTGATTGATGCTTCAAGTTCTTGCCTTCTACCCAAATTGGTCGTTGTTCATGACGTGTGAATCAAATCTCGTGAACCACACTTACAGGAACACATAGTCGATTTTAGAGGGGAAGAAGATGAAGAGAAATAGAAGGATCCACGTTAGCTTTATTTTATTAACATTCAATAATGTATCTTAATAGAATATTTGCATCCCGCCGCATTGCGCGGGTATACAACTAGTATTTGATGAGATAATCGAACTTACAACTCCAAATGAAAATGTGCACATGAAATAGAATTGTTTTTCAATATGAAAATGGCACGACTCTAAACAATATTTTTTTTCCTAAACAATTATATTTATCATTAAACCAAAATGAAAACCAATCCTACCAACTTTATCATCAGAAACTTCATTTTACTCAAATCAGATCAATTAAATCAGAGGAAAAAAATTAAAACAAAGATTATTTTTTTAAATGGATCACAACTAGATACAAATATGGAAACTAATAATCAAAATTCATCCATCAAAACCAAATTTATACTAAAGAAATTTAAATTCAATAACTCATAGAGAGCACCACACAACAAATGAAAAGTGGATAACAACAAGAGATTGAGAACAAATGTTGGGTTGCTAATTAAATAATCAATATGAGAGAGAGAGAGAGAGAGAGAGAGAGATAGACTTATGTTTTGGATTTTTTTAGTTTTAGGCCTGAGAGTGTAAGAGGTTGACGTCTCATGGTGATCTTTTAAATAAAAACTATTAATTATTAATGTTGGACCATAAAAAATAAAAATAAAAATTTCTTGAGGGTGGACCAAGGCTAACACTAGGCCAATGCTCCCTCCGACCATGGTTAGATCAATTCCTTTTAAAGCGCAACTGATGTATGCATATGAGATTAAAAGTGATCAAATAAAAAGATCTTTTTTACACTTATCACCTAAACTCCACTTCTCACACGGTTCCATGCTATATAATCAAAACCTAAAAATACACGTTCTAGATATGAAAAAGTACCTCTATGGCTGTATGGAAACAAATAAATAATTTAACATACTGCTATATAATAATTTCAAAAAGTTTCTACAAATTTAATATCTTGTTACAAAATCTAAAATTCATATCTAACAAATTAAATGGAATATTTATATTTATGTGCAATCCAATAAAGATAGGACCCATCCAAAGTAGCCCACCCAACCACTCAATTTTCCAAAAATATTGGTGAGATTTTCCAAATTTAGCAACTTTCCATCAACAAATTTTTACTTAGGGATACAGATGATCATTTGTCGGCTTCAATTAAGTTCGATTTCAAGTCTAAACTCTATTTTTTCGTCCAACGTGATTATTTTAGCAAACGCGATATAGACTTCATAAGTTGATTGTATATGTTATATAGACGTATCGGTCTTGTTTATAGACTAATAGGTCTAAAAATGCTTTTACAATTAAAAAATAAGATAAATTTTTATTATATAAAAATAAATTATGCTAAATCCTTTAAAAGAATGTTAAATAATGTATGTAAGTTTTAAAAAACTAGTTTTAATATATAGAGTATGAATATTTCTATTCCAATTATTTATCCGATATTTTATCGTGTAATTAATATTTTAAGGCAGAGTGAAAGTCTAGCCTATATCCAGCCTAACGGGTTTCTATTTTACATTTTTTTTCCAAAAAATCTCTATTTTAGATGATGATATAGAGATGTTGTTGGAGAAGTTTGGAGAAGAAAAATAAGTTTTTCTTTATTTTAAAGATGTTATTGGAGATGCTGTTAGAACGACTTTTTTTATTGAATTTAAGGGATAACATTATAAACTTTTTCTATTTATGGAAACAATCCACATAAGGGTAATTTCGTAATTTCAGTCACCTCACCCCATCTCACCAACCCCCAACTCCATATCCACATCATAAAAGTTTGGTGGGAAAAAGATGGGAGATGAAGAAGCCATGAGAATGATTTTTTAAATTTAAAGTTTATGAAGAAAGGATGAAGGGTGATGTTGTCCTTTCATCTACCATCTCTCCTTCTCACCAACCACCCCACACACACTATTCTTCTCTCTCCCTTTCTTTATGATGGTTTTCCTACATAAACTATGTTTTCATGACTTTTTCAGTTGTATTTTAACCATAAATTAAGGACATGTTATAATAAAATTGGTTGTTCGACTGTCTTAAAGAGTATAATCGCACGTCTAAGTTTATAGGACTAACAACTATATAAATATTGTAGTAGAATAAAATATATGACGATGTTAGACGACCAAAAAATGTTATATCTGTATGAAACAGTAAGTTGTTATGATATTGTTAGACAACATGATAGAACTTAAAAATCCGTCTTTGAAAGCCATATCCATCGCTAATTAGCAGCAAAAAGTGCATCGTTATTTAGGTGCCCATAGATATAATGTGTGACGGCTTTATAACAAATGTTCAACATTAGTGACCGTCAATTCCTTGAGAAATATGTTAAGAACAGGTAGTATAATCGTATAAGATTTATTAATCTTCACTTTTCAAATAAAAGTACCACAAAAAGATTATTTGTTGTTGTCACCTCTGTAGGCTCCGTTTCCAGTAATGTTCTTATATATGAGGTTACAGGCCCTTTCAAGTAAAAGTCCAATTAGTTACTTTATTATTTATGATAATTGAGGGTCCGCAACTTTTTATATACTAGTAACATACTTGTCTTTGATACATATTCAGTTATTTTCAAAAATAATTTATCTCTTCTAAAAGTTGATTTATAAACAAAGATTAACATAAGTAAATCATTCAATATGCATGTTAATAGTTAGAAAAATAAATCCGTATAGTACACAAATATTGTCCTAACCCGACAAAATGTTTTGTTTGTATATTGGCATATTTATGATAATCAATACATATAAGTACGATATATGGGCAGAGTCTACTATGAATTTCTTTTATATAGAGAGACAGGGGGTTCATCAAATGCAACATTTTCAAATGTTGCAACCTCTACAACTTTCATCTACACCATACAATTAAATAATCAACGGTTAGGGATAAGACAGTTATTGTTGGAGATAACGATTACATTTTTAATAAAAATAAAAACAATAATATTTCTTAAAATGAGAGATGATTTAAGATTAAATTCAATTAGGTTACAGTGGTTAAAGTATTCAAAGGGACTTGACATGTGGTTAAAATATCCAAACCAATAAGATTGAAAACAATTCTAATCCATATCACTTAGTAAATGAAATGTCAATTATATGACCCACTATGGTTTTATTGCACCATCATGTTTAAGAAATCATCAAACATATTAAAAATCCTAAATGATAATGAACTATGAAGAATAAGTCAATAGTTGTATATAATACAAAATATAATTAATTTAATTGAAAATGAATTATGAACGATAAATTAATATTTTTCAAGAATGAATTATCTTTTAAACAATCGTGCATGTTTATAATACAAGTTAATGATCATATAGCTCTTAATATGCAAAGATAATAAGGAACTTTATGTAAATAGGAATTTGATAAATTGGCCTTTCACTTTTTAGTTATTTCTTATAGGTTTTCAAAAAATAGTACCACTTTTCATAAAAAGTCTACTTTTTATATAGAGTCCATTTTCGAAAAAAACAATTGGACTTTATGTAGAAAGTCTACTTTATGTGTAAACTTTTTTGGACTTTATGCAGAAAATCTATTTTTGTGTAAAGTATGTCGGGTCTGCATAAACTTTATGTGTCTTTTTTTGCTAGGAAGACATAGTTTACGTAGAAAGCATACGCAAAAATTCAAGTTTATGCGTAAAGTCTAAAAACTGAATCATTTTAATAAAAAAATGAACTTCATGCATTGACAATTAACGGGTTCATATGTGAATTAGTTAAGTAGTTCACATGTGATCTGATTAATGGGTTCATATATGGGAATCACACGGGTTCACATATGAATTCGTTTGCGGCCTATTTGTAAAACACTACTAGAAAATTGAGTATTTTCAACGGAAAATGTCGTTGAAAATTTTATATGAATTTTAAAGGGATTATTGACAAAACATAAATTTTCTACGAATTTTCAACGAATTTCCGTTGAAAATCTCTCACAAAATGCATTTTCAACCAAAAACTTTTTGACGAGACATTCCGTTGAAAATTTTTTGGTTGAAAATGCATATATGTTTGTGAGAGATTTTCAACGGAAATTCGTTGAAAATTCGTAGAAAATTTATGTTCTGTCAATAATCCTCTAAAATTCGTAGAAAATTTTCAACGACATTTTCCATTGAAAATACTCAATTTTCTAGTAGTGAAAGTTACGAAACTACCCCTCTATCTTCCGCATACCCATGTTAGGAATTATCCGGTGTTTCACAGTCAAAGCTGTAAACGTTGACCAGATAAAGGGCTAGGATCACTTATTTACTTTTCAAATAGTTAATGTTGGGTCACCGATAATTTGTTGATGACTCCGCAATCAATCCTTAATCAAATGATATTTTATATCTTGGGTTCTTTGTAAAAGTTTGGTTATACTCAACAAGTTCAGTGAATCGAACAGTAGCTGATTTCAAAGGAACATGTCTACTGTTGTGGAACTGAAGATATGACCTCCGAATTTATCAGACTCAAAAGCAACCGAATTTATGGTTACCTCTGCCTGCCGATTTGGGCTCCAAAGAAATCGACAGGTATCCTTGAAAATCCTTTTCTCAACACTTTATCTAACAAAATATTTTCAAGCAAAACGTCTTCAGCAAAATTGAAGACTAGTTAAAGTAAAGTTAGATCGAAACCAAAGAGGATTTGTTTATCATCTAGCTGATAGAATATCAAAAGACAACTCGGTCAGATAGTTTGATAAATGCCATCTGGTAAACCGATTTGAGGAGAAGACTTTGGGACCATGTTTCTTTTACCATCTCTAAATCCTAGTGTGGGAACATGCTCTACATGTCAGCCAAAGTAAGTAATATTCACTTACTTTACTGGAAGTTATATTTGCTTACTTTGTTGTTCAGTCAACACACTAAAGCATGGATGAATACTAGAAGAAAATGTTTTGGGACCAAGTATCCAACCCTTGTCTTGGTATGGGAACATGCTCAGCATGTCAACAAAATCAAGTTCAAAAGTATCAAAAGTACTATTTGATTTTTGCTTTATTGTGCACTCGGCATACAGAAGGATGGGTTGAAGCAACAAATGTCTACATCATATCAAAAGGTTGATATGAGAAGTACAATGGTACATGGATCCTCAAATCAAATGAAGATACGTGTTGAAGTTGCATTATTGCATTTTATGCATGGACTGCTAAAAAAAGGTCTCTAGATCAGCTGCAAATTGCCCCTTTTCAAGAGCAGCTAAATGCTTGTTCTTTCATATCTGCGCCATGATATCTAAGGACTATATTAGTTCTTCATGTCTATAAGAGAACTTTCTTCTCCTTCTCTTTCGGATTAACGAATTTGTCACCAGTCAGATAGTTTAGGATCACATGTCTTACCTTCCTAGCTTCCATAACATATCTGAAATTCTTTGATTTTATACAAAATATAGAATAAAAAACTAAAAGGGAAAATTTGATGCATTTGTATTCAACCCCCCCCCCCCCCCTTAACAAACTTATATAGTACAAGTCATTAGCCCTTCCAGGACCAACACACTGATTCAACAAAAGAAGGGTGTGGTCGGTGGGCTTCAAAAAAACATATGTGATAGTGGTGATCAGTGGGTTTCAGACAAAGTGATGCTATAGTGGCTTTGTTTCATAGGGGTGGGTAATTAACATTGCACAAAAATCCCAACCAACGTTAAACAATCACCACCAAATGTAGACGAAACGGGAAAGACAGGTCATTAAATCGACTCAAATCTGCATCTTTTACCTAGTTATTGGTTCTCATCTTTGTTACATGGTGGGAAAGTGGAGACAAAACATGGACACCGTTGGTGGTTCTCGATGGTCTAAGAGGGTAAAAATAGGTGTTGGTGCTCAGTGATGGAATGAGACAGCATTGGTGCTCGGTGTTGGATGAAACGAATTGAATTGGTGCTCGGTGGTGAAAACGAAAGAGGAAGGTGTAGTGGTGGTGGTTGGTTCGCTGAGGGGTGGTCTGCTTCAATGAAAAAGGGGTTATGGGCGTGGCAATGGGTTTCAATCGGAAGATGTCAATAGTAGATATCAAGGGAAGAAGCCGACGATTCTGTTTTCTAAGGGTAGGGTATTTTGTGGTGATTAATGTTTTTATTAAATAATTAATTTCTAATGAGAAATAAAGAAAAAACAAGGAATGACAAAAATGTCTCACACTTCATAAGATACTCTTTAAACTACCGTTAATAGGAAGAATCAAAACGTTACAAAAATACAAATTTTAAAAATGATTTTAAAATTAAAAAAAAAACCCTAGAAACAATATCCAAAATAAATTTAAAAATGACATGGACCAAATCCATAGCTTACACTAAAAATACATTACTTTGTGCCGTCAAACAACTCTCAAAACCTTTTCTTTGTCTCCATTGCAACCATCAATGTGGCATGATCTAGTCCATCGATTTCCATGACCCATCCAACGGCCAACATCCTTTTCCAACTAACACATCGGCCTGCCAAACCTAATACTAAATGGGCAACCGATAAAGCTTTCTATTTAAACACCTTCATCTCCTACACACCATCTCAGGAAATTTATATTCATAATTTCCTACCCACATTTATCTCACCAAAATTTTTTTTTAATCTTTTTGTCTAAATCTTTTCCAAAAAAGATCAAGAAAATGGATCAATATACCAATGGACATTCCACTAGTAAGATGAATCATGATGATCATAGTAGTTTATGCCAGACTACTACGACGGACCCATTGAATTGGGGTGTGGCTGCGGCGGCGTTAAGCGGCAGCCACCTCAACGAGGTGAAGAAGATGGTGGAGGAGTATCGGAATCCGGTGGTGAGGTTGGGTGGCGAAACGCTGACTATTGGTCAGGTAGCAGCGGTCGCCACCACTAGGGACGTTCAGGTTGAGTTATCGGAATCTTCTCGTGCCGGAGTTACAGCCAGCAGCGATTGGGTGATGGATAGCATGAAAAGAGGAGGAGACACCTATGGTGTCACCACCGGTTTCGGTGCCACCTCTCACCGGAGAACAAAGGAAGGTGGTGCTCTTCAACAAGAGCTCATTAGGTATATCTATATATATATATAATAAATATTGCATAACTTACATTTTTCTTTTTCTGTTTCTTTATATTGAATTGAACAATAAGCAAAATTATATAAAAAATTGGTGAAAAGTCATTTAAACGATGTTTTTAAGATATGTATTTTGACCCATTAATAAAGCTTTAAAAGACAGCTTTCATGCAATGAAGATGGTGTCGAATTTATTTGATAAAACCAAGAGTTATTTAATTATTATCGTATGTAAATATCTATATCTATTATCTATATTAACTCATCTCTTGCATGATTAATTGGTGATGCAAATTATGGAAATGATGCTTAACGGAGACATATATATATATATATATATATGATTATAATTGATAAACGAACTCGATATATTATCTAAACGAATTTATCTGTAGAAATGTTAATTTACATAACTTATTGTTCTTAACATGTATAAAAACATCTTATTACGACTCATTTTTTTTTTGTCTAGAGGTTATGTTAGGATAAATTAGTGTCAATGTCAACGGTCTCGAAGTACCCATTACCACTTTTGGTCATTAGGGAAGGCTCTTGTTCGAAAAATAATTTTGTAAACGTTTTTTTTATAATGTATAGTTGAAGGAGACAACATACTAGCTATTGTCGTTAAGCATCAAAACTAAATGTCCGTGAGCCATGACAAGCACGGTATACCTAGAAACTTTAAATAATTATATACATATAGATAAATATATATATATATAGAGAGAGAGAGAGTCGAGTTCATACTAAAATGATACATTTTCAAGAAAATAAAAGAATGATCAAATCATATGTGATTTTGTGCAATATGACATGCGATTCATGCGCCATAGGGTCTCCCGCATACTTTTTTGGCCTTTAATGTAAAATCACGTATAATTTTGTATATAATTCGATCATTCTCTTATTTTATTAAATAAGTAATATTCTCGTATAAATCTAACTCTCTCTGTTTATATATATATATATATATATATATATGAACCAGTTCAGATAAGATGATAGTTAAAAATTTACGAAAATGTCAAAATCACGTATAATTATATAATAAGTTGTATATAATTTACAACACGTACGAAAGAGTCCTATTGACTAAGTGAGCGACTCATTCTTCTAAACATCGAGGAAAACACATTTGGTGGACTATATTTTACTAATGTGGTAGGTGGGCTTGGTCAACTAAAATCCTTGTGGTATTAAATATTCACTCAAATAATATTTACGGATTACTTTATTACGATATTAAAAAATCTAACATGTTTTAAAATACGATTAAATTATAGATCATTCTATTATATATATTGAATTGTGTGTACATGGGACCAACTTATTTTTATAAAACCTGTGAGGTCATATTTTCACACTTAAAACTTTACAATAAAAAATTATAATAGCGAGTTTTATTGTGCAGTTTTAAGTATATATAATTGGTCTGAAGAGTCTTACAAAAACAGTCTGACCTCAAATAATCTCAAATCTACTACTATTATAAGAACATCTCCAACAGAATTGTTAAAATAAAATAAAAACAAGTTTCTTTCGCTACAACATTATTATCTTGTATTCTGTATTAAATAATTAGGAAGAAAACTCTAAATACAAATAATAATCTAAAATTTTTAAATTAGGAAAAAGAAACAATATTTTAATCATATCAACCAATTAACTTATGAAGTTAAACGTGAAAAAATATATGTTTTTATTATATATATATTAAATATTTTAATGATATACTTTGTGTTTTCATTCTATTGGACGTTAGCTGCATTAATTAAACATTCTGTGATCGTGGGGGAATTAATTATTTTTAATTTGGCCAATTTAATCAGATTCTTGAACGCCGGAATCTTCGGTACCGGAACGGAATCCGACCATACGCTGCCGCAATCCACCACAAGAGCCGCCATGTTGGTCAGAATCAACACCCTCCTCCAAGGCTACTCCGGCATCCGATTCGAAATCTTAGAAGCCATCACTAAATTTCTCAACCACAACATCACCCCATGCCTACCCTTACGTGGCACTATCACAGCCTCCGGTGACCTGGTCCCACTCTCCTACATTGCCGGAATCTTGACCGGTCGTCACAATTCCAAGGCCGTCGGCCCCACCGGAGAATTACTCGATGCCGCCAAATCTTTCGATCGTGCCGGTATCGATACTGGATTTTTCGAGCTACAACCGAAAGAAGGACTTGCGTTAGTGAACGGGACCGCCGTGGGGTCCGGTATGGCTTCGGTGGTTCTTTTTGAAGCTAATATCCTAGCGGTTTTATCGGAGGTTTTATCGGCCATTTTTGCGGAAGTTATGCAAGGAAAACCTGAGTTTACGGATCATCTGACCCATAAACTCAAGCATCACCCCGGCCAGATTGAGGCCGCGGCGATCATGGAGCACATTCTTGATGGTAGCTCCTACGTAAAAGAAGCACAAAAGATGCACGAAATGGATCCGCTTCAAAAACCAAAGCAAGATCGTTACGCTCTTCGTACGTCACCGCAATGGCTCGGTCCGCTTATCGAGGTGATACGTACATCGACGAAATCGATCGAGAGAGAGATTAATTCGGTTAATGATAACCCTTTAATTGATGTTTCTCGAAATAAGGCACTTCATGGAGGGAATTTTCAGGGTACCCCAATAGGAGTCTCGATGGATAATACCCGATTAGCCGTTGCATCCATCGGGAAGCTTTTGTTTGCGCAGTTTTCCGAGCTTGTGAATGATTTTTATAACAATGGGCTTCCATCCAATCTTTCTGGAAGCCGTAATCCAAGTTTGGATTACGGCTTCAAAGGAGCAGAGATTGCGATGGCATCCTACTGCTCGGAACTTCAGTTCCTCGCAAACCCTGTAACGAGTCACGTTCAAAGCGCAGAGCAACATAACCAGGATGTGAACTCATTAGGGTTGATTTCTTCAAGGAAAACGGCCGAAGCAGTTGAGATTTTAAAACTCATGTCATCCACTTACTTAGTGGCACTATGTTAGCGCCGACTTGAGGCACTTAGAAGAAAACCTCAAGTCGACCGTCAAGAACGTTGTTAGCTGTGGCCAAGAAAGTCTTGACCACCGGCCACAATGGCCGCCTTCACCCATCTCGCTTTGCGAAAAGGATTTGCTCAAAGTGGTCGACCGTGAGCACATCTTTTCGTACATCGATGACCCGTGTAGTGCAACTTACCCTCTAATGCAAAAATTACGACAAGTTATAGTCGATCACGCGCTCGCAAACGGTGAGGCCGAAATGGACTCGAGTACGTCAATCTTCCAAAAGATCGGGGCTTTCGAGCAAGAACTCGAAACCCTTTTGCCAAAAGAAGTCGAAAGCACTCGGGTCGATCACGAAGGTGGAAAGTTAGCGATTTTTAACAGAATCGAAGAATGTCGATCATACCCGTTGTATAAGTTTGTAAGGATGGAACTCGGAACCGGCTATTTGACCGGCGAGAAGACGGTTTCACCGGGAGAGGAGTTTGAGAAGGTGTTCTCGGCGATATGTGCCGGAAAATTGATGGATCCATTGTTGGATTGTTTGAAGATGTGGGACGGAAAGCCACTTCCAATTTCATAAGTGAAATTATATAAAAAGTAAAAACGTACATTGGATTATGGTTTGTGGTTGTAATTTACATGAAATGATACTTTTTAATTTTAAGAAGTTTGTAATTGATAGGATTTTATGTGTTCAAATATATATGAACCTTTTAATTTTGTATATTCATCTTGAACAATTAAATATTGTAATCTTTGTTTTAAATATAAGTTTTATTTATTTGATATGTAAAGAAATGTGATGTAAATTTTTTAAGATGGACATCATGCTTATCGTACGAATTTTATGATATGTAATAATAAAACTATAACTTATGTAGACACTCTATAAATGTATTACAATTGAATTATTAGATTTGGTAAAAGTTACTGTTAAATAGTGACTAATATCCAAACTCAAACAAACATAACGTAATGAAAATTAACATGAAAACATTAACTAGAATCGATTAATCTAATTTTAACCATTTATAGCTATTGTTGCCTCTCGTTTTTCAGAAGACGGCGCCTCGTGGTAGCGTGCACCTAGCAATGTTATGGGTCTTAAAAGATTTTACATTACGACGAACAAATTAAATGGTGGCATAGACTACCAATGTTGTCTTAATAAATCCACCTTGACTCGTAATTTTAATGTCAACCAGTAAATTTTTGACTTTTATATAACAAACATTAATGGAAAACATTGCTCCATTAAAAAAATGCGCACAAGTATCATGATCATGGGTCACCAAACTAAGTTGAATATTTGTAGCAATTATAATTAATTTTTTATTTTAAAAAACCCATTATAATTGTTGAATAGGTCACCAAAATTTCTTAAATCTTATTGTTTCCTACTTTGCGTATCTACCTTTGTATCTACTTTTGTGACTTTTTATATCCTAGTTTGACCATGTGAGCCTTTTTTTTTCCTACGGTAATAGTTGGTTGCATAGTACTTTGTATTTCTTTTTTGTTTAAGGTAGCTTTCACACTTTTATTTAGTGTACGTACTCATCCAAACTGTATAAACCGCTCATATTGCACTGCGTCAAATAATTTAGAATCACAGGTCTTGTCTTCCTAGCTTACGTAACATATTTGTAATTTTTTTGTTTATATACAAAATATATAACAGAAAACTAAATGTGAAAATTTGATGCCTTTGTATTCAATCCCCCCCCCCTCCAAACTTCTATAGTATAAGTCATTAGCCCTTCTAGGACCAACAACGACTCAACAAATTAGGGGCGATAATGGTCGGTGGGCTTCAAAAGAACATGTGATACTGGTGACTGGTGGGGTTCAAATGGAGTGATGCGATAATGGTTTTTGTTTCCTAGGGGTGTGTAATTAACATTAAACAAAAATCCCAACCAATGTTACACAATCATCACCAAATGGAGACAAAACATGGAAGACACTTCACTAAATCGACTTTGATCTGCATCTTGTACCTAGTTATTGGTTCTCATCTTGGTTACATAGTGGGGAAATGGAGACAAAAGATGAACACTGTTGTTGGTTATCAGTGGTCTAAGAGGGTGAAAATAGGGGCAAACATATATTGGTGCTCGGTGTTGGATGAAATGAATTCAGTTGGTGATCGATGGTGAAAGGGGAAGAGGAAGGTGTAGTGTTGGTGGTTGCTCCGCTGAGGGGTGACCAGTTTCATTCAGTGATCAAAAAAGCTCGTCGCAACAGTCGTCGTGGTACCGTGGCTTAAGAGTTGTGTCTGATGCCACCTTACGCATATGGCATGCCATGACCTAATACGCGGTTATCGTAATGCAATATTTGATTTTTCTTACTCTTTTTTAATTTCTTATTTGTTAGTTTTCTAATGTATAACCTGATTCAAATCATTTAATATCATTACTTATTGTCACTACTAGAAAATTGAGTATTTTCAACGAAAATGTTCAACGGAAAATGTCGTTGAAAAATTTCTATCAATTTTAAAAGGATTATTGACAAAACATAAATTTTTCTACGAATTTTCAATGAACTTCCGTTGAAAATCTCTCACAAAATATATTTTCAACCAAAAACTTTTTGACGAGACATTCCGTTGAAATTTTTTTGGTTGAAAATGCATATATGTTTGTGAGAGATTTTCAACGGAAATTCGTTGAAAATTCGTAGAAAATTTATGTTCTGTCAATAATTCTCTAAAATTCGTAGAAAATTTTCAACGACATTTTCCGTTGAAAATTAATTTCCGTTGAAAATACTCAATTTTCTAGTAGTGTGTGTAATGGTTAAAAATATATGTTTACATGTATAGTAATTTACATGATAAAAACATTTGTCGCCATAAGTCACGTATTGAAAAACATAGTGATCTTGTCGTGACTCCTAAGGCTTGAGGCTTGAGATTTCCGCCACGTCAAGCCTCACGTAATTGTGAACCTTGGTTTTAATGGAAGAGGGTTTATGGGTGTCGCGGTGGGTTTCAATTGGAAGATGTCGGCAGTAAGGGAAGAAGCCGACGATTGTTTTCTAAGGGTGGAGGTCTTTGATGGTAATTAATATTTCAATTTTAATTATGTTTATTTTTTTAACAATACAATTAATATAAATAATTGATTTTTTATTGAGAAATAAAGAGAGAACAAGAAATGATAAAAATGTCCCACACTTCATTAGATGCTCTTTAATGATGGTCGATGATAAGGATTAAAATGTTACGAAAATACAAACTGTAAAAATGAGTTTAAAATAATAATAAAAAACCCTAGAAACAGTACCCAACATAAATTTAAAACAATATGGACCAAATCCATAATATACATTGATAAAATATTACTTTGTACCGCCTAACAACTCTCAAAACCTTTTCTTTGTCTCCATTGCAACCATCAACGTGGAATGATCTCATCCATCAACTTCCATGACCCATCGGACAACCAACGTCCTTTTCCAACTAACACATTGACCTGTCAAAGCTAATACTAAAGCATTATTGACAAAAATAAGCTAGGTTATAACCTATGTTCTAATTTATGTTATAAATTTATTTTCCGAAGAATCGTTTGGATGCGCACATTTAATAACTAATAAGTTTATAAATAGCTTATCGATAAGCCACTTGAAGTAGCTTATGAGGAGCTTTTTGACATTTTTTCCAATTATACTCCTGATTAATATTATTTATTTATTACTATTATTATTAACTATTAATAAATATTAACTTTAAATATATATTAATTATTCATAAATTTAATTTATAGAAATTAAAATTATTTATAAATTATTAATTAATTTTGAATTACACATTATTAATTAATTTTAATTACACAATAGATAATAATAATAATAAATAGTAGTTATTTATAAACTTTACTAACTACTATATAAATTAATTTTTAATTATTATTAAATATATTTTGATATTAAAAAATAAATATACTTTCTAAAAATGCTTATATAAGATACATAAATATTAAAGTCATATTTATTTTATTTTGTAAATAATTAAAATATGTTAAATAATTGTAGAAAATATGTAATTTAATTATTAATTATATTTTTTAAAAATTTAATTAATTATAATATGTGAGTTTGACTAATTTTATTGTTATTCATATTATATGTAATGGTTATTTAGAATTATAGATTAATGTATATTTCTAAAATTTGTTTTAACACATTCAAAATTTATATTTGTATATATAATAATCATATTTAAATTATTTCCATTAACATATTATATTATTTAATTTTTTACTATCTTGTTTGTATTAATTAACATATTATATTATCATAAATTTATTTTAATTATATTATTGAATCAATTATTTGAATTATAATATGAAATGTTTATAATTAACTATTTTTTTCAATACGTCCTCTAAATAATTAGAATGTAAAACGAAACAAATGCTTCACTCTCTCGCATTTTGACAAGAGGGGTTTTGATCATTTTACATTCTTATAAGTTAGTTTGTCTAACATAATTTGTTCATCAACTAGCTTATCGATTCTGTTAGCTTATAAGTCATTTACAGCTTATAAGTCGGTTTATCGATCATCAATTTTATCAGCTATAAGCTAACTTATCAGCTAGTTTACCAAACATAGCCTAAGATCATTTACATCCATGCAATTCATTTACTATTTCAATTGGACCACGTCAGCTTTTGCAATTATTATCTACACACGTGCAACTCCTCTACATTTCAAAATTGTTCCCCACTTGAGCATCCATAATGTGGTTTTTGAGAGTTTTTTGACAGATTTTTGGGAGGCTTTTCAAAAAGCAAAAACCTCTATTTGAGGTTTTTCACATTGTGGAAAGGTTTTCCACATTATGCTTTTTGTGAGGTTTTTCGTCATAAGTCGTAACTGCACGACCAGCTTTTTCTTGAGGTTTTTCATATTTAATTAATTTTAACTTTATTAAATTTTATAAAAGTCTCGTTTTAACCTGTTTTATTTCTTAATCAATTTTATTTATTAATGTAGGTAAAATTTCATATTTGAATTTTATTATATAATAATAAAAATATTAAATTAGTTATATATTTTATATAGTTAAATCAAATGTCTCAAGTTTAAGATTTGTATACAAATTTTACATATTTTTTAATCTCAACTTTTATTTTTTAGTATTATTTTTTACATGTATTTTTATAGATTTCTTGATAACCCAATTTTTAATTTTTGATTGTACATACTTTTAAACTTAACATTTTTTTTTAATTTTTTTTTCATGCTTTTATACAGTATTTACGTATTTCTTAATAACCCAATTTTTATAGAAATTCTACAGAGTTGTATTTTCTCGATATAAATAAATAAATATGTATTGTATTTATTTTTATAAATAAGAATATAAATGATATAAAGTTAACAACAATAGTTACCACTCTAGTATTGGAATGACACCTTTCGAGGCACTTTATGGACGGAAATGTAGGACACCGGTATGTTGGTTAGAAGCGGGCGAGAAGCAATTCTCCGTACCCGCGATTGTGCAAGAGACGACTGACAAGGTAAAGATTATCCGAGGATGGCTTAAGGCGGTCCAAGACCGTCAAAAGAGCTATGCCGATAAGAAGAGAAGGCCCATGAAATTCCAAGTGGGGGAACGAGTTATGCTTAAAGTGTCCCCTGGAAGGGTGTTATAAGGTTTGGGAAGCGTGGAAAGCTTAGTCCTCGTTTCCTCGGGCCGTTTAAAATTTTGGAAAGAGTGGGACGACAAGCGTATAAATTGGAGTTGCCACCCGAATTGGCCGGCATACATCCTACGTTCCACATATGTTATTTGAGGAAGTGTTTAGCGGAAGAAGAGAGTGTGATACCTCTCTCAGATATTCGTGTCGATAATAGTCGTTGTGTGTAAGAACCGGAGGCGATCTTAGAAAGCAAGTCTAAGAAGTTACGTCACAAAGAAATCGTCATGGTTAAGGTTCAATGGAAGCATCATCGAGGGTCAAACGTGACATGGGAAGCAGAAGAGGATATGAAGAGGAGATATCCCCATTTGTTTATTTAGTTGGTAGAATTTCGAGGACGAAATTTATTTCAAGGGTGGGAGGATTGTAACACCCGGAAATTTCGTATGAAAGGATTATGATAATAGCCTTATGACTTTATTATTTGTAGTTAAATGGAAAGCTTCAAGTGTAATATGTTGGGTTACATTGGATTGGAGGGAAAGAACGGAAGCCGGAAACAATTTTAGCTTCGGTACAGTTTCGCTGACAATGACAGGCTACAATGCCCTTGGCATTGTCGCAGGGCACAGTCCCCATAACCACCAGACGGAAAATTTCAAGATCAGACTTTCGGTACAAGTTGGGCGACTATGACACGGCGACTATGTCATGTCATAGTCGCAAGGCATAGTCGCACAAAAGGAAAATCAGATGAATTTCGGGAGCGTTCGGTACATTTGGGGCGACAATGACATTGGCGACATTACCATGTCATAGTCGCATGTGGCAATGTCGTCCGGCTCCTCCAGCACGTCCATTAAGGTGCGATTTTCAGCTCTTCAACTCATTTATTCAGATATCAGTTTACTACATTGAGAGCAAACAACAGAGGCGATTTTCTAGGGTTTGCTCCTTCCACCTACTTCTCTCAAGTGCATTTATTACTCCATTAAGGAGGAGGAATCAAGTTGGACTTTGGTGTTAAAGCTGCAAGTGGTGGTGTCTTGATTCCTTTCAGCTAGTTCCATCTCCTCCATATTCTTAGAAGTTTTTCTAGGGTTTTCCTAACTCTAGCCTTGTGAGTTCATTCTTAACTTCTAAAACTATATACATGTCAAAATGATTGATTTTACCTTCTAAATGATGTTTGAACAAGTATTTCTATACTTATGAATTTTGGTAAACTAGGTCAAATGTGTCATCTAGGGTTTTATTTGGATATGTGGAAATGGTTATGAGGAACGGTTTTAAAACACTCATAAGAGTTTATCTTCACGAAAAATGTCTTTTGAATACTAGATGCTATTTTTGACCTAATTTGGGAAGGAAAGTTTTGGAACAAAGAACATATCATACAAAGATTTTGTATTGAGAATTGACTAGTACATTGGAATGAATGTATGAAATGTCTAGACTAGTGTAATGGATCCATAGGCACAATAGTCGGTTTTATATTGAGGATAGGGCAAGTAAAAGATCCTAGTTTGGGTTGAGCTTGTTCAGTTGGGTATTGAGTAATAGATCCATGTATGGGGTTGAACTCCTTATCCGTAAGCCGGGGATTTCTATCCGTTCGAGCTTACTGATTTACTGATTTCTATCGGTACGATTTGCGGGTCGCTCCCGTATGCTTTCCCTCAATTGCGTTTCTTTTAGGTGTAAATCGCGCGCAAAAGAGAAAGGATAAATGGAAATACTTTATGTTGGAAGTTGACTCTACCGTTTTCACTTATTTACTCGTTTTCCATATTTGAACTGTTTGTTCTCACTAGACTTTAAGGCTAACACTTTTTCTTAAAATGGCATGTATATCATGTGATCGTGCTAGTGGGGCTTCAAAGGATTGAGTGGAGCTAGATGCCGGTAGAGGCATTCTTTTTGGAGTACATCTTCGTGTGTACAGATAGAGTTGCATAGAAAGTTTATTTTGAGGATTAGAGACACCCAAACTTAATCTGTATTTGTCAATTATATAGATTAATAGGTTGTCATCTAGTATCCGTTTGGTGTTGTAAACTCTTTTACTCCTCCCCATTTCTATGAGCGATGTCTATTCATTTAATATTTTCGCATTATTTTGGTTTGAATTAACTTCCAATTTTAGGGGTGTAAAAATGTAAACCACAAGGACCAAATCCATAATTATATTTAAAAAGGGACGCACAATGTTATTAAGTGTAAACCACAGAGACCAATCATGTAATTTTCTCTAAATTATAACATTTGATAAAAAAAAATACTTTATGTTTGGTTTCCGCTTGATTTTCAAAGTTTCTACTTTTCGTGTGTGTGTGTGTGTGTGTATATATATATATATTAAAGAAGAACAAAAGATCTTGAACGCGACACCATGAGGATTAAGTATTCTCAAATGACGAATTGTGATTGAGTTTTAATTATCTACATCGACGAGAGGTTGAAATATTGGAATAAATGGTGTATAAAATAGCTTAAGATGATTGATGTATTTGTGACAAACTATTGAGTTGATATTAATCATACATTTTTTTTTAAATAATTACTATAATAACTTGCTACCCTGATTTTCAATGTGATCCGCCTTGCATGTTGATCAAATAATTTGCATTATATTATATTCAATAATGGTAATATGGTTGTGGGGCATATCGTTTGAGTTTTAAATAATATAATATAAAACTATTAGTGGTATATCACAAATTCGTCGTCATAACAAAAGGATAAGAATATATGCAAATTAACAACTATGAAAATAGGTTTATTTTTCATATTATATTTCATTAATTGTTAAATGAGAAATTATGCTTCCTTTTAACTCTGTTTAATACTCCAATAAAAAAATTATCGTCACGTCACGCGCAACGCACGGGCCCAACACTAGTCACACATAAATTACCTTCACACATAAAATCTTTAAGGACTTGATATTTCTCAAGCCATTGGATGTTAACTTATTGCTCAACCCATTGTTCCAATGGTAAAGCTTTTCCTCAACCCATCTTCAAGTATTTGATCAAAGTAATTTTTTTTAGCCATTGGAGATGCTCTTAATTGACATTAAAAGTCATTTACACTGTGGATGGTCTAAATGGGCAACCGATAAGCTTTCTATTTAAATACCTTCATCTCCTACACACCATCTCAGGAAATTTATATTCATAATTTCCTACCCACATTTATCTCACCAAAAAAATTCAATCTTTTTGTCTAATCTTTTCCAAAAAGATCAAGAAAATTAATGGATCAATATACCAATGGACATTTCACTAGTAAGATGAATCATGATGATCATAGTAGTTTATGCCAAACTACGACGGACCCATTGAATTGGAGTGTGGCTGCGGCGGCGTTAAGCGGCAGCCACCTCGATGAAGTGAAGAAGATGGTGGAGGAGTATCGGAATCCGGTGGTGAGGTTGGGTGGCGAAACGCTGACTATTGGTCGTGTAGCGGCGGTCGCCACCACTAGGGATGTTCAGATTGAGTTATCGGAATCTTCTCGTGCCGGAGTTACAGCCAGCAGTGATTGGGTGATGGATAGCACGAAAAGAGGAGGAGACACCAACGGTGTCACCACCGGTTTCGGTGCCACCTCTCACCGGAGAACAAATAAAGGTGGTGCTCTTCAACAGGAGCTCATTAGGTATATATAAATAAATATTGCATAATTAATTTACATTTTATTTTTCAGTTTCTTTTAAATTAACGATGTTTTTATAATATGTATTTTGACCCATTAATAAGTTTTAAAAGACAGCTTTCATGCAATGAAGATGGTATAGAATTTATTTGATAAAACCAAGAGTTGTTAATTAATTATTATCGTATGTAAATATATCTATATTAAATCATCTCTTGCCTGATAATTGGTGATGCGAATTATGACAGTAATGCTTAATGGAGACATATATGATTATATATATAATTGATAAACGAACTCAATATATGTTATCTATACGAATTTATATGTGAATATGTTAATTTACATAACTTATTGTTTTTAACATGCATAAAAACACCTTATTACGACTCTTTGTTTTTGTCTAGAGGTTTTGTTAGGATAAATAGTGTCAATGTCATTGGTCTTGAAGTACCCATTACCACTTTGGGTTATTAGGGAAGGCTCTGAATCAAAAAGTAAATATGTAAACGGCTTTTTATCACGTATAGACAACATACTAGCTATTGTTGTTAAGCATCAAAACTAAACCGTGAGCCATGACGACCATCGTATACCTAGAAACTTTACATAATTATATACATATATATATATATAGGAAGAGAATCGGGTTTATACGAGAATAATACATATTCAAGAAAATAAGAAAATGACCGAATCAAATGTGATTTTGTACAAAATTACATGTGATTTATGCGGCATAAGGTCGTCCGCACACTTTTGGCTATTGATGTAAAATCACATATAATTTTGTAACGCATTCTCTTATTTTCTTAAATAAGTGTCATTATCGTATGAATCTCTCTTTCTCTCTCTATATATATGTGTGTGTGTGAACCAGTTCAAACAAGATGACAATTAGATTATAAAAATTACGAAAATGTCAAAATACATATAATTTTGTGGTAAATTATATATAATTATAACGAGTACGAAAGAGTTCTACTCCAAATGAGCGACTCATTCTTCTAAACATTGAGCAAAACACATTTGGTGGACTATTATTACTAATGTGGTAGGTGGGATTGGTCAACTAAAATCCTTCTCATATTAAATATTCACTCAAATAGTATTTACGAATTATTTTTAAATTAAAGAATATTTCATAAATTTTTTGTACAAAATTTAATTATTAACGCACAAAATATGAAAGATAATAATTGCCATATTAAAAAAATCTAACATGCGTTAAACTACAACTAAATTATATATCATTTTATTATAATACTTATCATTATAAGATTAGATAAAAATTTCAAAATACAATAAACTAATAAAAAATAATTTAAAAATGTCGTTATAATAACAAAAACCGAATTACAATACTATAATATAGAAACTGGATTTTTGTTGCATTAACTTTAAACATTTTAGGATTGTTGGGAATTAATTATTTTTAATTTGGCCAATCGAATCAGATTCTTGAACGCCGGAATCTTTGGTACCGAAACGGAATCCGACCATACGCTGCCGAAATCCACCACAAGAGCCGCCATGTTGGTCAGAATCAACACCCTCCTCCAAGGCTACTCCGGCATCCGATTCGAAATTTTAGAAGCCATCACTAAATTTCTCAACCACAACATCACCCCATGCCTACCCTTACGTGGCACAATCACAGCCTCCGGCGACCTGGTCCCACTCTCCTACATTGCCGGAATCTTGACCGGCCGCCACAACTCCAAAGCCATCGGCCCCACCGGAGAATTACTCGATGCCGCCAAATCTTTCGATCGTGCCGGTATTGATACCGGATTTTTCGAGCTACAACCGAAAGAAGGACTTGCGTTAGTGAACGGGACCGCCGTGGGGTCCGGTATGGCTTCGGTGGTTCTTTTTGAAGCTAATATCCTCGCGGTTTTATCGGAGGTTTTATCGGCAATTTTTGTGGAAGTTATGCAAGGAAAGCCTGAGTTTACGGATCATTTGACCCATAAACTCAAGCATCACCCCGGCCAAATTGAGGCCGCGGCGATCATGGAGCACATTCTTGATGGTAGCTCCTACGTAAAAGAAGCAACAAAGATACACGAAATGGATCCGCTTCAAAAACCGAAGAAAGATCGTTACGCTCTTCGTACGTCACCGCAATGGCTCGGTCCGCTTATCGAGGTGATACGTACATCGACGAAATCGATCGAGAGAGAGATTAATTCGGTTAATGATAACCCTTTAATTGATGTTTCTCGAAATAAGGCACTTCATGGAGGGAATTTTCAGGGTACCCCAATAGGAGTCTCAATGGATAATACCCGATTAGCCGTTGCATCCATCGGGAAGCTTTTGTTTGCGCAGTTTTCCGAGCTTGTGAATGATTTTTATAACAATGGGCTTCCATCCAATCTTTCTGGAAGCCGTAATCCAAGTTTGGATTACGGCTTCAAAGGAGCAGAGATTGCGATGGCATCCTACTGCTCGGAACTTCAGTTCCTCGCAAACCCTGTAACGAGTCACGTTCAAAGCGCAGAGCAACATAACCAGGATGTGAACTCATTAGGGTTGATTTCTTCAAGGAAAACGGCCGAAGCAGTTGAGATTTTAAAACTCATGTCATCCACTTACTTAGTGGCACTATGTTAAGGGCCGACTTGAGGCACTTAGAAGAAAACCTCAAGTCGACTGTCAAGAACGTTGTTAGCCAGGTGGCCAAGAAAGTCTTGACCACCGGCCACAATGGCCAGCTTCACCCATCTCGCTTTTGCGAAAAGGATTTGCTCAAAGTGGTCGACCGTGAGCACATCTTTTCGTACATCGATGACCCGTGTAGTGCAACTTACCCTCTAATGCAAAAATTACGACAAGTTATAGTCGATCACGCGCTCGCAAACGGTGAGGCCGAAATGGACTCGAGTACGTCAATCTTCCAAAAGATCGGGGCTTTCGAGCAAGAACTCGAAACCCTTTTGCCAAAAGAAGTCGAAAGCACTCGGGTCGATCACGAAGGTGGAAAGTTAGCGATTTTTAACAGAATCGAAGAATGTCGATCATACCCGTTGTATAAGTTTGTAAGCATGGAACTCGGAACCGGCTATTTGACCGGCGAGAAGACGGTTTCACCGGGAGAGGAGTTTGAGAAGGTGTTCTCGGCGATATGTGCCGGAAAATTGATGGATCCATTGTTGGATTGTTTGAAGATGTGGGACGGAAAGCCACTTCCAATTTCATAAGTGAAATTATATAAAAAGTAAAAACGTACATTGGATTATGGTTTGTGGTTGTAATTTACATGAAATGATACTTTTAATTTTAAGAAGTTTGTAATTGATAGGATTTTATGTGTTCAAATATATATGAACCTTTTAATTTTGTATATTCATCTTGAACAATTAAATATTGTAATCTTTGTTTTAAATATAAGTTTTATTTATTTGATATGTAAAGAAATGTGATGTAAATTTTTTAAGATGGACATCATGCTTATCGTACGAATTTTATGATATGTAATAATAAAACTATAACTTATGTAGACACTCTATAAATGTATTACAATTGAATTATTAGATTTGGTAAAAGTTACTGTTAAATAGTGACTAATATCCAAACTCAAACAAACATAACGTAATGAAAATTAACATGAAAACATTAACTAGAATCGATTAATCTAATTTTAACCATTTATAGCTATTGTTGCCTCTCGTTTTTCAGAAGACGGCGCCTCGTGGTAGCGTGCACCTAGCAATGTTATGGGTCTTAAAAGATTTTACATTACGACGAACAAATTAAATGGTGGCATAGACTACCAATGTTGTCTTAATAAATCCACCTTGACTCGTAATTTTAATGTCAACCAGTAAATTTTTGACTTTTATATAACAAACATTAATGGAAAACATTGCTCCATTAAAAAAATGCGCACAAGTATCATGATCATGGGTCACCAAACTAAGTTGAATATTTGTAGCAATTATAATTAATTTTTTATTTTAAAAAACCCATTATAATTGTTGAATAGGTCACCAAAATTTCTTAAATCTTATTGTTTCCTACTTTGCGTATCTACCTTTGTATCTACTTTTGTGACTTTTTATATCCTAGTTTGACCATGTGAGCCTTTTTTTTTTCCTACGGTAATAGTTGGTTGCATAGTACTTTGTATTTCTTTTTTGTTTAAGGTAGCTTTCACACTTTTATTTAGTGTACGTACTCATCCAAACTGTATAAACCGCTCATATTGCACTGCGTCAAATAATTTAGAATCACAGGTCTTGTCTTCCTAGCTTACGTAACATATTTGTAATTTTTTTGTTTATATACAAAATATATAACAGAAAACTAAATGTGAAAATTTGATGCCTTTGTATTCAATCCCCCCCCCCCTCCAAACTTCTATAGTATAAGTCATTAGCCCTTCTAGGACCAACAACGACTCAACAAATTAGGGGCGATAATGGTCGGTGGGCTTCAAAAGAACATGTGATACTGGTGACTGGTGGGGTTCAAATGGAGTGATGCGATAATGGTTTTTGTTTCCTAGGGGTGTGTAATTAACATTAAACAAAAATCCCAACCAATGTTACACAATCATCACCAAATGGAGACAAAACATGGAAGACACTTCACTAAATCGACTTTGATCTGCATCTTGTACCTAGTTATTGGTTCTCATCTTGGTTACATAGTGGGGAAATGGAGACAAAAGATGAACACTGTTGTTGGTTATCAGTGGTCTAAGAGGGTGAAAATAGGGGCAAACATATGTTGGTGCTCGGTGTTGGATGAAATGAATTCAGTTGGTGATCGATGGTGAAAGGGGAAGAGGAAGGTGTAGTGTTGGTGGTTGCTCCGCTGAGGGGTGACCAGTTTCATTCAGTGATCAAAAAAGCTCGTCGCAACAGTCGTCGTGGTACCGTGGCTTAAGAGTTGTGTCTGATGCCACCTTACGCATATGGCATGCCATGACCTAATACGCGGTTTTCGTAATGCAATATTTGATTTTTCTTACTCTTTTTTAATTTCTTATTTGTTAGTTTTCTAATGTATAACCTGATTCAAATCATTTAATATCATTACTTATTGTCAGTACTAGAAAATTGAGTATTTTCAACGAAAATGTTCAACGGAAAATGTCGTTGAAAAATTTCTATCAATTTTAAAAGGATTATTGACAAAACATAAATTTTTCTACGAATTTTCAATGAACTTCCGTTGAAAATCTCTCACAAAATATATTTTCAACCAAAAACTTTTTGACGAGACATTCCGTTGAAATTTTTTTGGTTGAAAATGCATATATGTTTGTGAGAGATTTTCAACGGAAATTCGTTGAAAATTCGTAGAAAATTTATGTTCTGTCAATAATTCTCTAAAATTCGTAGAAAATTTTCAACGACATTTTCCGTTGAAAATTAATTTCCGTTGAAAATACTCAATTTTCTAGTAGTGTGTGTAATGGTTAAAAATATATGTTTACATGTATAGTAATTTACATGATAAAAACATTTGTCGCCATAAGTCACGTATTGAAAAACATAGTGATCTTGTCGTGACTCCTAAGGCTTGAGGATTGAGATTTCCGCCACGTCAAGCCTCACGTAATTGTGAACCTTGGTTTTAATGGAAGAGGGTTTATGGGTGTCGCGGTGGGTTTCAATTGGAAGATGTCGGCAGTAAGGGAAGAAGCCGACGATTGTTTTCTAAGGGTGGAGGTCTTTGATGGTAATTAATATTTCAATTTTAATTATGTTTATTTTTTTAACAATACAATTAATATAAATAATTGATTTTTTATTGAGAAATAAAGAGAGAACAAGAAATGATAAAAATGTCCCACACTTCATTAGATGCTCTTTAATGATGGTCGATGATAAGGATTAAAATGTTACGAAAATACAAACTGTAAAAATGAGTTTAAAATAATAATAAAAAACCCTAGAAACAGTACCCAACATAAATTTAAAACAATATGGACCAAATCCATAATATACATTGATAAAATATTACTTTGTACCGCCTAACAACTCTCAAAACCTTTTCTTTGTCTCCATTGCAACCATCAACGTGGAATGATCTCATCCATCAACTTCCATGACCCATCGGACAACCAACGTCCTTTTCCAACTAACACATTGACCTGTCAAAGCTAATACTAAAGCATTATTGACAAAAATAAGCTAGGTTATAAGCTATGTTCTAATTTATAAATTTTTATTTTCGAAAGAATCGTTTGACGCACATGCCTAACTAATAAGTCAAATTTATAAGCTAGCTTATCGATAAGCCCACTAAGTAGGGAGCTTTTTGACATTTTTTCCAATTATACTCCTGATTAATATTATTTATTTATTACTATTATTATTAACTATTAATAAATATTAACTTTAAATATATATTAATTATTCATAAATTTAATTTATAGAAATTAAAATTATTTATAAATTATTAATTAATTTTGAATTACACATTATTAATTAATTTTAATTACACAATAGATAATAATAATAATAAATAGTAGTTATTTATAAACTTTACTAACTACTATATAAATTAATTTTTAATTATTATTAAATATATTTTGATATTAAAAAATAAATATACTTTCTAAAAATGCTTATATAAGATACATAAATATTAAAGTCATATTTATTTTATTTTGTAAATAATTAAAATATGTTAAATAATTGTAGAAAATATGTAATTTAATTATTAATTATATTTTTTAAAAATTTAATTAATTATAATATGTGAGTTTGACTAATTTTATTGTTATTCATATTATATGTAATGGTTATTTAGAATTATAGATTAATGTATATTTCTAAAATTTGTTTTAACACATTCAAAATTTATATTTGTATATATAATAATCATATTTAAATTATTTCCATTAACATATTATATTATTTAATTTTTTACTATCTTGTTTGTATTAATTAACATATTATATTATCATAAATTTATTTTAATTATATTATTGAATCAATTATTTGAATTATAATATGAAATGTTTATAATTAACTATTTTTTTCAATACGTCCTCTAAATAATTAGAATGTAAACGAAACAAATGCTTCACTCTCTCAGTATTTTGACAAGAGGGGTTTTGATCATTTTACATTCTTATAAGTTAGTTTGTGCCTAACATAATTTGTTCATCAACTAGCTTATCAGTTACCAGCTAGCTTATAAGTCATCAGCTACCAGCTAGCTTATAAGTCAGTTTATCAGTCATCAGCTAGCTTATCAGCTATAAGCTAACTTATCAGCTAGTTTACCAAACATAGCCTAAGATCATTTACATCCATGCAATTCATTTACTATTTCAATTGGACCACGTCAGCTTTTGCAATTATTATCTACACACGTGCAACTCCTCTACATTTCAAAATTGTTCCCCACTTGAGCATCCATAATGTGGTTTTTGAGAGTTTTTTGACAGATTTTTGGGAGGCTTTTCAAAAAGCAAAAACCTCTATTTGAGGTTTTTCACATTGTGGAAAGGTTTTCCACATTATGCTTTTTGTGAGGTTTTTCGTCATAAGTCGTAACTGCACGACCAGCTTTTTCTTGAGGTTTTTCATATTTAATTAATTTTAACTTTATTAAATTTTATAAAAGTCTCGTTTTAACCTGTTTTATTTCTTAATCAATTTTATTTATTAATGTAGGTAAAATTTCATATTTGAATTTTATTATATAATAATAAAAATATTAAATTAGTTATATATTTTATATAGTTAAATCAAATGTCTCAAGTTTAAGATTTGTATACAAATTTTACATATTTTTTAATCTCAACTTTTATTTTTTAGTATTATTTTTTACATGTATTTTTATAGATTTCTTGATAACCCAATTTTTAATTTTTGATTGTACATACTTTTAAACTTAACATTTTTTTTTAATTTTTTTTTCATGCTTTTATACAGTATTTACGTATTTCTTAATAACCCAATTTTTATAGAAATTCTACAGAGTTGTATTTTCTCGATATAAATAAATAAATATGTATTGTATTTATTTTTATAAATAAGAATATAAATGATATAAAGTTAACAACAATAGTTACCACTCTAGTATTGGAATGACACCTTTCGAGGCACTTTATGGACGGAAATGTAGGACACCGGTATGTTGGTTAGAAGCGGGCGAGAAGCAATTCTCCGTACCCGCGATTGTGCAAGAGACGACTGACAAGGTAAAGATTATCCGAGGATGGCTTAAGGCGGTCCAAGACCGTCAAAAGAGCTATGCCGATAAGAAGAGAAGGCCCATGAAATTCCAAGTGGGGGAACGAGTTATGCTTAAAGTGTCCCCTGGAAGGGTGTTATAAGGTTTGGGAAGCGTGGAAAGCTTAGTCCTCGTTTCCTCGGGCCGTTTAAAATTTTGGAAAGAGTGGGACGACAAGCGTATAAATTGGAGTTGCCACCCGAATTGGCCGGCATACATCCTACGTTCCACATATGTTATTTGAGGAAGTGTTTAGCGGAAGAAGAGAGTGTGATACCTCTCTCAGATATTCGTGTCGATAATAGTCGTTGTGTGTAAGAACCGGAGGCGATCTTAGAAAGCAAGTCTAAGAAGTTACGTCACAAAGAAATCGTCATGGTTAAGGTTCAATGGAAGCATCATCGAGGGTCAAACGTGACATGGGAAGCAGAAGAGGATATGAAGAGGAGATATCCCCATTTGTTTATTTAGTTGGTAGAATTTCGAGGACGAAATTTATTTCAAGGGTGGGAGGATTGTAACACCCGGAAATTTCGTATGAAAGGATTATGATAATAGCCTTATGACTTTATTATTTGTAGTTAAATGGAAAGCTTCAAGTGTAATATGTTGGGTTACATTGGATTGGAGGGAAAGAACGGAAGCCGGAAACAATTTTAGCTTCGGTACAGTTTCGCTGACAATGACAGGCTACAATGCCCTTGGCATTGTCGCAGGGCACAGTCCCCATAACCACCAGACGGAAAATTTCAAGATCAGACTTTCGGTACAAGTTGGGCGACTATGACACGGCGACTATGTCATGTCATAGTCGCAAGGCATAGTCGCACAAAAGGAAAATCAGATGAATTTCGGGAGCGTTCGGTACATTTGGGGCGACAATGACATTGGCGACATTACCATGTCATAGTCGCATGTGGCAATGTCGTCCGGCTCCTCCAGCACGTCCATTAAGGTGCGATTTTCAGCTCTTCAACTCATTTATTCGTATATCGCTTTACTACATTGAGAGCAAACAACGAGGCGATTTTCTAGGGTTTGCTCCTTCCACCTACTTCTCTCAAGTGCATTTATTACTCCATTAAGGAGGAGGAATCAAGTTGGACTTTGGTGTTAAAGCTGCAAGTGGTGGTGTCTTGATTCCTTTCAGCTAGTTCCATCTCCTCCATATTCTTAGAAGTTTTTCTAGGGTTTTCCTAACTCTAGCCTTGTGAGTTCATTCTTAACTTCTAAAACTATATACATGTCAAAATGATTGATTTTACCTTCTAAATGATGTTTGAACAAGTATTTCTATACTTATGAATTTTGGTAAACTAGGTCAAATGTGTCATCTAGGGTTTTATTTGGATATGTGGAAATGGTTATGAGGAACGGTTTTAAAACACTCATAAGAGTTTATCTTCACGAAAAATGTCTTTTGAATACTAGATGCTATTTTTGACCTAATTTGGGAAGGAAAGTTTTGGAACAAAGAACATATCATACAAAGATTTTGTATTGAGAATTGACTAGTACATTGGAATGAATGTATGAAATGTCTAGACTAGTGTAATGGATCCATAGGCACAATAGTCGGTTTTATATTGAGGATAGGGCAAGTAAAAGATCCTAGTTTGGGTTGAGCTTGTTCAGTTGGGTATTGAGTAATAGATCCATGTATGGGGTTGAACTCCTTATCCGTAAGCCGGGGATTTCTATCCGTTCGAGCTTACTGATTTACTGATTTCTATCGGTACGATTTGCGGGTCGCTCCCGTATGCTTTCCCTCAATTGCGTTTCTTTTAGGTGTAAATCGCGCGCAAAAGAAAGGATAAATGGAAATACTTTATGTTGGAAGTTGACTCTACCGTTTTCACTTATTTACTCGTTTTCCATATTTGAACTGTTTGTTCTCACTAGACTTTAAGGCTAACACTTTTTCTTAAAATGGCATGTATATCATGTGATCGTGCTAGTGGGGCTTCAAAGGATTGAGTGGAGCTAGATGCCGGTAGAGGCATTCTTTTTGGAGTACATCTTCGTGTGTACAGATAGAGTTGCATAGAAAGTTTATTTTGAGGATTAGAGACACCCAAACTTAATCTGTATTTGTCAATTATATAGATTAATAGGTTGTCATCTAGTATCCGTTTGGTGTTGTAAACTCTTTTACTCCTCCCCATTTCTATGAGCGATGTCTATTCATTTAATATTTTCGCATTATTTTGGTTTGAATTAACTTCCAATTTTAGGGGTGTAAAAATGTAAACCACAAGGACCAAATCCATAATTATATTTAAAAAGGGACGCACAATGTTATTAAGTGTAAACCACAGAGACCAATCATGTAATTTTCTCTAAATTATAACATTTGATAAAAAAAAATACTTTATGTTTGGTTTCCGCTTGATTTTCAAAGTTTCTACTTTTCGTGTGTGTGTGTGTGTGTGTATATATATATATATTAAAGAAGAACAAAAGATCTTGAACGCGACACCATGAGGATTAAGTATTCTCAAATGACGAATTGTGATTGAGTTTTAATTATCTACATCGACGAGAGGTTGAAATATTGGAATAAATGGTGTATAAAATAGCTTAAGATGATTGATGTATTTGTGACAAACTATTGAGTTGATATTAATCATACATTTTTTTTTAAATAATTACTATAATAACTTGCTACCCTGATTTTCAATGTGATCCGCCTTGCATGTTGATCAAATAATTTGCATTATATTATATTCAATAATGGTAATATGGTTGTGGGGCATATCGTTTGAGTTTTAAATAATATAATATAAAACTATTAGTAGTATATCACAAATTCGTCGTCATAACAAAAGGATAAGAATATATGCAAATTAACAACTATGAAAATAGGTTTATTTTTCATATTATATTTCATTAATTGTTAAATGAGAAATTATGCTTCCTTTTAACTCTGTTTAATACTCCAATAAAAAAATTATCGTCACGTCACACCGTGCAACGCACGGGCCCAACACTAGTCACACATAAATTACCTTCACACATAAAATCTTTAAGGACTTGATATTTCTCAAGCCATTGGATGTTAACTTATTGCTCAACCCATTGTTCCAATGGTAAAGCTTTTCCTCAACCCATCTTCAAGTATTTGATCAAAGTAATTTTTTTTAGCCATTGGAGATGCTCTTAATTGACATTAAAAGTCATTTACACTGTGGATGGTCTAAATGGGCAACCGATAAGCTTTCTATTTAAATACCTTCATCTCCTACACACCATCTCAGGAAATTTATATTCATAATTTCCTACCCACATTTATCTCACCAAAAAAATTCAATCTTTTTGTCTAATCTTTTCCAAAAAGATCAAGAAAATTAATGGATCAATATACCAATGGACATTTCACTAGTAAGATGAATCATGATGATCATAGTAGTTTATGCCAAACTACGACGGACCCATTGAATTGGAGTGTGGCTGCGGCGGCGTTAAGCGGCAGCCACCTCGATGAAGTGAAGAAGATGGTGGAGGAGTATCGGAATCCGGTGGTGAGGTTGGGTGGCGAAACGCTGACTATTGGTCAGGTAGCAGCGGTCGCCACCACTAGGGATGTTCAGATTGAGTTATCGGAATCTTCTCGTGCCGGAGTTACAGCCAGCAGTGATTGGGTGATGGATAGCACGAAAAGAGGAGGAGACACCAACGGTGTCACCACCGGTTTCGGTGCCACCTCTCACCGGAGAACAAATAAAGGTGGTGCTCTTCAACAGGAGCTCATTAGGTATATATAAATAAATATTGCATAATTAATTTACATTTTATTTTTCAGTTTCTTTTAAATTAACGATGTTTTTATAATATGTATTTTGACCCATTAATAAGTTTTAAAAGACAGCTTTCATGCAATGAAGATGGTATAGAATTTATTTGATAAAACCAAGAGTTGTTAATTAATTATTATCGTATGTAAATATATCTATATTAAATCATCTCTTGCCTGATAATTGGTGATGCGAATTATGACAGTAATGCTTAATGGAGACATATATGATTATATATATAATTGATAAACGAACTCAATATATGTTATCTATACGAATTTATATGTGAATATGTTAATTTACATAACTTATTGTTTTTAACATGCATAAAAACACCTTATTACGACTCTTTGTTTTTGTCTAGAGGTTTTGTTAGGATAAATAGTGTCAATGTCATTGGTCTTGAAGTACCCATTACCACTTTGGGTTATTAGGGAAGGCTCTGAATCAAAAAGTAAATATGTAAACGGCTTTTTATCACGTATAGACAACATACTAGCTATTGTTGTTAAGCATCAAAACTAAACCGTGAGCCATGACGACCATCGTATACCTAGAAACTTTACATAATTATATACATATATATATATATAGGAAGAGAATCGGGTTTATACGAGAATAATACATATTCAAGAAAATAAGAAAATGACCGAATCAAATGTGATTTTGTACAAAATTACATGTGATTTATGCGGCATAAGGTCGTCCGCACACTTTTGGCTATTGATGTAAAATCACATATAATTTTGTAACGCATTCTCTTATTTTCTTAAATAAGTGTCATTATCGTATGAATCTCTCTTTCTCTCTCTATATATATGTGTGTGTGTGTGAACCAGTTCAAACAAGATGACAATTAGATTATAAAAATTACGAAAATGTCAAAATACATATAATTTTGTGGTAAATTATATATAATTATAACGAGTACGAAAGAGTTCTACTCCAAATGAGCGACTCATTCTTCTAAACATTGAGCAAAACACATTTGGTGGACTATTATTCCTAATGTGGTAGGTGGGATTGGTCAACTAAAATCCTTCTCATATTAAATATTCACTCAAATAGTATTTACGAATTATTTTTAAATTAAAGAATATTTCATAAATTTTTTGTACAAAATTTAATTATTAACGCACAAAATATGAAAGATAATAATTGCCATATTAAAAAAATCTAACATGCGTTAAACTACAACTAAATTATATATCATTTTATTATAATACTTATCATTATAAGATTAGATAAAAATTTCAAAATACAATAAACTAATAAAAAATAATTTAAAAATGTCGTTATAATAACAAAAACCGAATTACAATACTATAATATAGAAATTGGATTTTTGTTGCATTAACTTTAAACATTTTAGGATTGTTGGGAATTAATTATTTTTAATTTGGCCAATCGAATCAGATTCTTGAACGCCGGAATCTTTGGTACCGAAACGGAATCCGACCATACGCTGCCGAAATCCACCACAAGAGCCGCCATGTTGGTCAGAATCAACACCCTCCTCCAAGGCTACTCCGGCATCCGATTCGAAATTTTAGAAGCCATCACTAAATTTCTCAACCACAACATCACCCCATGCCTACCCTTACGTGGCACAATCACAGCCTCCGGCGACCTGGTCCCATTCTCCTACATTGCCGGAATCTTGACCGGCCGCCACAACTCCAAAGCCATCGGCCCCACCGGAGAATTACTCGATGCCGCCAAATCTTTCGATCGTGCCGGTATTGATACCGGATTTTTCGAGCTACAACCGAAAGAAGGACTTGCGTTAGTGAACGGGACCGCCGTGGGGTCCGGTATGGCTTCGGTGGTTCTTTTTGAAGCTAATATCCTCGCGGTTTTATCGGAGGTTTTATCGGCAATTTTTGTGGAAGTTATGCAAGGAAAGCCTGAGTTTACGGATCATTTGACCCATAAACTCAAGCATCACCCCGGCCAAATTGAGGCCGCGGCGATCATGGAGCACATTCTTGATGGTAGCTCCTACGTAAAAGAAGCAACAAAGATACACGAAATGGATCCGCTTCAAAAACCGAAGAAAGATCGTTACGCTCTTCGTACGTCACCGCAATGGCTCGGTCCGCTTATCGAGGTGATACGTACATCGACGAAATCGATCGAGAGAGAGATTAATTCGGTTAATGATAACCCTTTAATTGATGTTTCTCGAAATAAGGCACTTCATGGAGGGAATTTTCAGGGTACCCCAATAGGAGTCTCAATGGATAATACCCGATTAGCCGTTGCATCCATCGGGAAGCTTTTGTTTGCGCAGTTTTCCGAGCTTGTGAATGATTTTTATAACAATGGGCTTCCATCCAATCTTTCTGGAAGCCGTAATCCAAGTTTGGATTACGGCTTCAAAGGAGCAGAGATTGCGATGGCATCCTACTGCTCGGAACTTCAGTTCCTCGCAAACCCTGTAACGAGTCACGTTCAAAGCGCAGAGCAACATAACCAGGATGTGAACTCATTAGGGTTGATTTCTTCAAGGAAAACGGCCGAAGCAGTTGAGATTTTAAAACTCATGTCATCCACTTACTTAGTGGCACTATGCCAAGCAGTCGACTTGAGGCACTTAGAAGAAAACCTCAAGTCGACTGTCAAGAACGTTGTTAGCCAGGTGGCCAAGAAAGTCTTGACCACCGGCCACAATGGCCAGCTTCACCCATCTCGCTTTTGCGAAAAGGATTTGCTCAAAGTGGTCGACCGTGAGCACATCTTTTCGTACATCGATGACCCGTGTAGTGCAACTTACCCTCTAATGCAAAAATTACGACAAGTTATAGTCGATCACGCGCTCGCAAACGGTGAGGCCGAAATGGACTCGAGTACGTCAATCTTCCAAAAGATCGGGGCTTTCGAGCAAGAACTCGAAACCCTTTTGCCAAAAGAAGTCGAAAGCACTCGGGTCGATCACGAAGGTGGAAAGTTAGCGATTTTTAACAGAATCGAAGAATGTCGATCATACCCGTTGTATAAGTTTGTAAGGATGGAACTCGGAACCGGCTATTTGACCGGCGAGAAGACGGTTTCACCGGGAGAGGAGTTTGAGAAGGTGTTCTCGGCGATATGTGCCGGAAAATTGATGGATCCATTGTTGGATTGTTTGAAGATGTGGGACGGAAAGCCACTTCCAATTTCATAAGTGAAATTATATAAAAAGTAAAAACGTACATTGGATTATGGTTTGTGGTTGTAATTTACATGAAATGATACTTTTTAATTTTAAGAAGTTTGTAATTGATAGGATTTTATGTGTTCAAATATATATGAACCTTTTAATTTTGTATATTCATCTTGAACAATTAAATATTGTAATCTTTGTTTTAAATATAAGTTTTATTTATTTGATATGTAAAGAAATGTGATGTAAATTTTTTAAGATGGACATCATGCTTATCGTACGAATTTTATGATATGTAATAATAAAACTATAACTTATGTAGACACTCTATAAATGTATTACAATTGAATTATTAGATTTGGTAAAAGTTACTGTTAAATAGTGACTAATATCCAAACTCAAACAAACATAACGTAATGAAAATTAACATGAAAACATTAACTAGAATCGATTAATCTAATTTTAACCATTTATAGCTATTGTTGCCTCTCGTTTTTCAGAAGACGATGCCTCGTGGTAGCGTGCACCTAGCAATGTTATGGGTCTTAAAAGATTTTACATTACGACGAACAAATTAAATGGTGGCATAGACTACCAATGTTGTCTTAATAAATCCACCTTGACTCGTAATTTTAATGTCAACCAGTAAATTTTTGACTTTTATATAACAAACATTAATGGAAAACATTGCTCCATTAAAAAAATGCGCACAAGTATCATGATCATGGGTCACCAAACTAAGTTGAATATTTGTAGCAATTATAATTAATTTTTTATTTTAAAAAACCCATTATAATTGTTGAATAGGTCACCAAAATTTCTTAAATCTTAGAGCATCTCCAACAGCTATGCTAAACTAGAAAAACTAAGGATTTTAACAATTTTACTCTCCAACAGCTATGCTATACCTTATGCTATAATAGAGAAATGAGTAGAAAGAGAGAAAAAATCTCTAAATTTAGAGAATCTCTAAATGGAGAGAGAAATAATTATTTAATACTTTCCCACCGATTATAACATTCTTTTTTTTGGGATATTAAATATATTGAATATATTGAATATTTTATTAATATATTTTATGGTAGAATTGCTAAAATAGAATAACTGTTGGAGATGGACGTAATATTTTTTTACGGATTTTAACTTTTCATATGTTATTTTAGAAAAAAATTAGCATAGCTGTTGGAGATGCTCTTATTGTTTCCTACTTTGCGTCTCTACCTTTGTATCTACTTTTGTGACTTTTTATATCCTTGTTTGACCATGTGGGCCTTTTTTTTTTCCTACGGTAATAGTTGGTTGCACAGTACTTTGTATTTCTTTTTTGTTTAAGCTAGCTTTCACACTTTTATTTAGTGTACGTACTCATCCAAACTGTACAAACCGCTCATACTGCACTGCGTCAAATAATTTAGAATCACAGGTCTTGCCTTCCTAGCTTACGTAACATATTTGTAATTTTTTTGTTTATATACAAAATATATAACAGAAAACTAAATGTGAAAATTTGATGCCTTTGTATTCAACCCCCCCCCCCTCTCCAAACTTCTATAGTATAAGTCATTAGCCCTTCTAGGACCAACAACGACTCAACAAATTAGGGGCGACAATGGTCGGTGGGCTTCAAAAGAACATGTGATACTGGTGACTGGTGGGGTTCAAATGGAGTGATGCGATAATGGTTTTTGTTTCCTAGGGGTGTGTAATTAACATTAAACAAAAATCCCAACCAATGTTACACAATCATCACCAAATGGAGACAAAACATGGAAGACACTTCACTAAATCGACTTTGATCTGCATCTTGTACCTAGTTATTGGTTCTCATCTTGGTTACATAGTGGGGAAATGGAGACAAAAGATGAACACTGTTGTTGGTTATCAGTGGTCTAAGAGGGTGAAAATAGGGGCAAAACATATGTTGGTGCTCGGTGTTGGATGAAATGAATTCAGTTGGTGATCGGTTGTGAAAGGGGAAGAGGAAGGTGTAGTGTTGGTGGTTGCTCCGCTGAGGGGTGACCAGTTTCATTCAGTGATCAAAAAAGCTCGTCGCAACAGTCGTCGTGGTACCGTGGCTTAAGGGTTGTGTCTGATGCCACCTTACGCATATGGCATGCCATGACCTAATACGCGGTTTTCGTAATGCAATATTTGATTTTTCTTACTCTTTTTTAATTTCTTATTTGTTAGTTTCTAATGTATAACCTGATTCAAATCATTTAATATCATTACTTATTGTGTAATGGTTAAAAATATATGTTTACATGTATAGTAATTTACATGATAAAAACATTTGTCGCCATAAGTCACGTATTGAAAAACGTCGTGATCTTGTCGTGACTCCTAAGGCTTGAGGCTTGAGATTTCCGCCACGTCAAGCCTCACGTAATTGTGAACCTTGGTTTTAATGGAAGAGGGTTTATGGGTGTCGCGGTGGGTTTCAATTGGAAGATGTCGGCAGTAAGGGAAGAAGCCGACGATTGTTTTCTAAGGGTGGAGGTCTTTGATGGTAATTAATATTTCAATTTTAATTATGTTTATTTTTTTAACAATACAATTAATATTAATAATTGATTTTTAATTGAGAAATAAAGAGAGAACAAGAAATGATAAAAATGTCCCACACTTCATTAGATGCTCTTTAATGATGGTCGATGATAAGGATCAAAATGTTACGAAAATACAAACTGTAAAAATGAGTTTAAAATAATAATAAAAAACCCTAGAAACAGTACCTAACATAAATTTAAAACAATATGGACCAAATCCATAATATACATTGATAAAATATTACTTTATACCGCCTAACAACTCTCAAAACTTTTTCTTTGTCTCCATTGCAACCATCAACGTGGAATGATCTCATCCATCAATTTCCATGACCCATCGGACAACCAACGTCCTTTTCCAACTAACACATTGACCTGTCAAAGCTAATACTAAAGCATTATTTGACAAAAATAAATTTATAAATGTTATAATTTATAAACTTATTTTCTAAGTAATCGTTTGGATGCACATAAGCTAGCTAATAAGTCAGCTTATAAGCTAGCTTATCGATAAGCCACTTGAAGTAGCTTATGAGGAGCTTTTTGACATTTTTTCCAATTATACTCCTGATTAATATTATTTATTTATTACTATTATTATTAACTATTAATAAATATTAACTTTAAATATATATTAATTACTCATAAATTTAATTTATAGAAATTAAAATTATTTATAAATTATTAATTAATTTTGAATTACACATTATTAATTAATTTTAATTACACAATAGATAATAATAATAATAAATAGTAGTTATTTATAAACTTTACCAACTACTATATAAATTAATTTTTAATTATTATTAAATATATTTTGATATTAAAAAATAAATATACCTTCTAAAAATGCTTATGTAAGATACATAAATATTAAAGTCATATTTATTTTATTTTGTAAATAATTAAAATATGCTAAATAATTGTAGAAAATATGTAATTTAATTATTAATTATATTTTTAAAAATTTTAATTAATTATAATATGTGAGTTTGACTAATTTTATTGTTATTCAATGGTTATTTAGAATTATAGATTAATGTATATTTCTAAAATTTGTTTTAACACATTCAAAATTTATATTATGTATATATAATAACCATATTTAAATTATTTCCATTAACATATTATATTATTTAATTTTTTACTATCTTGTTTGTATTAATTAACATATTATATTATCATAAATTTATTTTAATTATATTATTGAATCAATTATTTGAATTATAATATGAAATGTTTATAATTAACTATTTTTTTCAATACGTCCTTTTTGGTCATTTTACATTCTTATAAGTTAGTTTTTGCCAAACATAATTTGTTCATCAACTAGCTTATCAAGCACTAGCTTTATAAGTCATCAATACTAGCTTATAAGTCACTTATCACTATCATAATTTTATCACTATAAATTTAACTTATCATTAGTTGCCAAACATAGCCTAAGATCATTTACATCCATGCAATTCATTTACTATTTCAATTGGACCACGTCAGCTTTTGCAATTATTATCTACACACGTGCAACTCCTCTACATTTCAAAATTGTTCCCCACTTGAGCATCCATAATGTGGTTTTTGAGAGTTTTTTGACAGATTTTTGGGAGGCTTTTCAAAAAGCAAAAACCTCTATTTGAGGTTTTTCACATTGTGGAAAGGTTTTCCACATTATGCTTTTTGTGAGGTTTTTCGTCATAAGTCGTAACTGCACGACCTCCTTTTTCCTGAGGTTTTTCATATTTAATTAATTTTAACTTTATTAAATTTTATAAAAGTCTCGTTTTAACCAGTTTTATTTCTTAATCAATTTTATTTATTAATGTAGGTAAAATTTCATATTTGAATTTTATTATATAATAATAAAAATATTAAATTAGTTATAAATTTTATATAGTTAAATCAAATGTCTCAAGTTTAAGATTTTTATACAAATTTTACATATTTTTTAATCTCAACTTTTATTTTTTAGTATTATTTTTTGCATGTATTTTTATAGATTTCTTGATAACCCAATTTTTATTTTTGATTGTACATACTTTTAAACTTAACATTTTTTTTTAATTTTTATTTTCATTGCTTTTATACAGTATTTACGTATTTCTTAATAACCCAATTTTTATAGAAATTCTACAGAGTTGTATTTTCTCGATATAAATAAATAAATATGTATTGTATTTATTTTAATGTATTTATTTTTATAAATAAGAATATAAATGATATGAAGTTAACAACAATAGTTACCACTCTAGTATTGGAATGACACCTTTCGAGGCACTTTATGGACGGAAATGTAGGACACCGGTATGTTGGTTAGAAGCGGGCGAGAAGCAATTCTCCGTACCCGAGATTGTGCAAGAGACGACTGACAAGGTAAAGATTATCCGAGGATGGCTTAAGGCGGCCCAAGACCGTCAAAAGAGCTATGCCGATAAGAAGAGAAGGTCCATGAAATTCCAAGTGGGGGAACGAGTTATGCTTAAAGTGTCCCCTTGGAAGGGTGTTATAAGGTTTGGGAAGCGTGGAAAGCTTAGTCCTCGTTTCCTCGGGCCGTTTAAAATTTTGGAAAGAGTGGGACGGCAAGCGTATAAATTGGAGTTGCCACCCGAATTGGCCGGCAAACATCCTACGTTCCACATATGTTATTTGAGGAAGTGTTTAGCGGAAGAAGAGAGTGTGATACCTCTCTCAGAGATTCGTGTCGATAATAGTCGTTGTGTGTAAGAACTGGAGGCGATCTTAGAAAGCAAGTCTAAGAAGTTACGTCACAAAGAAATCGTCATGGTTAAGGTTCAATGGAAGCATCATCGAGGGTCAAACGTGACATGGGAAGCAGAAGAGGATATGAAGAGGAGATATCCCCATTTGTTTATTTAGTTGGTAGAATTTCGAGGACGAAATTTATTTCAAGGGTGGGAGGATTGTAACACCCGGAAATTTCGTATGAAAGGATTATGATAATAGCCTTATGACTTTATTATTTGTAGTTAAATGGAAAGCTTCAAGTGTAATATGTTGGGTTACATTGGATTGGAGGGAAAGAACGGAAGCCGGAAACAATTTTAGCTTCGGTACAGTTTCGGTGACAATGACAGGCTACAATGCCCTTGGCATTGTCGCAGGGCACAGTCCCCAGAACCACCAGACGGAAAATTTCAAGATCAGACTTTCGGTACAAGTTGGGCGACTATGACACGCGACTATGCCATGTCATAGTCGCAAGGCATAGTCGCACAAAAGGAAAATCAGATGAATTTCGGGAGCGTTCGGTACATTTGGGGCGACAATGACATTGGCGACATTACCATGTCATAGTCGCATGTGGCAATGTCGCCCGGCTCCTCCAGCACGTCCATTAAGGTGCGATTTTCAGCTCTTCAACTCATTTATTCAGATATCAGTTTACTACATTGAGAGCAAACAACAGAGGCGATTTTATAGGGTTTGCTCCTTCCACCTACTTCTCTCAAGTGCATTTATTACTCCATTAAGGAGGAGGAATCAAGTTGGACTTTGGTGTTAAAGCTTCAAGTGGTGGTGTCTTGATTCCTTTCAGCTAGTTCCATCTCCTCCATATTCTTAGAAGTTTTTCTAGGGTTTTCCTAACTCTAGCCTTGTGAGTTCATTCTTAACTTCTAAAACTTTATACATGTCAAAATGATTGATTTTACCTTCTAAATGATGTTTGAACAAGTATTTCTATACTTATGAATTTTGGTAAACTAGGTCAAATGTGTCATCTAGGGTTTTATTTGGATATGTGGAAATGGTTATGAGGAACGGTTTTAAAACACTCGTAAGAGTTTATCTTCACGAAAAATGTCTTTTGAATACTAGATGCTATTTTTGACCTAATTTGGGAAGGAAAGTTTTGGAACAAAGAACATATCATACAAAGATTTTGTATTGAGAATTGACTAGTACATTGGAATGAATGTATGAAATGTCTAGACTAGTGTAATGGATCCATAGGCACAATAGTCGGTTTTATATTGAGGATAGGGCAAGTAAAAGATCCTAGTTTGGGTTGAGCTTGTTCAGTTGGGTATTGAATAATAAATCCATGTATGGGGTTGAACTCCTTATCCGTAAGCCGGGGATTTCTATTCGTTCGAGCTTACTGATTTACTGATTTCTATCGGTACGATTTGCGGGTCGCTCCCGTATGCTTTCCCTCAATTGCATTTCTTTTAGGTGTAAATCGCGCGCAAAAGAGAAAGGATAAATGGAAATACTTTTGGTTGGAAGTTGACTCTACCGTTTTCACTTATTTACTCGTTTTCCATATTTGAACTGTTTGTTCTCACTAGACTTTAAGGCTAACACTTTTTCTTAAAATGGCATGTATATAATGTGATCGTGCTAGTGGGGCTTCAAAGGATTGAGTGGAGCTAGATGCCGGTAGAGGCATTCTTTTTGGAGTACATCTTCGTGTGTACAGATAGAGTTGCATAGAAAGTTTATTTTGAGGATTAGAGACACCCAAACTTAATCTGTATTTGTCAATTATATAGATTAATAGGTTGTCATCTAGTATCCGTTTGGTGTTGTAAACTCTTTTACTCCTCCCCATTTCTATGAGCGATGTCTATTCATTTAATATTTTCGCATTATTTTGGTTTGAATTAACTCCCAATTTTAGGGGTGTAAAAATGTAAACCACAAGGACCAAATCCATAATTATATTTAAAAAGGGACGCACAATGTTATTAAGTGTTAACCACAGAGACCAATCATGTAATTTTCTCTAAATTATAACATTTGATAAAAAAAAATACTTTATGTTTGGTTTCCGCTTGATTTTCAAAGTTTCTACTTTTCGTGTGTGTGTGTGTGTATATATTATATATATATTAAAGAAGAACAAAAGATCTTGAACGCGACACCATGAGGATTAAGTATTCTCAAATGACGAATTGTGATTGAGTTTTAATTATCTACATCGGCGAGAGGTTGAAATATTGGAATAAATGGTGTATAAAATAGCTTAAGATGATTGATGTATTTGTGACAAACTATTGAGTTGATATTAATCATACATTTTTTTTTAAATAATTACTATAATAACTTGCTACCCTGATTTTCAATGTGATCCGCCTTGCATGTTGATCAACTAATTTGCATTATATTATATTCAATAATGGTAATATGGTTGTGGGGCATATCGTTTGAGTTTTAAATAATATAATATAAAACTATTAGTGGTATATCACAAATTCGTCGTCATAACAAAAGGGTAAGAATATATGCAAATTAACAACTATGAAAATAGGTTTATTTTTCATATTATATTTCATTAATTGTTAAATGAGAAATTACGCTTCCTTTTAACTCTGTTTAATACTCCAATAAAAAAATTATCGTCACGTCACACCGTGCAACGCACGGGCCCAACACTAGTCACACATAAATTACCTTCACACATAAAATCTTTAAGGACTTGATATTTCTCAAGCCATTGGATGTTAACTTATTGCTCAACCCATTGTTCCAATGGTAAAGCTTTTCCTCAACCCATCTTCAAGTATTTGATCAAAGTAATTTTTTTTAGCCATTGGAGATGCTCTTAATTGACATTAAAAGTCATTTACACTGTGGATGGTCTAAATGGGCAACCGATAAGCTTTCTATTTAAATACCTTCATCTCCTACACACCATCTCAGGAAATTTATATTCATAATTTCCTACCCACATTTATCTCACCAAAAAAATTCAATCTTTTTGTCTAATCTTTTCCAAAAAGATCAAGAAAATTAATGGATCAATATACCAATGGACATTTCACTAGTAAGATGAATCATGATGATCATAGTAGTTTATGCCAAACTACGACGGACCCATTGAATTGGAGTGTGGCTGCGGCGGCGTTAAGCGGCAGCCACCTCGATGAAGTGAAGAAGATGGTGGAGGAGTATCGGAATCCGGTGGTGAGGTTGGGTGGCGAAACGCTGACTATTGGTCAGGTAGCAGCGGTCGCCACCACTAGGGATGTTCAGATTGAGTTATCGGAATCTTCTCGTGCCGGAGTTACAGCCAGCAGTGATTGGGTGATGGATAGCACGAAAAGAGGAGGAGACACCAACGGTGTCACCACCGGTTTCGGTGCCACCTCTCACCGGAGAACAAATAAAGGTGGTGCTCTTCAACAGGAGCTCATTAGGTATATATAAATAAATATTGCATAATTAATTTACATTTTATTTTTCAGTTTCTTTTAAATTAACGATGTTTTTATAATATGTATTTTGACCCATTAATAAGTTTTAAAAGACAGCTTTCATGCAATGAAGATGGTATAGAATTTATTTGATAAAACCAAGAGTTGTTAATTAATTATTATCGTATGTAAATATATCTATATTAAATCATCTCTTGCCTGATAATTGGTGATGCGAATTATGACAGTAATGCTTAATGGAGACATATATGATTATATATATAATTGATAAACGAACTCAATATATGTTATCTATACGAATTTATATGTGAATATGTTAATTTACATAACTTATTGTTTTTAACATGCATAAAAACACCTTATTACGACTCTTTGTTTTTGTCTAGAGGTTTTGTTAGGATAAATAGTGTCAATGTCATTGGTCTTGAAGTACCCATTACCACTTTGGGTTATTAGGGAAGGCTCTGAATCAAAAAGTAAATATGTAAACGGCTTTTTATCACGTATAGACAACATACTAGCTATTGTTGTTAAGCATCAAAACTAAACCGTGAGCCATGACGACCATCGTATACCTAGAAACTTTACATAATTATATACATATATATATATATAGGAAAAGAATCGGGTTTATACGAGAATAATACATATTCAAGAAAATAAGAAAATGACCGAATCAAATGTGATTTTGTACAAAATTACATGTGATTTATGCGGCATAAGGTCGTCCGCACACTTTTGGCTATTGATATAAAATCACATATAATTTTGTAATGCATTCTCTTATTTTCTTAAATAAATGTCATTATCGTATGAATCTCTCTTTCTCTCTCTATATATGTGTGTGTGTGTGAACAGTTCAAACAAGATGACAATTAGATTATAAAAATTACGAAAATGTCAAAATACATATAATTTTGTGGTAAATTATATATAATTATAACGAGTACGAAAGAGTTCTACTCCAAATGAGCGACTCATTCTTCTAAACATTGAGCAAAACACATTTGGTGGACTATTATTACTAATGTGGTAGGTGGGATTGGTCAACTAAAATCCTTCTCATATTAAATATTCACTCAAATAGTATTTACGAATTATTTTTAAATTAAAGAATATTTCATAAATTTTTTGTACAAAATTTAATTATTAACGCACAAAATATGAAAGATAATAATTGCCATATCAAAAAAATCTAACATGCGTTAAACTACAACTAAATTATATATCATTTTATTATAATACTTATCATTATAAGATTAGATAAAAATATCAAAATACAATAAACTAATAAAAAATAATTTAAAAATGTCGTTATAATAATAAAAACCGAATTACAATACTATAATATAGAAATTGGATTTTTGTTGCATTAACTTTAAACATTTTAGGATTGTTGGGAATTAATTATTTTTAATTTGGCCAATCGAATCAGATTCTTGAACGCCGGAATCTTTGGTACCGAAACGGAATCCGACCATACGCTGCCGCAATCCACCACAAGAGCCGCCATGTTGGTCAGAATCAACACCCTCCTCCAGGGCTACTCCGGCATCCGATTCGAAATTTTAGAAGCCATCACTAAATTTCTCAACCACAACATCACCCATGCCTACCCTTACGTGGCACAATCACAGCCTCCGGCGACCTGGTCCCACTCTCCTACATTGCCGGAATCTTGACCGGCCGCCACAACTCCAAAGCCGTCGGCCCCAACGGAGAATTACTCGATGCCGCCAAATCTTTCGATCGTGCCGGTATTGATACCGGATTTTTCGAGCTACAACCGAAAGAAGGACTTGCGTTAGTGAACGGGACCGCCGTGGGGTCCGGTATGGCTTCGGTGGTTCTTTTTGAAGCTAATATCCTCACGGTTTTATCGGAGGTTTTATCGGCAGTTTTTGCGGAAGTTATGCAAGGAAAGCCTGAGTTTACGGATCATTTGACCCATAAACTCAAGCATTACCCCGGCCAAATTGAGGCCGCTGCGATCATGGAGCACATTCTTGATGGTAGCTCCTACGTAAAAGAAGCAACAAAGATACACGAAATGGATCCGCTTCAAAAACCGAAGAAAGATCGTTACGCTCTTCGTACGTCACCGCAATGGCTCGGTCCGCTTATCGAAGTGATACGGACATCGACGAAATCGATTGGGAGAGAGATTAATTCGGTGAATGATAACCCTTTAATTGACGTTTCTCGAAATAAGGCACTTCACGGAGGGAATTTTCAAGGTACACCAATAGGAGTCTCTATGGATAATACTCGGTTAGCCGTTGCATCCATCGGGAAGCTTTTGTTTGCGCAGTTTTCTGAGCTTGTGAATGATTTTTATAACAATGGGCTGTCATCCAATCTCTCTGGAAGTCGTAATCCAAGTCTGGATTACGGCTTCAAAGGAGCAGAGATTGCCATGGCATCCTACTGTTCGGAACTCCAGTTCCTTGCAAACCCTGTAACGAGTCACGTCCAAAGCGCAGAGCAGCATAACCAGGACGTGAACTCGTTAGGGTTGATTTCTTCACGGAAAACAGCCGAAGCGGTCGAGATTCTAAAACTCATGTCATCGACTTACTTAGTCGCACTATGCCAAGCAATTGACTTGAGGCACTTAGAAGAAAACCTCAAGGCGACTGTCAAGAATGTGGTTAGCCAGGTGGCCAAGAAAGTCTTGACCACCGGCCACAACGGCCAGCTTCACCCATCTCGCTTTTGCGAAAAGGATTTGCTCAAAGTGGTCGACCGTGAGCACATCTTTTCATACATCGATGACCCATGTAGCGCAACTTACCCTCTAATGCAAAAATTACGACAAGTTATAGTCGATCACGCGCTCGCAAATGGTGAGGCCGAAATGGACTCGAGTACGTCAATCTTCCAAAAGATCACGACTTTTGAGCAAGAACTCGAAACCCTTTTGCCGAAAGAAGTTGAAAGCACTCGAGTCGATCACGAAGGTGGAAAATTAGCGATTTTTAACAGAATCGAAGATTGTCGATCGTACCCGATGTATAAGTTTGTGAGGACGGAACTCGGAACCGGTTATTTGACCGGCGAGAAGACGGTTTCACCGGGAGAGGAGTTTGAGAAGGTGTTCTCGGCGATATGTGCCGGAAAATTGATGGATCCATTGTTGGATTGTTTGAAGATGTGGGATGGAAAGCCACTTCAAATTTCATAAGTGAAATTATATAAAAACGTACATTGGATTATGGTTTGTGTTTGTAATTTACATGAAATGATATTTAATTTACATGTGTTCAAATATATGAACCTTTTAATTTTGTTTATTCATCTTGAACGATTAAATATTGTAGTCTTTGTTTTAAATACAAGTTATATTTATTTGATGTGGAAAAGAAATGTGATGTAATTTTTTTAAGGTTATCTTACAAATTTTATGATATGCAACAATAAAATCAACATCAGTGTTAAATCGTGATAAAACATCCGAACGGAAACAAACATAACGTAATGGAAATCAACATGACGTTAAATAGAATTGATTGATCTAATTTTAACCATTTATAACTGTTATAACCTCTCATTTTTCAGAAGACGATGCCTAGTGGTGGCACCTAGCACTGTTATGGGTCTTGAAATATTTTACACTGCGACAAACAAATTAAATAGAGCATAGATTATCAATGTTGTCTTAATAAATCCACCAGAGACTCGTGATTGTATTGTCATCTAAGTAAACTTATTAAATTTATGACTTCTATGCAACAAACATTAATGGAAAAACAATGCTCCATTAAAAGAAATTGTACACAAAGTATCATGAATACATGCTCTCAAATAAATAAACTTGAGATATCGATAATCTTTGGTAATTTGGTAAGTACGGGTCACCAAACTCAAGTTAAATATTTGTAGCAATTAAAATTAAATTTTGCTTTTAAAAAACCCGTTATCTATACTGTATTATAATGTATTTAACAAAAACTCTTAAAAACTACTTTTTATGCATGAAGTATTGTTTATTTATGCATATTACTTAAAATTCAAGATTACAAGTAACTATGCTTAAGTACAAGTTATTAAAACTTTATTTCGGAATTGTTGGAACTTACTATGGATACACATAATCAAATACAAAAATAAACATCACATTTAAATATAGAAAATCTAGAATATAATTAAGATAATCATTGAATTCTAGCAAAAAAAACTTAATTATTATTTTTGTAAAAAGTTGTAGTATCAACCCAAAAATAAACCGGTTTGTTATTAAATCTTAATTAAAATATAATTAAAAAACTGAATTAGAGAAATTACATAAAATTCTAGAATTTTTAACTGGAACAATAAAAATCGTTTTCAAAACCATACAAAACCATTAGAGACAAAACAATCAAATGAAACATTAAAATCGAGACATATCTTGCTGCATTGCGCGAGTACCCTTCTAGTAATTGTTGAATAGGTTACCAAAATTTCTTAAATCTTATTGTTTCCTACTTTGTGTGTCTACATTCATACCTACTTGTGTGACTTTTTACCTACTAGTCTTACTGTTTTAGGGCTGGTATGTTTTCCTCTTACAGTTTCACTAAGGCTATGTTTGGTAAAAATAAGTTAGCTTAAAAGTTTGTTTATTTTTAGTGTACACGTTTGACAAACCATCAGCTAGTTTATAAGCTAGTTTATTAAAACCCTACTTGAAGTAATATTTTGGAAGCTTATTGTCATTTTTTCCAATTATAACCCACATTAATATGTAAGTAATTATAAACACATATTAGTAAATACTAAAACTTAATCAATATGGATATAAAATTAACTATTAATTTAATTTAATTATAAATTATACATTAATATTATTTATTAATTATTTACAATAATTGTTATTTATATAAATTATTTTTTATATTATTTTTTTAATTATATTCAATATATTATTCATCAAAAAATAAATATTATAATTATAAAAATGTTTATGTAATTTATACTTATTTTTTCGTAAATAAAATAATTGTGTTAATAATATTAGATTTTTTCTAATTTTTTTAACAAATCCAAATATTGTAATATACAATAATCTATTTGAAAATTTTTAATCAATATTTTTTTTAATTTTTTTACCATCTTATATGTGTTTAATTAATATATTATATTATTAAAGGTTTGTTTTCCATATATATAATAATTTATTTAAAATTCTTTTAATTAGTATATTATATTTTTTATTTTTTTCTATCATCGTGTTTGTATTAATTAATATATTATATTATTAGAGTTTTATTTTTAATTATAGGTTAAAGTATTATAATTGTTTATTTTTCAATATGTCTTTTTTAGTCATTTTACATTATTATACGCTAGTTTTTCCAAACATGATTTTTCCTCAGCTAGCTTATCAGTCATCCGCTAACTTATCAACTAGTTTGCCAAACATAGCTTAAGAAGCAACATCTGAATCGCTAAGAATTGAATCATGTTTGTCAAAACATAAGTCTGTCTCTTAATGGTTTCAAAACCATCTGAATCCTTTTGTATCTTTGACATCCCTTAACCATTAAGAGCTCTAATTACATTCTGAACAATTATCAAACAATTATATTTTATTTTGCATTATATCATAAGAAGCTCTTAATTATTCTGACCACTTAATCATTATGGTACCAATCATTCATCAATTGTCACCCTTAGCCTTCCTTCTTACAGTAATAGTTGTGCATAGTACTTTGTATTTCTTTTTTGTTTAACCTAGCTTTAACACTTTTATCCAAGAGTGTTCATCCAAACCCTCAAACCGCACAAACCGTCTATACCGTATCGTGCCGTAAAGCGCAATTTAGAACTTTCTTTGTGCGTTTTAAGGTTGCATTTTTACCAAACCCCACTATGCGATACGATTTGCGGTTTTGAGTTATCAAACCATTGTTCAAACCACACAACACCTCATATTTGTATATAACACACATGGGTTGGATTCCAGTTAGAAGATAAGTTATGTACTACAAAAACTTGACTTTCACCCACAAAAAACACACTCAGGGAAATTTCCGTAGGTGATTACCACGAATCACTAAGGAAATACTAATGATTCCGACGAAATCCAATATTTTCAAGAAAATACCAACAGATTACCCTGGAATTTCCTGGTAATCTGTCACTGATTTGATTTAGCCACCAACAATTTAGCCACCAACTTTTGTAACGGTTTTGTGACGGATCACTCTTTAGCAACGAATTTCCCAGGGAAATATCTTTAGACCTTAGGTGAAAGCCTTCCATTTCAATAGTGATGATAAGAAGCGTAAAAAAAGATTTGGACCCTTGGATCATTCGTAATTGAACATCGACGCCAATGAGATGTACCTTAGATGCACCGGATCAATTCTCGTAAGGAGTGCAATTCATGGGTGAGTGTGAGATTATAAGTGATCAAGGGTTTAGAACTCTTCTTACGCTTCTCGCCTTAACTCATCTTCTCACATGATCATGCGCCTAACACACACACACACGCACACACACACACACACACACACACATATATATATATAGGTGGTATCCGTTGCAAACTGTTCATTTCTTGCAAACTTTGTAAACTTATCCAAACTAATAAATTGACCTACGGTTAATTATGCACGGTGGCATAATTGTAATTAAGATGAAGTTGTTCATCCCTTGCTGACGTCCGCTCAGTGACCCAAGGGTATTATTGTCATTAGCTCATTAATAATATATACATTGAATAAGGAAACAGTTCATCTCTATCAATCCTATATTTAAGCCAAGTTGCAATAAGTGTGGTGCGTACCCGTGGCATTCATGGATAAGCATTTTAGGTTCCTAAATGTGATTCCTGGTTCATGAATAACCAATTTAGGTACATGAATAAGCATTGTGGTTTACTGAATGTGATTCATGGTTCATGAATAAACATTTTAGGTACATGAATAAGCATTTTAAGTTCCTTAATGGGATTGCTGGTTCATGAATAAGCATGTCAGGTACATGAATAAGCAGTTTAGGTTCCCGAATGTGACTCTTGGTTCATGAATAAGCATTTTAGGTACATGAATAAGCATTTTAAGTTCCTTTAGGTTCTCGGCCATTTTTCAACCAATTTCAAACGCCGCCAAAAAAAAGCAATATGTTTAATTTCTCTGATCAATTTGATATACATCGTCCATTATGGTATAAACAGCAACAGAATCATTCCAGTTTCAGGGTTTCCATATTTCACGCACTTACCATGGAATGATATTTAATTTATTAATTAGTAATATTCCATAAATTATTAAATTACATATATACCCACATCCGCTGAAAATTGATTAAATTAAAGAATGTCCACGTGTCATATTTTAATTGGTTCATGGCGGTTTGTAAAGTTTGAATGGATACGCGGCCTATATATATATAATAATTTATTATTTATGTAATATATTTGGACTTTGTATTTTGGACTTTTTGTTTTGAACTTTGAATTTGATCTAAAAAAGCAATTGACAATATTAATAAATTAGTTGGACACGTCACAACTCACACCTCTAATTTTGTTTGAAGTTTATTTTCTTTACTTCTTAGACAATTTTAAATTTTGCAATATGTATTTAGAAATCGGAAGTATTGAAACTCGTTATTTTTTTGAACTACTACGACCGCTTTATCGTTGATTTTATATAATGTAATTTTAAACTTATAGTTATTGAATTGTGGGCATAAAGTATGATAGGTAAAAACCGCATAAACCAACGGTTTGGTACAGTTTGAGGTTTGGAAAAATGCTTAAACCGCATATGTGGTGAGGTTTGCGGTTTGGTCCCAAATCACACCACGAACACGCCTACTTCTATCCCTACTACTTTGTACACACTCTCAACTCGGGATATTTAGCTGTATGACCTTCACCAGATGTAAGTTTTGCAAAATGACCTCCTTTTAATTTTATTTTATTTTACATTATTTTTTAATCATTTATAATAGGTAAATTACCAATTTACCCCAATAGTTTGAAAACAAATTCTACATTCCTAATTCAAATTACGGTCATTGAAAAACCGTAGTTTACCTATTTTTCAAACTTAACATTTTCTTCCATCATCCCCTCCGGTTTTTCCTCTCGATCGTTGTATGAAACTCGACTATCATTGATGTATCGTCCAACCACTGCTGGTGCATATCCCGACCGCCGTTGGTGCATATCCCGACCGACGCCGGTGCATATCCACACTGTCGGCGGTGCATATTCCGACCATCGTTGGTGCATATCCCCACTGTCATCGGTGCATAGGCCGACTGCTTATGATTCTTCGAAGCTCAATAATTGTTGTTCTGTAGTACGATCGTCGTTGCCACGGAGTTCGATTGTCAGCATCGGGTTACTTCCATCGGTCACGCCTTATGATGTTTACCTCCATAAGATCTATATTTAGGGTATCCCTTTTAACCAACTCTATAATCAACAATCTTAAATAGCTTGAGTCTTAACTCTACAACTTGAAGTTGCTTTTGTTGAATGAAACGATCATCATATAAACTATTTGATTTCTTTTTGTAGTCCTCTTATAGATGCAAACCACATATAATAAGAATAACTTGTATAGTCATGATTCAATTCAAATCCACTAACTTTTGATTTCTTTTTCATTTTTCGGATATGATTGGAACAATTACAGCTATATTAACATTGATTATGTATCTCATCGGTTCTCCGGCATTTGAGTTTATTTCTCTCTCGTAAGCTCTAATGCCGGTAGTGATATATTGAAAACTCTTCCCTATACTCCTTTTCCTTTGAATTAGTGAGGATTATGTTTTTAGAAAGTGATTTTGATTTGGTTATTAAGAAAATGTTTTGGAGAGTTTTCTTTGTTCAAAAAGGATTTCAGCATGTTGATTTTATTATATTTGCATAAGCTAAGTTATTCATGCTAAGCAATATTGTAGTAGTTGTACCAATAAGGACTTGGTCTATCATCTTGTGGAGTTTTGATCTTACGTTTGCAGCATTAACAACTGTGTCAATAAATAATCCTGGTTCAATGTGTTTTTATTCAACCAATATGGTTGTGGTTGCTTGTACCTTGTTTGCGACTTGATAGATATGTTTAACATTGGTTTTGCAAAGATAGCTTTGCCTTGAAATGGGTGAAAATTTTGTAGGAATCTATGCATTACTTTCAATATCATAATTGCAATACTCGTGTTCCGATTATTCGTATAAGATAAATCTAAGCTGAACTTAAAATATTAAGTTTAGGTGTATTAGGGCGAAAGGTTGCGAAACTATAAATAGAGGGGTTAAATTAGAATATTTGAATATTTGAATATATGTGTATATATATATATATATATAGATACAGACATATAGATGATAACAATAAGAAGAAGCACGACAATGCAAGCACGACAAATCAAGAAGCATGACAATGCAAGCACGACAAATCAAGAAGCACGACAATGCAAGTACGAAAAAATCTATAAGCACGACAATGCAAGCACGACAAATATATAAGTACGACAATGCAAGCACAACAAATCAAGAAGCACGACAATGCAAGCACGACAAATCAAGAAGCATGACAATGCAAGCACGACAAATCAAGATTCTCTTATCCACTTAACCCTATAAATATGGAATCTCTCATTCAAGAATTTCTAACGTAAAATCTAAGTGAAACTAAGAAATCATCGTTTAGTTGAAGATTTGGAAGATCGGAACTTGAAAGTCCAAAAGTGACATCGATTAACACTAAAGGCATTCGACCCTTGTATTCCACCATCTCTATCCAGGTACGGATTCTTATATCTTTTGATACTGGGATAGCCATTTGCATAAGGCTTCCTAATCTGGAATACTTTATGATGAATTTTGAATACATTGCTTTCAAATTCTCATTTTGTTAGTTAAATGCTATTGAACTTCTGTTTATTTTGACTATGACTTGAACTCTGGTTTGGAACATGGAACCACTTAACCTCTTGATTCGTTGGATCACATTTGTGGTGTGAGCCTTTCTTGTGTCAGACTCAATATTGAGGGCACCTTTATTGAGATATATCCATGATGACTATACGATCATGGCGTCCTCATGTGTATAGTCCTTAAAAGTAGGCTTGACCAGGTACCGGTCAAATGGAGGGCGTATGGATCGATCCTAGTTAAGATATGTTAAGGCCGTGATTAAATCCACGGAGAGGATTGATTGTGTGTGCCCCACCCCTTTCCTTAGTTATGCCTGAATGGATTGATCATCCTTCGGAAATGATGCATCTTTTGATGTAGTTTGATTTTCGAACCCTTGATATGCCTTCGGGCCAGTCGTTTGATTTGATATCCAGTTGCTTGACTTGACATCCCTTTGGGCCATTTATTTGACTTGATTTTCCTTTGAATTATCATTTATCGTTATGAATTCCTTTTGGATTAATTATCTCATATTCATGGTTTAAATTATTATTATTATCTGTTCACTGAGCCTTAAGCTCAGCCGAGGTTTTCTTTTTCCTCGACAGATTCTAAGTGGCTGATAGAGATGGGACTTGGGGATGAGAGCTAAAGATAAGCCATTATCTTATGTCAAGCTTGTGAACCTAATTGTGGCACCTTCCGTCTTCCACCACGCGGGACGGGGTGTTACAAAAATGGTATCAGAGCCTAAGTTTGAGAGAATTAGGTATTGATTTAGGATGCCTAGACTCAAACTAGCATTTTTCTAAGTAAATGGAAATAAGAATTTGCGATTAAGCACCGTAAGATAAGACATCTTGAGGCCGATAGAGACACTAGCATAGAAAATCATGATGATTGTAGCAAGAATTATCATGTAAAGTACGTTCATATTTTCACTTGGCAGTGTTAATATGAAATTATAGTTATATGTGTGTGCTTAATTGCCAATTATGTACATTTGATGGAGTAGTAAATGAATTCTCATTCAGTAACTGTTATAAGAGTTGAGGTTTGTAGTATTGTCATTTTGAGTGACATTTAAGATAGTGATTAGGGTAAGCTGACCATTGTGGGTCAGGGTTATTGGTTAAGTTTGAACCATAGTTTTATTGAATCTTCATTATTTGGAAGACGTTTCTGAGGTCAATCGACTTAGTTATGAATTTTTGCTTTAAGATAGTTGAGCTTTCTAAGGTTAATAATATTACTAATAGACTTCACAGCCGTGATTCTAAAACTTTGGGTCTCGACCACATGTATGCACACTAATTTTTTTAAATAAATTGGACGAACTATTTCACGTTTATCAAAACCTTTACATGTCAGTTAATGATTTTAGAGAATGTTGGCACCCTCAATGGTGTAGCCCATTATTTTGAAACTTTTTAAATCAATTTAGTTGCATAAAATTTGCATATGATTTTTATTTCCCTCCTATTATTTTTCTAACATTACAACTACTGAAATATATATTGTAAGACGGTTTTAAAATTTGAATGCGACAAAAATTCTTCCAATTTGGTTAAGGGGCATACCAATACTTTGTTTCGAGTGTTGAAAAAATTATTTAGTGTTTGAGTTGGTTTACATACATGGCGTAAGTAAGTGTATGCCGGAACTAGAATAATCCCTTTGAATTGGTTCGTTGAGCATAATTTCAATATTGTCATTTTTAATTGGAATAACAAATACGCAACTTTCAAACTGGTTTTATATGTATGGCATTTATGGCCACCTTGCACGACTACCTAGTTGTGGTAGTAAAGTTTTATTTGTACGTAAAATGATTATACAGATTTCATGTTTGGCAAACACTACAAAAATAACTACTTTTGCTGGAGGAAAATCTTGCCAGCAAAAGTCTTAAAAGTCGCCGGCAAAAGCTCAAAATCTTTTGCCGTCGGACTTTTCCGTCGGCAAAAGTTTCCGTGAAAAGTTGGCCTCTAAAAGGGTTTTTGCCGGCCAACAACATGGATCGTCGGTACATATATCTTTGCCGGCAAAAGATAGTGTTCGGTAAAAACTAAAGTCGTCGGCAAAAATGTTTCTCAAGTAATCGTATAAACTCCTTTTCCCAACGACTAAATACTTTTGCCGGCATAATTTTTTTCTGTCGGGAAAAGTTCCTTTGACTTTTAGGTCAAACCTTTATCGGCCCAAAAATCCGCCGGCAAAAGTTTTTTTTTTAATTTTCACATAACCTTTTACCGGTGCAAAAACTCGTCTACAAAAGTATAGTTTGACTTTCTTGGTCATGTTTTTGCCGGCAAAAAAACCCCGTCGGCTAAAGTTATTAGGATATTTTCGGTCAACGTTTTATCGATTTACTTTTGATATTATTATTTTGATCAATTAAACCAGCTTAAAACATAAACTTACAAATTAATAACAAAACACATTATATAAATATCTTCTAAATATGAATCAAACCAATTATCTTTTACATATATTTAACAAAATAAAATAACAAAAATGTACTAATCAATATGTGTGTGCCATCACTTCCTCAAAAAAATCTTAAAAAAGGTATTGCTTCTTTAACATATTCTCATCTGTCGTCGTATCTTTGCGTTTTTCATCTCTTGGATCTTTTGCATTTGGATAACCCAAACCTAATATAAAAAAGGTAAACAACAATTTTTAACTAACAATATGACACCATCAAGTATTTATATAAACAAACATATTGAAAAAATTAAAACAATGTACGTAAAATATTGCTTTTGTACAAGACCAACAAGTATTTACCGTGTACAATGTAGAACACTTCAATTTTGAAGGGACCAACAAGTATTTTGCTTTTTTCGTTGGAATTTGCTTTACTCTCGTCACCTATACACAACATGGACGAAACCATCAAAACAACAAAGAATAATTGAAATACAAGAAATGAAACAAAAATTAAAATGATGTGAAGCAATGCACATGACTGGCATGTTTACAAATAGGGAAAAAAGATAATTAATTGCTTGCGGACAATCCACATGTTTACAAAAGTGGACATAAGCATAAGTCAAAACATCCTTAATCATGATACAACAAGAATCCTTCGTCCCAAACTAATGAAAGGCTACAATTGACTAAATTGAAAACACAACAGGTAACAAAGTTTAAAAATGACATAGACATGGATAATATTCTTCGATCTCCCAACTATTGTCAAAAAAGTTCACAATATAGAACGCATAATATCACATCAAAACAAAAATAAGTTGTTTCTTTCTCCATGGACACATGCACTTAAACATGTAAACTAAACTATCTAACTAAGAAGATTATCTATATATAGATAAGATCGGCTATACATATAATGTCTGATCATGAATCAAATTTTAGTATTTTTCTATTTATAGACACATGAAACTACTCATCTATCAAAGTTATTCCGGTATTTTCTCTATTTATTCATACGTGAAACTACTCATCTATCAAAACTATGCAAGTATTATTCACACATATATAAGATTCCATGCTTGATAACAACAACAATGGCCATAAATTGTAGCAGGACCCAAACGAAAAAAATATAAAACAATGATGCACTTACTTCCATTGTAATGGTGGACACCAACCTTGGAAAGCATGGGATGGTACTCAATCTCAGATTTCCTAAAAGATAGACAATTCATTTGGAAATAATTATCAGTTACCTACAGTTCCATACAACAAATAAATACCATAAAAAGATGGAAAATCACTTTTACATGCCAATTTCAATGCCATAAAAGATTCATTCAAGTCATAAGAAACCAAAGACAAACTAATCTTTAAATCTACCTTTAGAGTTCCCTGAGACTCAAGCACGGTCTTGTAAGCAAGAGTGTGTTATCCACTCTTCAATAGAAGATATAATGCATTGTTGATACTTTCATGAATTTTCTTACGCATATGTAGAAAACAATCACATTTCAACAATTAATGAACATGTGTATAAATAACTATCTATGATTGAAAAAACATGGGTCGATTGTAGCTTCTCATCAACAAAAAATGTAACATGCTGAAACCACTCAAATGTAGAAAAACTCACAGATTTCTAGGAAAATGGACGATGAAATTTCCCAATCGTTTGAAACTCGATATCTGCCAAAATCCAAACAAAGTAAAGCCCGGTAAACATGTTATGCACAAAAAAACATCATTCTAACTTTACTTACTGCTCAACTCCCCCAAATGCCATATTGAATTTTAATTGTTTCTTAACATCTATATACATTTTGACAACATGCACCAACGAGTTTATTATAATAAAACTCAATATGAATAAGATTACCAAAACGATTAAAATAAAAATCTATCAAAACACAGTGTGATAAAAATCGAATAGGAGAAAGCAATTAGGTTTGAGAAAACAATTATACAATAAATGATTAACAAATTAATTTGACCAACTATTAGGTTTGAGATACAAAAATCAAGATCTCGACTTGATTGTTTGTTTTGTGTGTGCGTTGAGAGAGAGAGAGAGAGAGAGAGAGAGAAGGATACCTAGAGAGTGTCAAAATACAAAAGGGAAAGGATCTTTGAAGAAGATGAGATTCAACTGAGCATCAGTGTTGCATCGAACGTGTTAGATCGGGAAAGTCGAGTAGGCTAGGGTTTCGTTTCTAGCGCTCTGCATGAGAGGTAAGGGAAAGAGGGTAACCATTCTCATAGATGGGCAAAAGAGGGCATTGATGGCAAGGGTGAGAGAAAGAGAGCCAACAGTAAAAGAGAGGCAAAAAATGGTGGTTTTCAGCAATAGTGGCGTCATTAGCAAATTTGGGGATGAAATTTGGGGGGGTGAGTTGGAGGGAAATTTTGGGGGGAATTAAATTATTTTCAACAAAACCAAGAAACCGTGAATAATTAAAGATTTTGAAATTCTTTCATCAATATTTCTTTTTAATAATGCTTTGGATTTCTATTAAAATTTAATATTTTATAAATAATAAATATATTATTTGAAATAATAAATTTTAGTATATAATTTTATTAAACTTTTAACTAAGGGTCTTTTACTATTTGCTTACGTGTTAATGGTTACCGATTCATCTTCCTTTATTGGATGAATATGATAAATGTTGCAATGTGAAGGAACGAGAGTCTTACCTTAAAGTAAAGATGGCAAAAAATGGGTCCCGATCCCAAACACTATTCATCGTAAAGTGTCCAAACCGGGCCCAAACCGGTTCTATGTTAAAAAAATTATTTTTAATTTTATATATATTTTTTATAAACTTTCAATAATATGTTAATGGGTTGGGTTCACGTGAAACCAATATGTTTTCATGAGACCTATGAGACCACATTTGGACGTAATGGTCGTATTGAGTTATAACGAGTCGTATTGGGTTCCATTGGGTTATAATGGGTCGTATTGAGTTATAACGAGTCGTATTGGGTTCCATTGGGTTATAATGGGTCGTATTAAGTTATAACGAGTCGTATTGGGTTCCATTGGGTTATAATGGGTCGTATTGAGTTATAACGAGTCGTATTGGGTTCCATTGGGTTATAATGTGTCGTATTGAGTTATAACGAGTCGTATTGGGTTCCATTGGGTTATAATGTGTCGTATTGAGTTATAACGAGTCGTATTGGGTTCCATTGGGTTATAATGTGTCGTATTGAGTTATAACGAGTCGTATTGGGTTCCATTGGGTTATAATGTGTCGTATTGAGTTATAACGAGTCGTATTGGGTTCCATTGGGTTATAATGTGTCGTATTGAGTTATAACGAGTCGTATTGGGTTCCATTGGGTTATAATGGGTCATATTGAGTGACAGCGAGTCGTATTGGGTTCTATTGGGTTATAATAGGTCATATTGAATGATAACGAGTTGTATTAGGTTTCATTTAATTATAATAGCCGTATTGGATTCCATTCAATTATAACGTGTCATGTTGATTATATCGAGTTTTAACGTGTCATGTTCGGTTAATAAATTAAAATGTGTCATGTTCGAGATGAGAAGATATTAAATATTTTCTTAATAAATTAAAATGTGTACATTAAAAATGGAAGAACCTAAGAAAACCGTTACAACGGTGGCAAAAAAAAACCAAATAAAGGAATTGGGGTTTTTGGTCTTGAAGGATGATACAATCTAATATGGATATGGGGTTATAATTTTAACAAAAAAATTCCTGTCAATTATAAATAAAACAAATAATAAACATTATTTAAAAAAAGGGAAAAAAATATGGAAGACGAAATTTAAGGCTTATAGAAATAAATACATATGACTACTTTATAATTTGATTTTAACAATAAATAAATAATTCTTCATAAAAAAACAATAAATAAATAATCAAAAATAAAGTTTGTATGTAATAAAAAAAAATTGTTAAATGATAATTAAAAACTTATTTTAAAAAACTTCGAAAAATATAATGGTTAAAAAGCCGAGATTGGAACCCGGGATTTTCAATTCACAACTCAAAGCACCACCCAACTGAGCAACTTGGTAGTATTGCTAAATTATAGGATTTTCCTTTTTATATTCAATTATTATACGTATAAGTAAAAATAAAATCTGAGGCCCTCGACAATCAAAGGTCCTGTGCGGCGGCACCACCACGCACACCCATAGGCACGGATCTGAAAGTATAAGTGAATTTTTTTTAGTGAGATCAAAATACTTTTTGCCGACGAGTTTGCAAAATTCGCCGGCAAAATTGTAAGCAAAAAATGAAATATTAATGAAATTAAATTACTTTTACCGACGAGTTTGGCAGATCCATCGCTAAAAATATTAATTAAAAAAATTAAAATCTTAAAAATACTTTTGCTGGCCAGTTTCGGAAATCCCCCGGCAAAAGAGCCTTTCCCGGCATCATAGATGAAAGCCGCCTGTAAAAACTCACTTTTGCCAACGAAAATGTCCTTCGGTAAAAGATAACACTTTTACCGACAACTTTCTACTAAACCGCCGGTAAAAGTTACTTTTACCGACGGATTTCAAAAACCCGCCGGCAAAAGCGCAGTTTCTTGTAGTGAAATCTTTTGAAATTAAAAATTGGCATACTTGTCTCGTCTTATACTTGAAAAATCTAGAAATTAATTAGATCCATATATTTAAACCTCTTTTGGAAAGGAAATGTAATTAAGGATTAGAAGAGTTTTTGGGATTTGAAACATCGGATGGCCCTACTTATAGTTGATTTTGAATTTCGAGATTTTTAGTTTGAGAAGTTGTTAGGATTTGGAGTATCCTAGGTATTAAAATGTTTTATAAAGTCATTATTCAGACTTCAGACTCAAACTTCAGAGTTCAGAGTTATGAAGAATCGACTAAACACTAACTCTGCAGAGTTATCTTCAGAAGTCTGAAGATGCAATAATATATTCTAATTAAGTACTAGGTCTGAAGTGTTATATTCAGACGTCTGAAGTGAATACTTTAGAAGTTTGAAAAGACATTCAGAAATTGGACAGAAACTCTAAATAGGCATTGTGATAACGTGTCTTAAAGTCATAGGGTTGTGATAGAAGTGTCCGTATTTCTAGCTTTACTATTCTAGTATAAATAGTTTCAAATGAGGGATTGGCTCAATATGAGAATCGAGTCCCAAAGTTCACTGTGTGTTTTATAAGGTGTTCTTGGTTTCAATATTAATAACGAGGATGATTTGAGCGATCTTTTACAAATCTATTGTAATCGTGGACTTTCAGTAGTGAATGCATATATGAAAATTTGGATGTATTGGGTTCATGGATCATTCCAGCTTATTAATGTAGAGAGCTTTCCATTTCGGTAGTCCTCAGGTCGGAGAGTTTTGGGGTTATCTACTTTGATTGATTTGAATTCATGGATTAGTTGGTTGACATAATGTTATGTGTTAGTGGGGGTACCATCCTAGTGATTCCTCATGAAGGAAGAATGTTTTGGTGGCTCGTTCATTTGAGGTGTATAAATTCAGTGTTCTAGTTCCCATATCAGGTGTTAACTTCAAAGTCGATATTTGGATTTGACACATAGCAAACCAGGCATGAAGTAATTGTTGGCATAACTACGTTTACAATATAGTCATTTTTATGATAAGTGTCGACACTCGATGTTGAAGGCAAGAACCATTGAAGTACTTTGGGGTATTTCCTATTGAATCCTATGTGTTTACAAGATAAGTGGTAACTCTAAGGAAATTATATTTTATGATTGAGGTTGATTAATCGAGGTTTGCATGTTTGGTTTAGACTTATAGTTTTGAGGTTAAATGCTTAGTCATATCTTGTGAGTTGTGTAATCGTTATGTTTGGAACAACCGACTCTCTATAGAAGTGTATTGGTATAAGTATCAAGCCAATACCAAGAATGATTTAATTTGGAAAATTTTGAGAACCCTTATAGTTGGTTGGCTTTATGACGGTTTGGGATATGAATTCAAAGTTGTGAGAGATTAAACCAAGCTAGTGGTTAGGAATTTCGTCAAGAAAAGGACGATAAACCTTTTATAGTAATGATTTGGAGGAATTTAAGTTGAATATCTTAGATAAACCTTAAGTGGAAGTTGGTATATTGAAGAAACTTTGTTTAAAGCATTAGTAGCAACGGGTGATGCTTCAAGAATTTTATTTCATGATTCCTTTACTGCCTGGGTAAGGTCAACATAGTAGTAAGTATTCTGATTCGAATATTAAGTTGGGTTTGTGATGGTTCGTTATGAGAATCAACATGGTAGTTTTGATTTGAATTTAGGCAAATCCTTGACTAAGATCACGTAATGACAAATTTAAGAAGTTATCGGGAGATATAAAATTATCATTTGCCCGTGTATTAAATTGTTGGGAGAGTACGAGGAAAGCTTTAGTAAAAGTTCTAATTAAGGTGTTTGGTAGTTGTTTTGGCTGGTTGATCTAAAGCCTACATTTGTTAGCAATTTGATATGAAATTGATTGTTGAGATTTTGAGAAGGTATAGTGAAAGTATAAACTGTGACGTTAGTTGTGAAAGACCGATAGAGCTAACTTAGTATTAGTGCGAAAATTATTTCGAGTGATTATGATGTTTGATTGTTGTGTTAATTAGATTAGTTCCGTGTAGGAATGAGTGGCTTCTCTTGTCAAGTAAGTTAATCTCCGTTGTTTCAAAAGTTGTGTGGGATGATTGATGTGGAAATTTTTGATTTTGTTACTTTTAGAAATTGGATCGAATTTGTCCGGTGGATTCTTCAAATAATATATATTTTAGTTGGGATTTAAAATTTGTGAAGATTTTGAGAATAACATACTCGTCCATTAAGAATTCTTGGAGGTGTTTTAGAAATCGTAAGTCTTGATATAAGTTAAAACGAGTAATGTAGGTCGCTTGTTTTGAACTTTGGTTTAAGGTATAGAACAGTTAAGCTGAAAAAGGAAGATACTTGTTGTGATAGTTTTGGTAGAAGAAGGCTCTTACTAAGTTAAGGTTGTGTTTATTAAGAAATTATTTATTTTATGAGTTTAATCAGAGTTGCGTAGCGAAAGCGTCACAATCTGGTAATATTTGGTTTTTATTTTGAAAGGTAAAGAAGTTCTTTGGGTGATTATTGGTAAGTTATTTTGAGGCGATGGGAATACCCAAAACTCTTTAATCGATATAAGCCCTCTAATCTTATCTCAATTTCGGGGACGAAATATTCTTTTTAAAAGGGGAGAATTGTAATACTCGTGTTCCGATAATTCGTATAAGATAAATCTAAGCTTAACTTAAAATATTAAGTTTAAGTGTATTAGGGCGAAAGGTGGCGAAACTATAATAGAAGGGTTAAATTAGAATATTTGAATATATGTGTGTATATATATATATAGATACAGACATGTAGATGATAACACTAAAAAGAAGCGCGACAATGCAAGCACGACAAATCAAGAAGCACGACAATGCAAGCACGACAAATCTATAAGCACGACAATGCAAGCACGACAAATATATAAGTATGACAATGTAAGCACGACAAATCAAGAAGCACGACAATGCAAGCACGACAAATCAAGAAGCACGACAATTCAAGCACGACAAATCAAAAAGCACGACAAGGCAAGCACGACAAATCAAGAAGCATGACAATGCAAGCACGACAAATCAAGATTCTCTTATCCACTTAACCCTATAAATATGGAATCTCTCATTCAAGAATTTCTAACGTAAAATCTAAGTGAAACTAAGAAATCATCGTTTAGTTGAAGATTTGGAAGATCGGAATTTGAAAGTCCAAATCGATTAACACTAAAGACATTCGACCCTTGTATTCCACCATCTCTATCCAGGTACGGATTCTTATCTCTTTTGACACGGGGATAGCCATTTGCATAAGGCTTCCTAATCTGGAATACTTTATGATGAATTTTGAATACATTGCTTTCAAATTCTCATTTTGTTAGTTAAATGTTGTTGAACTTCTATTTCTTTTGAACTATGACTTGAACTCTGGTTTGGAACATGGAACCACTTAATCTCTTGATTCGTTGGATCACATTTGTGGTGTGAGCCTTTCTTGTGTCAGACTCAATATTAAGGGCACCTCTATTGAGATGTATCCATGATGACTACACGATCATGGCGTCCTCATGTGTATAGTCCTTAAAAGTGGGCTTGACCAGGTACCGGTCAAATGGAGGGCGTATGGATCGATCCTAGTTAAGATATGTTAAGGCCGTGGTTAAATCCACGGAGAGGATTGATTGTGTGTGCCCCACCCCTTTCCTCAGTTATGCTTGAATGGACTGATCATCCTTCGGGAACGATGCATCTTTTGATGTAGTTTGATTTTCGTACCCTTGATATGCCTTCAGGCTAGTTGTTTCACTTGATATGCCTTCGGGCCAGTCGTTTGACTTGATATCCAGTTGCTTGACTTGACATCCCTTTGGGCCATTTATTTGACGTGATTTTCCTTTGAATTATCATTTATCGTTATGAATTCCTTTTGGATTAATTATCTCATATTCATGGTTTAAATTATTATTATTATCTGTTCACTGAGCCTTAAGCTCAGCGAAGGTTTTCTTTTTCCTCGGCAGATTCTAAATGGCTGATAGGGATGGGACCTGGGGATGAGAGCTAAGGAGATGGCGGATCTAAAGATAAGCCATTATCTTATGTCAAGCTTGTGAACCTAATTGTGGCACCTTCCATCTTCCACCACGTGGGACGGAGTGTTACAATTATATTCTCTTGCATGACTTACGTTGTTCCTCCTGATGAGTTATGCAATTTGGCTTCGTAATTTGATTATACGAAATGTTGTCGGATTTGATTTCTAGTGCGTGATGCATAACAGTTAAATTCTTGATTGTGCGTCAGGTTACAAGACGACATGTTTATTCTAAAACTAGTATTGGTAGTGATTAGGAACCTACATATTGCAAAGTAACATTTTTAACGCAAGTGGCATTATAATTGACATTTATTTGTTATCCGGACCTGAAGCACATGTCTCTTGTGTGGGTCATCCTAGATCGGGTCCGGTCTAACCACCTTGAGATTCAAGTTGTCTATCGATTACTCGACCGAACAAGTTAGGTTAGCTTGGGACGAACGAATAGTTAGACTGGACCAGTTGAGTTTCAAGTAGTCCAGTCAGGTTAGACAGGCCAATCGAATAGTTAGACCGGACCAGTTGGGTTCCAAGTAGTCCAGTCAGGTTAGACAGCCCAATCGAATAGTTAGACCGGGTTATGTTAGTAAAACTTTAATGATCTACTAACATCTTTTGTTTGTGACATGCTTCTTCCGATCTAAAATATTCCAAGACTTCTCCCATTAGAAGACTATTTGGAAAGCAAACTCAAACAGAGTGGCATAACCACTCTTTGCCACAAAGGTGCGAGTGATTGTGCAAAATACACAATCAAGTTTATTGAATGTTACATGGGAATCATCAATTTGGAAGGCTCGCATACAACAAAATGGCATTGTATTGAGATAAATTAGTTGTGGATAGTTTTTCGGCTCATTAGAATCCATAGTTTTATTTTATTTGAGATTTATCTTCAATGTAATAAATTGTTGGATATGTTTTCGATGTAGTCAAATTTATCATGTTTTCAATTAGGTAGACGAGCTTTTGTAATTAAAATTACGGACCCCGATCTAACTCTATTAGGTCTAGTAATCTCTGTCAATATGCATGATTACATCGGTGGATGGAACCGCTCTAGCTCTATCAATTAACATAAGTGGACCCACTCATACAAGACTCGAGTCGGTTAAGCTTTTATAATTAGCATGATTGGACATGTTCCCACTCTATTTGTCTGGTTGATCGCTATCAATGTTTATGACTCAACCCAGTCGCACCAGATTAGAGTCAGTCTAACTTTATCAAAGAGATTGGTTGATACCAGAGTCAATCAAGCTTCTTTAAATAGAATGACTAGATCACTAGACCAATTTAACTTTACTAGGTTGGTTGATCTCCATAAATGTATCCAATATACCATTTTAAGCATAACTTCATCTTATATTAACTTAATGAGAATTCGATTGAACTTAGTTTAATATAATCAAATTTGACCAAGTTGGGTTTTACTAACTATATTCTACCAAGGGGCCCTATTGAACCAACCAAACATGATTAGTATGAATGAATGGATCTGGGTCGTACTATATCTAAAATTATGTTTTTAAGTATAATACATTATATCATAGTCTTAGTTAGACTTGGTGACAATTAATTCAATCGAAAACAGTTAAACATTCAATTATTATGATTAGACACAATAGGGTTCGACTACGTACGTGATATCATCAAAACTTACTAGACCAGTCAAGCATTTTTAAAACATATGAACAAAACAATTAAACTTATGATTGGACACGATTGGGTTCTACCAAGTACATGGTATCGTCAAACCCTACTCGACCTATCAAGCATTGTTAATATGTTTGAATAGATATGTTAAATTCGTATTGTATTTAATCTTAACTTTTTGTTGATTTTTATCGAGTGCGTGCCTAGTAAGCCTCTTGTGGATCGAGTCAACCTTTTACAAATTGGCTTGACTATATCCAGTCGAGCTAGACTGGAGCCATTCAAACTCTTTTAACTAGCATGATTGGACTCAATATAACCCTACGGGAGCCAGTTGAGCTGTATTAATAAGCATGACAAGACCAATTGGACTAAACTGGAGCTAGTCGAGCTCTTTTGATGTGCATGAATGAACGAGCCGTACCCTACTGGAGTAAGTTGAGTTGTATCAAGAGGTCTCAGTTGTACATAATTTAAGTTCACTAAATAGTACTTTCTTTGAAAAATCAATTAAATTAACACCGTGATATAAGTAATACAGTAGCATTGAGCTCTTTCGCGTGTGTTAGAAACATCGGTGACTATTACCTTCATTAACATCTAGTCTTCAGGAATACGTCACTCCATTTGTTAGGAATCGAGAAAAAGGTTTCTTCATATGCGAGCATCCAAATTCCCAACTTAAAGTATTCAAAGCACAAATCATATGCATGCATTGGGTGTAAATGATTCGAGCTTTTAACGAGCTACTCGAGCTCATGATCGTTTATCTCGAGCTCGAGCTTAATAATTCTCGAACTCGAGTCGATCTCAAACAGAAAATAAAACTCGTTTAACTTAACAAACAGAGTTTTATGACACCAATGTTTGACTCAGCTCGTTCGAAAACTCGATTCTATTTTTCAAGTCGAGTTGGGTCGGGCCATTCGAGCATATACTTTTTTGAGCCAAACATGCTCATATATTTATTAATCATACAATTAAAAAAATAAAAATTGTCAAGCTCAAGCCGATAAAACGAGTTAATTCATCGCGAGGTCAAACCCATAAACGAGCATCGAGCTCGATAACTCAAAAAAAATATTCGAGCTCGAGCGCTACATTAAAAAGTTAATCAACTCGAGCTCGAGCCCAATATTAATTTTTTGATCCCGAGTCGATTAACCTACAACTCAACTCGGCTCGTTTACACCCCTATGTATGTATTGCATTCTTGTTAGCCAACAATTATCGAATCCAAAGGAGGTTTAATGGACCCAATCTAACTTGATTGGGATCCAGTCGAACGGGAAAACTATCTCATGAAAGCTCGACTGGACCAGCCTAACACGAATGGTTAGTCGATCTCAACTGGAACAATCTGGCTCGATCACGTCAGTCTAACTCACTATTCATCTTCTTCGTCAAACAACGTCAATTTTTATGAAAACCGCTGTAAATCGTAATTTAAAATATTTATAAAATTTTCATTCAACGTTAGCATTCTACGTTCATATTTTTAAATATTTCAAATCAAACATTACGAATAACTTCTTCTATTTTTCTTTCTTATGTGCTTAAAAGAGCTTTTTATCCCATTAATTGGAATGTTTGTTGCCAAATTTTTGATATTAGCCCTTATGTAGTAATACGATTATAAGAAAAACCAATTAAAAAAAAGGTTAAATGCTGAAAGAGAATGAAAGGCTTATTTGAGAAGAAAGGAGAACTCATTAGGGTTTTTCGGTTTTCAATTTGGGGAAGAAAGGTCAACGTTTTTTATTTTGTCAGGTTTTTAAAAGTCATTAAGGGCAGTTTAGTCATACTATAATTTGCAGTTTTTATATTTATTTTTTTAATTAATTTCATTAAGGGTATTACAGGAATAACACATTTATAAGGTTATTAAGTTAATTTTAGATTTTAAAAGGTTATGGAGTTAATTAAAAACTCATTTAAGGTTATTTAGCTAATTAACCCCTCTCAACTATCTCAAATGTTATTTGTCTTCTATTTATTGGTTTTTCAAGTTCTGGATCTCTATGGAAACATGATTCCCTCTAAACCTCTAAGATAAAAAAAAAAAGATGCATCATACCCCATAAATCTCATTTTTATGTAGAATTTACTGAGTTTGATTTGTTTATTGTATCTCTAACAAATATACAAACAAGAACACACGTATTCACAAATCTAGATTAACAAAACCCTTAATTCACTCTTGAATTGCATCCCGGTTGTTGGCTTTCAGCCGACGGTCTAAAAAGCCACTTATTTTAACTTTTCGAAGGGAATCACATTTTTCGTTGTGGTTTGGTCTTTTCAATGGACTTCGTTCTAATTTTGAAAAATTAACGATCTAGGTCTCTGTGGTTGATTTTCTGACAAGCTAGGTTGTAACACCCTCAAATCTGGAAAAAACGACTAATTTAAAATTTCTAATATTACATCAATAAATAACTTTCCTCAAACCACAATTAGTAATAAACCTCTACAACAAACAAAGCAAGTCCTATACAAAACCTACTTACTGTTGGGTGTTACTAAACCAATAAAAGTCGCTATCTCCGAATGCGAAAAACGTCACCAAGAGTCTTTATCGTGCCACTTCCTAGTACTCAAGTCTACACGTGTCGCTAGTACCAACACCCACGATAACCTGATGCACATGCCGACAAAGAAAAAGGGTTAGGCTTAACGCCTAGTGAGCTCAAGAGTTTTTAACATATTTAAGATTGATTTGAAACCAAAAGATTTACTTGATAAAATATGATTCTCAAAGGAAATAACCTTATTATAAAAGCAACGTCTTTCCCCAAATTCAATAGTCCCATAATAAAAGCTTTAGACCAAAATGACATTAGAAGAGAAAACTTTAAATAGAAATATTTCTTTAACGTAATACCAATTCCAATACTCACACGACCCTGATTGAGTTTATAAATGTGGGGATAGAAAACATACCTTTAACCATGTTTTATAAATCGTTAACTCACACGGACCTTTAAAAGGGACAGAAATATCCGAAGTTCATGGGGGATTCCCGATCATACCATCTTTGGTGACGAATACAAAAGTAGGTCACTACTCGATGTTGAGCAACTATAAGAGTCAATGGCAACCGACAACAACCGGCTATGCACCTTAGTGCATGGCCTCCGATGACTCCTACGAAAGCCCGTGCAATGGGTCAATGGCAACCGTCAACAACCGATTATGCACCTTAGTACACAACCCTACTAGACCCCTACTAGCACATACATAGAGTCAATGACATCTGGTAATGATCCGGCATAATACCCAACGGTACCAGGCCCTACTAGACTGCTATGCAACCAAAAAGGGACAACAATCCCGCTTTTTAAACCGACTATATGCCTATGGATCCATTACATACTAGTCCTACTACCGAATACATCAACGAGACGTATTACTAGTTTTCCAACCTTGAAAACCCCTTTCAATAAACTACTTCCTTTCAAATCCAAGTTTTACCAAAAACTAGGTCAAATCATTTTGAGTTTCAAAACCAACGATTATTTCATTTTATAACCTTTCCAAGTATTTTAAACCATTAATAATGCTCAACTCATCATCTACAACAAAATAATCAAAATCCTCATTTTGACCTAAGACCTCCAAACTTACCCAAATACACAACTACTTGAAATCAAGTTTAGGAATCAGTAAAACACTACATTTACAACAAGTATTTGAGTTTATAAGTTTAGATTTGAACTCAATAACCTGTATTTTTTCAACGATTTATAAATTCCAATACTTTATAGATGCAAATACAACCAAATGATTTTCATTTAAAGACATTGAACCCAAACAACCCACACTTATACTTTATTTGCCAAAATGTCTAAAACTCAAGCATAAGCCTCTTTCATGATTTATAAATCCTTTTTATACCAAATATGCAACCTTACCCAAATACTCACACGTTTGATAAATAAAAAGTAAAACATGTTAATACTTTAAAATGGACGTTTTTGGCATGTACAAAGTTTTCACAAAGTATCTTGAACTCACCTTGCTAGATTTAGGCTAAATCTAAGTTTTACCCCAATACCGAGCTTCATTCGGTGAAGGCTTTAGATCCCCAAGCTAGACCTTTAGATCCATGATGTAATCCCTTCAAGAACACCTACATATCCTCCAAAACATACACAAAGAGAACCGAAGGAGAATGAGAGTCGTTGGTGAAAAACCCGAACCCTAGATTTGAGATTTCGGAGTGGTGATATTACCTTCCACCCTATGAGCTCCAAAATCATCAACTAACCTCTAGATATCATTATTTTCATGTTGAAGAGCTTCCAAAGATGAAACCGTAGCACTTTTAATCGCCCAAATCGAAGCTGTGATGAAGAAGTTATGGCCAAATGAAGAAATCCCAATTTTTATCCACTAGAGACCGCCTGCGATCATGCCCCGGGATCATGACATGTCATGATAGCATGGCATGATCGCCCATGTGCTTAATTCCATTTCTAGGCCACGGTACACTTTGTGCGATCATGACAGGCTATCACGACACTGTCATGATCGCCGGGCATTATAGCCTAGACCATTCCGAGGTGTTTTTCCCACTTTTCACCCGTTTTTGATCCCGTTTCTCGTCTAGTAAATGATACCCAATATAATTAACTTCAAAATACTTGTTTCATTGATTCTAAGAGTGGAACACAAGGAGCACCCGGTATTCCACTTTACCAAAGACCGGGTTGATACATTGTGTCATTGTCACTAAAGCATGGCATAATTGCTGGGACCACCAACTACTTGGTACCATCGGTGCTATTGTGACGGGTGTCATAACCGCATGGCACAATAGTCGAGACGACCATACTCTAAGTATCATCGGTGCTATTGTGACAAATGTCACTCTCATAAGGCCGTACTACTCAAACTCTGAAATTATCGTTTGGTTATTGAATCGCTCGGATTAACACTTCCTTCAACTGGGACGAAAATCAGGGTGTTACATAGGTCCCTAAGAGCATCTCCAATAGCATCTCTAATTTTTTTCTAAAATGGAGACACAAATGTCAAAATCTCTATAAAAAATTGCATTCATCTCCAACATCATCTCCATTTTGAAGAGTCCAACATTAATTATATTATTAAAATATTCAATATATTTAAAAACTTTTAAACTAACTTTTATATTCTTGGTGAAAAATGAGACTATGAATAAAATATTATTTCTTTCACTTGATAATCATTTTTTGGGTAATCTCCAAATTTGGAGAAAAATGCATTATCTCTCATGTTTTCTCTATTTCGGAGAAACTTTTAGAGATGCTGTTGGAGCACAAACTTAGTCCAAAATCTGTATTTTCTTCAATTTCTCTATTTTAGAGATGCTGTTGGAGATGCTCTTAGGAGTGAGCATAACCGGGTACCCGACCATTTTCCATTGAACCGGAACCGGAACCGGCGGTTCCTGGAAATCTGGAACCGGAACCGGAACCGACGGGAACCAGTTCCTGTACCGGGTACCCAACTTCAACTTTTTTTTAATTTTTTTTTTAAAATTGCATACGATAAAAATGTAATTATAAATTACAAAATACCGATTTAAACTAATAAATACAACAAATGGTCAAAACTAATCTGATAAAAACTAATTAATAAATAAACAAACTAAAAAATTTGAGTTTTTTTTATTATTTATAAATATATAAAATATATTTTGTTTAAAAGTGACGGGTAGCGGGTACCCAGCGGGTAACGGTTTCAAAAAAATGAGAACCGGAACCGGAACCAATCACATCGGTTCCGGTTCCGGAACCGACAGTTCCGAGGCGATTCCGGTTCTAAAGACAGGTACCCGGTTTCGATGCTCACCCCTAGATGCTCTAATGCAACCATAGTGATCCAATTCGTAAATTCATTTACAGACCCATCTTGTTAAAAAAATGCAACCACAAGGACCGAATTTGTTAAAAAAATGCAATCACAAAGACACATTCCGTTAACTTTTTAAAAACACCAAACGATGACTAAAAAATATAATCCACTCTTTTTTATTAATTTTCCTTGGGCCAACCTGATCACAATTCATCTCTAGTTAAATTTCTTTGCGGGCAATTGATGATTTCAAATAAATGGTTATTTTATAGACATTCTTAGATACATCTTTTTTTTTCATTTTTGTAATCAAGGTTTAAATTTATCAAAATTTCTTGCATTAGTTTGAAACCAACCATCTCTTGCAACGGCTAAAGAGGAATTGAGACACATGAAGATTTTTGACCAAGAAAGTGAATGTTTTCCCCATATGTATTATATATACAGAGGGAGGTTCGGGGGAAAACATTAAAAACTGAGAAAATTATATAACAGCCCTCCACCCGCACGGTATGCACAAATGCATACAAACGATTGAAGCTGTTTTTTTATGCACCAGTGCATATATATGCATTAGTAGATATGCACAAATGCATGTTACAAATTACTAGCATACATTTGTGCATACCATCCAGATAAAAGGCTTCCAGGATGTTCAGTTTTCTTGTTTTTAGGTTTTCCTCTGAACCTGACCTTGTATATAGGGAGGTTCAGGGGAAAACCTCAAAAAGAAAAAATTTGAAGAACACCCTCGGGGTCCTCCATCTGAACGGTATGCACAAATGCATACCAGCAACTGAAGTTGTTCTTTCTATGCACGAGTATATGATGCAAATTGACGGTATGGATTTGTGCATATTGTCCGGATGGAGGGCTACCAGGGTGTATTTCAGTTTTCCATTTTTTTTAGGTTTTCCCCTAAACCCGACTCTATATATATATATATATAGACATACACACATGGAGAAGTAAAAGGGAAAACGTTCCACATACAAGAAACCGTATGTGACACTATATGCGACTTATTACATGACCAAAAGGACATAATCACATGCTGTAGATTCACATGTGATTTTGATCGTTCTTGCACTTATAGATTCACTTTCTTTTTGTTTGAATCTGCCCCTACATACATATACAACATAAGGAGAGAAATGGTTGCAACAGAAATGGGTTTTATTAATTATTCTCTAATCCTCCAAACTATACAAACATCCAAAGCCATCAACAACAATTTCTATTCTACGAGTGAAAAAACAAGAAAAGAAATTAGGGTTCATCCTCATTTTCTATCATTTCACGAACCTCATTAACAACCAAATATGCTTTGTGACCACCGATCACCTCTGCCTGTTTCTTGCTATCCTTCCACAGCTATATATATATATATATATATACAATAACATGCAGAAAATTTGTTAGTTTTGCACTCCATCAACAACTTTATGTAAAAGAATCAGTATATGCACCTGTATAGTTGGCATTTTCTGCATCGTTTATATACGTCCCGAAGGGTCAAATTTACATGAAATTGCACAAGTCAGGTGTTAAATCACAATGTCTGCAAATGTTGCCCATCAAATTATATGATAAATAAAATAAAGAATGAATGAATAAAGCCGATTCATTTTCGAGTGAAGAAAATGAGACTTACTATTATGAATGATGTTTTTAGATGATTTAATTTTGTGGGTATGAGAGACTTACAGTGACTCCAGCACGAACCACAAGCTTATATGGGACGTTGTTGACATCAATGCAATAAAACCTTACTCTGTTTTTCATACAGAAATATTAGAAATGTGCTGAATGAATTAAGAAATAAGGCAAAAGGGCACATTCAGAATTGAGATGTGCTTAACCTTATTGGCTGAGGTAACATGAAGTGACAAAGTGAAAACATAAATGGTTGGACTTGAGGCACAATAGCCATATAAACCCAAGCTAGTATTTGAAAGTTCACAAGACAACATGATATATATACAAACAATAAAAAAATTTGTTTTCTCTTTCCCAATTTGTACATAATTATAGTTGTAATTTGTATGCAAGTTATTTGATCCATTTAAGTATTTAGAATTACGATTTTGATATGTGAATTTATGTTTGTAACTTGTTATCGATCTCAATTTTAGCAACTTCTCAAACTAGTCCCTCCGCCTTGTTTAACCTGGACCTCTTTCGCTAGTTTTCTTCGATTCTCATCGACAATTAAGAGGCAACGTTTGAATTGCTAAGAGGTGAATCCTGTTTGGCAAAAAACTAAGTCGGCCTCTTAATGGTTCCAAAACCCTCTGAATCATTTTGTATCATGGACCTCTCTTAACCATTCAGAGCCCTAATTTCATTTTGAACAATTACCAAACAATTATATTTTATTTTGTACTATATCAAAAGAATTTCTAACCACTTAATCATTCAGCAACTGCCAAACAACCCTGAATTTGATATGACCAAGTCACCCTTTTCATCTCTTAGATAACATATGAATGTCCTTATCTCCTCATTTGTTCCCAATATCTGAAAATATCAAAATAATCCTCATATACTCTTATCTTTTAGCTTTTGTTGCCGCTTTTTTTTATTCTCTTTTGGACTCGTTTATGCATCTCCATTTTATGCACTCTTACAAAGCATTCTTTTATTTCCTTGCCATTTGTAGCTCCTGGTGTTTTCTTCCTTTAATTTCTTTGAGTTTATTTTAGCCACTTGTCAACTTGGATTGACATATCAGTCAACATAGTATTAGCTTTCAAATCTATACAAAAAGAAAAATGCATTTACCAGCATCAAATTGTAGTCCACTGCAAAAGTGAAGTTGTCTTCCAAATCTTCATTCCTATTACCATAAATTTAATGCTTCCTAGCTCTCTACCAACCAACTTGCCAATTTATCATTTGCTCTACTCCTACTAAAGGTATCAGTTAACTCGGATTTGATATCAAGTTTTAAGGACCCTGAGATCTGTAATCCTCTCCTTTCATGTGTGTACCATAGCTAAAAGTTTGTAATTTTTTATTTTCTTTTGCTGCCCTACCCACTTAGGGGTTGTTTGTTTACCTCTTAACAGTTCCGTTAAGAGGCAACCTCTGAATCGCTAAGAGGTGAATCATGTTTGGCAAAAAAAAAGTCTAACTCTTATGGTTCCAAAACCCTCTGAATCATTTTGTATCCTGGACCTCCCTTAACCATTAAGAGCCCTAAGTACATCCTGAACAATTACGAAACAATTATATTTCATTTTGCACTGTATCATAAGAGCCTCTTAATCATTCTGCACCAAACCATTCAGCAACTTTAGTTTCTTGAATATGATTTTTACTCTCCTACTAATGACACAAAAATGGATCATATTATCCTGAAATAGCCTCTTTAGACTCTCACCCATCTAGTAAAAGTGTAAAGACTCATGCTCATTTCTCACCACAAGCAAAGCTCGAATCACTCCACTAAGAAAATGAGGTTCCAACCTTTGTTCATTCAATACCACATCCTGGTTTCAGTTAGCAGATGCTAAGAGATTGATGCCTCAAAGAAACTTGTTTAGTGTTCATTTTCAAAGAGATGACTATGTTTTTGTGAGCTCTCAAGATGTGAAAAACTACATACACTTGAACCCTTTATCTTTATTTCTACCTCCACTGAGATGTTATAGCATAAAGAAAAAAGAGTGTGTGTCTGTGTGTCTTAAGTTTGAATTTCAGTTTATCATTTGCAGTGGTGGTAGTGAGATTAGGAAGCAGCAATAGAGGCATTGATTTGATGGTATACGACAACATTTAGAAAGTTCCAAAGCTTCAAGTGACAAAATTCATACTGATGCATTAAGTAGTTATCAACAATAAGCAGCTCAAGAAATTAAGGAATACTCGAGTAAAAGGTTTATTTAACCTGGGGTTATAATCAGCTGCCACTTTTTCCAATTTTGGTTTCAAATATATACATTTCCTACACCACTTTGCCATCCTAAAAACACAAAACAACACAGATAAATATCAGTTTTAACTTAAACCAAACTGTCAACAGAAGACATGTAGTAATATTACCACCCCCCACTGAATTGAATCACAGGAAAATACGAAGAAAACGATCAAAAAATTACGAAATCATGGTGATATTGGATTTGAAAATTACCTATATCATGAAAGTAAAAGTCCAAACATCTCTTAATCAAAGATGAAGGTACTAACAATAACAACTTCACATTTGAATCAAAACACCCCAAATTCCAAACATTAATCATGCTCCCACAATCCGGAATTCCTAAAATTAACGCAACACAGGACATGGTGTTTGATGGAAGTGTTCAAACCTGAGTCAAATATATAAACTGACAAATAATCTTGTTGCTGAAAATGCATGGTTTACATATATATTGTAACGATATTGATGGTTAAGCGAACTTTACCAAAGAGGGAGATGTTTACATTTATTTTGGGAAGTTCCAAACATAAATTTGCAATTTATTCGGGATGAAGGAGAATGCTAGCGAAGAAGACATAAATGTAGGAGTTGATGAAAATGTAGGTTATAAACACAGCATCGATGAACATTGCTATTTGAACCAATTTTTACAATCATAATGGACCAAGCAATTACAAAAATGGCGAATATGAAACAAATCATAAAAATTACAAATAGAGAATTAATATACACAATCAATTCAAAACAAACATACCATAAAATAACAACTGATTCAGCTTCAGCAATCACCAGATCGAATTGAGTTTCATTTAAGATAGGTTTCAGCTCGATTGAAACAGGGGAAGAAGAAGAAGAAGATGAAGAATCAAGACCGCGAATCGATCCTTGCTGACTAATTGTAGTGAAGGCCTTCATACGACCTCCATTTACATTGCTTTTTCTTTTGAAACAATCACAAAAATCTGAAACGAATGTTGAAGATCCGAACGCAAGACGGTCAGATGGAAGATAAAGTGATTTTGGTGATTGAAGAGGTGAAATTGGTAGTAATTGGATAGCATTGGACATGGCTGGAGTTATAGATCGGAGATGTTATGCTAAAGAGAAAGCAGTTTGAGAGGGAGTTGACGGAGTTGTGGAGGAAGCCGGAGTGGAATAGTGCGCATTTTAGTCACTCTATATGGAGGTAGGTATAATGGCCTAAACAAACCTAACAGATAAAATTCTTATATAATGAAGGTGGGGTTGGAACCAGAATCAGAGATATGGTGAGAAGTATAATAAGATATATATATATTTATTTTTGGATGTATATTAGGATGAGATGTACTTAGATAAGGTATATAAGATGTACCGTATAAATAGGGCATTGTATGTATCAATTTACCAGTAAACGCTTACTGTAGTAAGAGTCATCGACCTCACTTATAAGGTAAGACTATTGGTCCTTGCCTACCGGGTAAGATTATTAGTCATTATCATATTCGTCCGGTAAGGTAATGAAAATTGATAATAAACTGCCCCTAAGATTTCTGAAAAGTAATTTTAATGAAGGATATTCTTAGGGGTTTTTGGTTTGCAAAATGTAATTTGGTAGAATTGGAATCAATCATACTAATTTGACTTTGAAGTAATTGAAATGGAACTTGATGGAAGTTGACCATGCGTTTGGATCGATGGAATTGGAATGGAATCTCTCAAAAGAAGTCGAACCCTGACCCTATTTTATATTCCTTGTCCCCGACACCGTCTGACCTAATTCCGGACGGGTTTGGGGGAAATCTCCGACAGGTATAGGAAACCCGTTTAGGAAAAAAAATATTTTATAGTTTATAATGACATAACCAACCACATATAATCAAAGTTAATGACAAATTTAAAAGTATAAAATTATTAAGCAATAAGAATGAAAATAATCAAATTATTTATTAAAAATATGTCTTTTTAGGGGCGGATAGTATCATCTCTAAATCGACAAGCAATACCCATCCCCGTTATCCAATAAGCCGGGAAATACCTGTCTAGTTATTTAAGTTCCTGTGCATTAATGAGGCATTCATTATGTCATTGGTTTATGTAATTTTTATGGAAAAACTAGTGTTAGATACTTAGATTTTTCTTTTAATAAAGAATAGTTGCATAAGTTTTCCATTTTTGGTTTACGATATAATTTTGCATCCTATCTATCGCACCGGAGTCCGACATGCAATCTCATATTTTTGAAGGTTGTTGTTTTGAGCTTAAAGCTTTGGATGGTGAGCTCTACTGCTGGCCTGTTGAGATGGATTTGGAGTTGAAGTTAAGTCAGTGATATTCAACTGATATCTTCTATTTTAGTGAAAAGGGGCATGAGATCAGGAATATTCAGTTTTTGAACAATCAGCTGTTAGATTGAGCTAACTAGAACAACTTATGTGGAACCTAGAGTTTTATTTGATGTTCACTGGTTCATCCATCATATGCAACATATAATCGTGTAGTTTCTATAAAGATATGTAAATGTTCATTTCATTTTTGTGTTGGTTCACTACGAGGTTGTGGGTTCAATTTTTTATTTTCAGTTTACAAAATACAACTTTAAAACTCCAGGCGTCGTGCGGATACACTATTAATTAACTGAAAGGAGAAACCAAATATGTTATAAAAATAAATAGTAGATAGAGAGGTCAATTATGTTTTAAAAAATGAAAACTAAGAGAAGGAAAGGGTTAATGAACAAAACTACTCCTCCTAAATGGAAATTTAATTAAGAATATTATTATTTTGACCAATTAACTGATGATATCATTAAAAAGGATCATAACAGTCATAATAATAAAATTATAAAGATGATCTTCGATAAAAAAAAATCTTTTCACCAATCATACTCAGTAATTTATTATTAATTTATATAAACAAGGACCAAATTTGCTTCCATGCTTTTTGCTGGTACTTCCATTCAAACTACAATTTTGAATGAGATTTTTTTTTTATAAAAAATATTTTTAAAAATTTGAGAACAATTTTTTTTTTCTATATACATCGTGTAGTTGGTTATCACGTCAGTCTATAAAGTTTACGGTACCTAAACTTTATAGAATTAGCCAAACAAGTCCTCACACTTTAGAAAGTAACAAGATGCACCCAAAACATCAAATGAAAATAATTGTTAAATAATTAATAAAGTCAACAACGGTTTCGTGGTGTAGTTGGTTATCACGTCAGTCTAACACACTGAAGGTCTCCGGTTCGAACCCGGGCGAAGCCATTTGTAGTTTTTGCTATTTCATTTTTATGTTAACTTTGTAGAATTAACAAAATAGGTCCTCAAACTCTAAAAACTAACGAAATACACCCAACACTTTGAACGACAATAGTATTTTTAAATAGTCCTAATTTGTTTCTTTTCCTTCCCTTTTATTCCATATTTGAAAGAAAAGTTTTGAAAGAAAACTCATCATTATTTTTATTCGGCTTTCTTTCCTTTCTCATATAAAATTTTAAGAACTATCTTATTTTGAATGATTAAGTCCTTACACTATTTTTTCGAATGAAAAAACCATTAAGATTTCTCATTTTGAATGATTAAGTTTATGAACATCTTTTTTGTAATAAATAAACCATTGAATTTCTATAAATTAATTAGTTACATCCTTTTAACTAGAAAAAACAATCTGTAATCGATACTACAAAATAAATGATTTTATCCACAAAATGGGATAGTTGGTAAGGCTTTTCTAAACTTTGTTCCAAAAATATTTTATTTTGTACATTCTCTTTATTGAATAAAAACACATTTTGAATAAAACAACAAAAATATTAAACTTTACACATGGTCTAAAATGGATGAGAAAAAGAATATTGCATTTGAGATTTGCCACTATCATATTTTATCATATTTCAATTCCATTCAATTCTGCCAACCAAAGTCCCTTTAGATTTTAGACTAGCTCGTAGAGAGTCGTTACCAAGGATTCGACATCCGATCATTTCTTACTTTATTAAAATTAAACTAAATTACGGTTAAGATTTGATCCTAGCTATCGAAACATGAATCACAGAGGACCTCTGAGACCCGATCAAGTATAGATAATAGATTGGACACAAAAATTTCACCCACTTGGAGTACAAAGTTTTACAAATAACCAAACCCAGTACATCCTACACAGAGGTAACAATATATAGATCTTGCAAGAATTTGCTTCTTTGGAGGATGGACTTTGTTCTTCATACTATAATTTCCTTTCATTGCTTTTATAATTTATGTGATTACAAATGTAATACATCTCTCAAAACTTTCAAAGATTGTACTTTTATAATAAACAAATTAAACATATGATCTTCAAACAAGTTCATTTGTACAAAAACACCACCATTGCCATTGCTCTCACTGCTTTTTTCTATTGAATACTTTAACTTTACCTCGATGATCACCAATCCGCTAGTACTCATCACCCACGGGCTAGCATTTGAAGAAATACCGAATCTTGATAATTATGATGTGAAAAAAAGGGACGTTATAAGGTATCCCGAACGGTTGGAAAGGTTGTTCCATCTTTGACATGGCTTAATGCAGTTGGGCACAACCATTTCAACATGCTTGGCCCTAAAATCTGTCAAAGACCAAAACCAAATCAGCAAACGAACTCCGAGCATGAATAGATGTACCTTCAGATAATAATAACATAAATACAAAGTATTTTTGTCCAAGTCTAGCTGATATGGGACTCCAACACACACCCTGCAATGGATACTAGATGGGTAAAGATGACCCAGAGTGTAGATTCCTTGGCAAAAATGTCACAGATGTTAGTTGGTAGACAATGGCTCTGATACCATGTTAGAATATGTAGAACCCCATTAGATTGCTCTCCAACAGAACCCTTCAAGAGATCCCACTACAACAAAAAATGTTACGTGTCCTAATAGATTGCTTTATAGGACTTAATTTTTAGGACTAAAAAGTAAAGTGTCCTATTTAAAGGCGTTGTAATAAGTTTATAGGACGCTTTTGGACGTCTTAACAAGTTTTTTAGGACACTTTTAATATAAAGCGTCCCATTAGCAAGTTTATAGAACACAATTTGAAAAAGTGTCCTATAAAAAGATGAGTTTATAGAACACTTTCTCAAAATTGTCCTATAAAATTTGTTAATGCGACGCTTTGTATTAAAAATGTCCTAAAAAACTTGTTAAAACGCCCAAAAGCGTCCTATTGATGAGGGTAAATTTGGGATTAAATATTTCAGAAAGAAAAGTAGAAAAGGGTAAAAGAGTCTTTTGTTGTAAGGGGTGGAGAGATGGTTTTTTTCGTTAGAGTCAGTTGAGAGATAATTGTTGTAATGTGAGGAGGGGTTAAAAGGAGGTCAATTGTATAGAAGAGGGTTATGCTTTGAATAAACAGAAAAGGAGAGCCCACTTCTCAAAGTGTGGGAATTTGTTCGACAATCAACTGAAGAACTCGCTATTTTGATAATTATCAATTGATTGCATCACCTATCAACTTATTATAACGCCTTTAGATATGACACTTTATATTTTGGTCCTAAAAGTTAAGTCCTATAAAACAGTCTATTAGGACGCTTAGAAATTGATGGCGTCCCATAAACCCAATTTTGTTGAAGTGAGAGATTGGTGTGGGAAGTTCTAAGCTCTAACTTATATTGAGAACTGGTCTTGGTCTAAGTCTAGCTGATGTAAGACGCCAATGATTCTGATTAGAATATAATAGAACGATAGTTTATGCATAATGATTTGTATACATTATTCTATAAAATTCACAAGATGACATAATTCCCGAGCCTTGCATTCATAAAAAAAAAACAAAGGGAAATCGAAGTAAAAGAGAGTACCATAGTGATATTTCTGTATACACCAACATCGTAAGTATGCTTATAAATCTGCCCAGACTTCCTTGCCAACCATGCGGCCCTAGTCCCTTCATAATACTGGCAAGAAAAATAACATTCGATTCTTTTTCATCAAATTGCAACGTTTAACTCAACCAAAACCCATAAATACCTCCGAATAATAACAAAAATAATGAAATTTTATAGACCCAAATTCATGTAACTTTATTTACCTCTATTGTTGTCATATTATGCGTCAAAAGATAGATATGCCACCCCAAGAGAGTTCCAAGTGTCAAACTCAAAAGAAAAATCATTGCTCCAGATGTAATCTGATGAACATAAGCTTATAAGTCTTTTAACAGAAATGCTTCATCTTTGTGTAACAAAATCTTGGTGTGTCAAGAAAACGGTTATTTCATCGGTTCCTCGAAAAAAGATGCAAACTTTTGACTTTTGAGGTCAACCTGAGTACTTCCAAAAGTGAAATCGACAAGGGTATAGTTGTCAAAGAGATATCGTAAGATCTCGACCCCTTTGTAGTCCATAAAAAGAAATTGTTTCCAAATGTAAATTTCACATATTTATGCATAATAAAGAAAAAAAAATGTTCTAAGTTTGATGCTAACAAAAAAAAAAGAAACAAAATGTAATGAAGTTATTAACAAATAACTAGAATCTTACATAAAAGGTTTTGAGGCGAGTTGTTCCAGTAAACTCCCAATCCTTTTGAAGTCCACACCCGACTATTAAAACCTATATAAGCTGAAATTATTACAATATATGAAAGCTGTTTAAAGATTAAAAATTCACGAGAGTGGTTTCTACATACCAAAGAATGAAGACTTGAAATAGTTGCATAGAAAACAAGAAGGAAAAAGGCTTTGTAGTTCCTTTGACCAACGCAGTTGTTTATCCACGTGCAATGATGATCCTAAACAAGAATTTCAGTGTGAGACAATATCATTAATATATATATATATAGGGGCGGATTCAAATGAGAACTCAAATTTGGTTGTGAACGTGAGGACAAATGAGAGCGTGACACGTGTCATATTCAGACTGAATAATCAAAGAAATATTCAGACTAAATATAGTATTTATTCGGTCTGAAGTCTGAATAAGCATTATTCAGACTGAATAAATACTATATTTTCTTTGATTATTTCATTATGAATAATCTACATGCAGACACATGTCGCGCTCTCATTTGTCCTCACGTTCACAACCAAATTTGAGTTCTCATTTGAACTTTCCTCTCTCTTTCTCTCTCTCTCTCTCTATGTATATATATATATAAGTTCTGAACGTAAAATATGTAGGGGTACTCCTTACACTCCAAAAACAAGATATTCTTTGGACTTTTGGGTCAAATGAAAGTGTTTGATCATTAGCCAAATATCTAAACTACCCTTCCACAATGACAAATAGAGGGATCTAGTGTAGTTTTGTAGCTAATTTGATTATATTCCGATGAATAAAATATTTGTAAAAAAACCATCGTATTAGTTTTTTACATTTGAAAAGGTAAAGCTTGACCTAAGAAAGTCAAACTGCACCTCTTTTTCTGAAGAGAGTATGTAACTGTATTTTCATACCCACCATTTTCAAGACACACCTTCTGCAAACACGACAATGGTGTGCTCTTGGAGGCTTGTATGCAGCACACTTGTCACATCGTTTTTTTAGTGCTTCCTGAAATATAAATCATATAGTATCAACAAAACAAAACTAATTAACATGTGACCAAGATCTTTAAATATCTAAATCATTTTACTTATATTTTCATATTTCTCCAAAACTCCCATTACTTGCCAACCATTCTTGAAAGGAAAATGGAATTCAGACCTATGGACGAACTGACGAACCATATTGAATAGGATACCGAATAAGGTCTTCAGAGCAAAGATAGAAGTTTTTGCGAATCTTGGATAAAATGAGAGGGATGTTAGGTGCATTTTGTGCATGCATTCATATACTTTATAATTGCATTAGTTTAATCGTTTGTATGTAAATTTTTTATTTGTTTTTAGTTAATTTGCATTTAATCTTCGTTTGGAATATTAGGAATTTTTGTGGCATTGTTGGAACATGGAGCATTGGATCATATTTTTAGTGCATTAATGAAGTCTGTAGCTAAATTTCCTAATCTTTTTTTCACAAGCCGTCGGTCTTTTCAGAAACAGTCAGAGGCCTCTTCAGCTTGAGTAATAGCATCTGAACATCCTCCCCCCAGACCCCCTACTTCAAGGTGGTATTTACTATTTACTGTATTTGTTTTACCATTTATCCTTGTATTAGAATCCACGTTTGTTTTGAAGGTCATGTGGGTAATGGGTTGTGTTTTACCTCCAATATGGACAAAAAATTGTTTGGTTACCAAGAAAAAAATGGCAATTACATTCAGCTAATAACTCCATTTACCGTAGAAAATTTTAAGACTTCAAAAAAAAATCCAAAACTATCAATGTCAATTTTCAATAGAAAGTATTGAGGTAGGATCTGCTTGCCATCTTTCCTAAAACTTTCTTTAACTTTCTCCTTTTTTCCTAAAACTTCCTTCAACTTTCTCCTTCTTTCCTAAAACTGAATTTAATTTTTCTTTATACTAATAATAACAATAAAGTTTTGTGCTTAAATGAAATTTCTAGCTAATCTTTCCTAATCTTTTCCGCAAACCGGGGTTCTTTTCGGAAACAACCTCTCTACCTATTAAGGTGTATTGACTATGTACATCCTACCACCGACCCTACTTCTGGGTGGGATTTACTGAATGTGTTTGGTTTTGACCCTCTATCCTCTATCCGTTATTAGAATCCACATTTGCTTTTGTAGGTCCTGAGGGTAATGGCCTAATGGGTTGTGTTTTACTTTCAAGATTTGCAAAAAAGGTGGATTCTAATTTTGGGAAGTAATAAGATTTAAAAGGGGGTCAAAACTGCTAGCTTTGATCTTTCATCTATCCGTAGTCCTTACCGTTTTCCTATAGATAATTGCATTTGGTGATGATCATATCAGTATCCTTGGTTTCATAGTCAGGAGTATAATAAGTCAATTTATAAGAATCATGATATCCACTTTCGTGTACTAGCTAAAGCTGTTTGGCCATATAGACATCTATTCGTCTATTCAATGGACTAGATATTGATTCCAAGTTTGAGTTTTGGATTACTTTGTTAAGCTTTTTTTCACCATTAGACAAACTTCATTAGCCTTTTATCAACTTCCCCTCCTATAAGTTTTTCTACAATTCTGTTAACACACATTTGAGTATGTGCTTATTCATTAAGCCAAGATTTACCATCCATATATCAAGATTCAGCTCCATTCACCTCACCGGATTACACTTATGCTTCGAAAAATCCTTACACAACCATACTTGTATTTAAGAATATTATTTTCCTTGTGATTTTGATTATAATTTAGCACGGTGATCCAATAACAGATGGCATTTGACCCAAATTGAACTAGGTTAGGTCTAAACTAATCTCGAACAAGTTTCATCAGTTTCAAACACACAAAAAGAAAGAAATTCCATACAAACCCTAAATTATTATCTTCGACTTTCCATGGGGTCCAATCTAAATACCAATAAGCATTAATTAAACTCAATAACATCAAACAATTCAAAGATGAAGAATTAAAAGTGAAGAAAACATACAGATTTCCTTGATTCTTGATCAGAGCCATCGTTGTTTTCAATATCAGGGAAATAGCCAGATGGGACAGCACCAGGATCAGTGAGAACACAGACCAAAAAGGAGAAAAGAGTGAGCGATGCCAAGGAAGTGAAGATCACAGCATTAAGCCAACCTGCTGAGCTCTGTAACCCTAACCAGTCATCAAGGAAAATGAAAACGGTGCCGTAATAGACCATTTCCATTAATATCAAAACTGCTAGTATAGGTAACGATACAAATCTTCGCAATTTCATCTCTTGATTTTGATTTTGATTTTGATTTTGATTTTGATTTTGGGAGAGATTGCAGAGGAAAACCAGAACCCTTTTGCTTGTCGTGTCGAATACGAAGAAAGAATTCAATCGGATCAGTTTTGCATTCAATTTAGAAATACAAAAGTTGTCTGAATCTACAAAGTTACTGAATTCATATGGATAGTCGTATACAGGCACTATATTATATTACTTCAAGTTACAACCTATAAGAATAATGTTATATTTTCTTAAAATAGAGTAAAAAAAATCAAAATCTTAAAACAAATTACTTCCGACTTAAATATTATACAGAGATAATCGTATTTATTATATTATTAAAATAATTAATATATTAATAAAGTATTTTTTTTTAAAATATATTTTTTTAATTTTTTATTGTTGAAATAATTAATATATTATTTATCTTTCTTAAAAAATAAGTTTTAGAATTTATCCAAATTCAAAAAAAAAAAATTTCCATTTTTTTTTCTCTATTTTATCATACAAGATAACATAGCTCTCAGAGCAAAAAAGACGTTAAAATTTTAATTTCTTTCATTTTAGCATTAGTCTTAAAGATGCTCTAAATGTAAAACTTTTATTCATAGAAAAGCCCAATTAAAATTGATGGTCTAATCATATTAAAATTAAATGGTTTTAACTTTTAACATATCATATGTACATATACATATATCATATACGTATATACATATATATATTTAATTTAATCTAATTTATTGCCATATAATAATTGTTACTCTTTTAATTAAATGTTTAAAGTGGCTCTAATACTGCTGTTGGGTTTTAATACACTTCTCTAACCTTAAGTGCAGCGGGATCCAATGAAAAATTTAATTAAAATATAGAATTCATACATTTATAGATCTGTTGATGTATCTGACTGGGCACCATGAAACCAATAGAGATTTCCTCTATAGTTGATCCACACACGAACACGCGTTGATCTCTCATCGGGTGCTAGCCCAAGAATCCTAGATGTATATGTGTTTCACAGAAAGAAAATGTTTCCTTTCTGTGTTTTACTAATAGCCAAATTTAAAGAATCAATCAATGAAAATTGATTTGGCCTATTAACCTATTTATATGGACTGGTATCATAGTCAGTCCATAACTCAAAAATAGGTTCAATGTTTATCTGTAAATAAATATATACAATTATCTAAAGTATTAAATAATTATATTGTTTATTTATAACATTAAATAATTATACGATTATCTAAAACATTAAATAATCATAATTACTTACGGATAATATCCCATAATTATCATAATTACATTTTAACACATACTTTATAATTATTCTTCAAGATTAACTATTTAACTATCAAACATGACTTTCGGGTTACTTTCAAATACAAGCAAACGTATTCTTTGTATGTGACCCTATAGGTTTACATACTCCTCAGCAGTATCTCTGTGTGACACGTGTCGTGGGCATATAATAACCTACACTAATATTGATATTTTTTTTTCAAAATTTCATGATATCTTCAAATTTATGTTGTATCAAAATTAAAGTATTATCGTTTTCTCAAAACCACATAAAACCGTATTATAATATCGACAGATACAAAAACATAAAATAGAACTTTAAAGTTGAGATGTATCTCGCTAGGAATGAGACTAGAGGACTGTTTTCCTGTACCGAATTTGTATATATGATTCGTTTTTCAGTCCTTGCTTTTAGTCCCAAAAAAATTCGGTACCAACCTGTCTGGTATCGATCTCATCCCTATTCTCAATGACCATTACTTTTCAAGAAATCGGTATTACCATAAATTTTTTTGGCTCTTTGATTGTTGAACTTTAAATTGTTGAACTTTTGTGATTTATTTCGATACATAGTTGAACTTTTAATTGTTGAACTTTTATGATTGATATGTGATTGGTTTTAATTGATTTTTTACTCACTTTCAATATCCGGTCCTAAGTGGTCCTAGTATCAATTTTCCCATTCCTAAACCGAAACCGAACCGATACCGAATTTGTACATACGGTTCGGTTTTAGGTCCTCGTTTTCAATCTTAATTTTTTTTTTGGTTCCAACCAGTTCAGTTTTGGTCCGATACTGATCTCATTCCTATATCTTGTTGTACTATACAAATACTCTTCTAATATTACATGCTATAAATTTATTATTTTCCAAATTTTGACTTCCACTAAGTGAATACATATAGAATGTGTGGCCAAAAACCAAAAGATTGAGGTGAGTTGCATAACACCCATACGAGGCTTAAGTTTATGCCATACAAAGCAAACTCGTGAATGGTGAACATTTACGAGGCAATGAAGCAGAAGATTGAGTTTTCCGTAGATGTTCGAACAATTGATGCGTTCCAAGGTTGTGAAGAGGATGTGATAATTATCTCAGTTTTTTTCGGAGAGTATCCTAGGCATTTGCCTAGACGAATCCCTGACAAATTTAAGACTGCTAAAACATGCAGTCCTGAGATAATTTCCCAGTGGCCACAAGTTGTTAATTATCTCAGTTTTAACGGGCATTAATAATATGATAAACAAATACCTCTTTAATCCCTTCAACCATTAAGAATTGACTTCATTTTTTCACATGCCTAGATGAATGGTGCCGAAGGAGGGCAACACTCGTCGGAAGAGACCATCAACCAGGGAGATGACAGAGGTGTTGGATTTATGTGTAAGGAAAAAGACATTTCGGTATTAACTATATTACTGATTATATATGAACCTATGGGATCACACACAAAGAGCAATAACGACATCAATTAAATAATTTATATGTGATGATACAGAGAGGTTTCGAGAGTTAACGAGACTTTTCTTCGATCTTTGGAGGAAAAAAGAAACGAGCTCGAAGGAAGCCCGAAAGTTGGCAACCGAATAAAAAAACACATAAACGAATGCATCTACAAAGTGGCTCGACCCGCACCCAAACCACCAGTACCCGCATGGAAGGACGCTTAAGCCTCTATTTGTTTCAATCCATGCGACCAAAATTGCGGCTATCATCCCACTTTGACAGCCGCCTAATAAAGTGTTTGTTTTGGTCCTTTCTTTTTCTTGGCGGATTACATAAGGCCATACATACATGGCCATGGCCATGGTATGCATGTATCCTAAATCAATTAGGACACCGTCCCACATTACTCTTTATTAATATTTCTTTTCCTTTATCTTTTCTATTATCTTTATTTTTTTTTCTTATTTTAGTTACGAGACGTAATTTTAAGTATTGGTTATTATTTTTTATTTAGATTGGTTATAAATAGGTTTATTTGTTTCATTGTAAACAAGTTTTATTTAATAATATTATTCTTCTCCTTGAGAGTTTTTAAGAGTTTCTTTTAGTTTTTTTGAGTTTTACAACCCGTAATTCTCAACCCTAAAGGATTTAGACGCTTGTCGATCCTTCCGCAAAACCCCATTGCGTCAGTTGGTATCAAAGCAGGATTTATCTGTCGTTTCACTAACCATGGCAGATCAACAGCCGTCTACCAAAGCAGACTTAGCCGAGATTACTGCGGCCATTACCGCAGCTCTAGCTGATCTGAGAGCGGCTGTTAACAAACGTTTTCCTAACCTCGACAACGACAAACGTCGAAGAAGGGACAGACACATGAACCGATCAAAGTTCTGCGCAGCCACATCTACAACAGTATAGATTCGGTTTCTATTCTGGGCAAACGATCGTCCATTCGTAAAAGGTAGCCCGAAAAAGATGAAGTCTTTCCGATCAAGGTTTCGCACGACGATATCTACAATCGTGTTGTTGGTCCGATTTCTCTCCTAAACAAACGACTCTCTATTCATGAGAATACACAGGAAAAAGTCGAGGTCGAGTTTGTCAAAGAGGAGTATGAAGAAAAGATCAACATCATTCTCCAACGGGTACTTTTCTCATCCAAAGAAGAGGGTCAAAGGAAGAACCTTTTTCGATCTCACCGCTTCGTCGATAAAAAGGTATGTAACCTCATCATTGATAACTGTAGTTGTGAAAACCTCGTGTCTCAAAAGTTGGTTGATCATCTTAACCTACCTACTCAACCCCATGAGGCTCCTTATTCTCTTGGGTGGGTCAAGAAAGGCCCGCAAGTTAGAGTCACACAAACTTGTCGGGTACCCATATCGATAGGCAAACATTACCAAGAGGAGGTTCTATGTGATGTTCTTGATATGGATGCATGTCATATCTTATTGGGTCGACCTTGGCAATTTGATAATGACATCACTTATAAGGGGCGAGACATGTCATGTTATTCGGTTGGGGCGACCGGACTATGGCACCCGTGAGTAGCTTTGAAAGGACCCCCGACAAGAAAAACAACGACTTTCGCATCATGACCACTAGTGAGCAAAAGATGGAAGAAGACGTGTTGATCCAAAACTCCTTTAAGTGATTTGAGTATGATTCCTCTCAATACTTAGTGATAATTCCATGTATAAAGTTATAGTTCAGGTTCAGCGATAGCACACGCTGATTGCACTCAGCGATCGCTGAACATTAGAAACTCCAACCTTATCTCTGAAGATCTGAAGAACAACAGTCACACCACAACTCCATTCAGCGACAATCAAAGACAAAGCTGAAGATAGAGATGAACAACTAATGATCTGAAGCGGTTCAGTGATAGCAAAGCTCATCTAATCAGAAATGTGAAATCTTGTAAAGCCTCAACAATACCTCAGTGACTTCATCCTTGTAGTATCTGGGTCAGCGATCAAATGAAGCTTTCAACAAGATTATTGTTGATCTTATCCTCGATGCACAAAAGTCAAAACCTCAACACCTTGTCAGAAAATGACGTACAGATTGTCTCTTATGTCCCCATCAAATCTGATTTGGTACTGTTCATAGGTGGCTAAAAGTATGGCCATCCTATTAACCAAAAGACAAACATCCTCCACATGTTTGACACATGACACGTACCTTTTGCTTTGCATTAAATGCAAACGGGTATAAATAGATGGGAAATCCTTTTCCATCTTAATGCATGCAATTCTCTCTCAAAACCTCTATTGCTATTTCTTTCTTTCCTTGTGCATCACCTTAGTGATTTCTTTTGTTACAATAGAATAGGTTTTATACTTGTTCTTATTCCGCTTGTAACTGTAAATTTGTTTATTTATATAAACTAATTTAAAACCAAAATCTACTTGTGTTTGTATTCAACCCCCCCCCCCCCTTCTATAAACTGTTCTATATCTTTGAACTCTTGTAGTTGTAGACCCCTTTGGGACCAACAAGTGGTATCAGAGCAGTGTTCATTGCTTATTAATCTTTAAAATCAACTTTTCTTCAAGTTATTTTCAAAATGTCTAACACAAACATTAACTACATAGATAATGGATCTTTAGCTAAGCCTCCAAGATATAGCCGTGATAATTTCCCTCTATGGAAATAAAGAATGACTCTATTCCTAGAAGGGTCAGATCCTAAGATCCCCTATTATCTAGAGAATGGAGCATTTTTTCCTACAGTCCTGGCTCCTGCAGTACCTGCCACTGCTACCTCTCCAGCTATCCCTGAGAGACGAATTGTCAAAACTCCAGTCCAACGGAGTGATGAAGACAAAAGAGAACTAGCTGTTGATTCAAAAGCTAGATCTATAATTTCCATGTCTCTTCCTGATGAAGTTTATCACTCTGTAATGAAAGTGAGAACTTTAAAAACCATGTGGGATACTCTCTGTATTCAATATGAAGGAACTGATGAAGTTCAGATTACTCGTAGCATTAATTTGGTAAGTCAATATGAAAGCTTTATGTTTCTGTAAAATGAGACACTTTCTCAAATTCGCCAAAGATTTAACTGTCTCTTGATTGACATGAAAACTGTCAACAGAGAGTACTCTAATGTTGAGATACTGACAAAATTCATGGAGGCACTACCTAAACAATGGGGAGTGTATACTACATGTCTTAAACTGTCAAAGAACCTTGAAACTTTGTCCTTAAGTGCTTTATATGGGATGATGCTCAATGAGGAGCAATCTCAAGCCTTAAAAAGAAACCTCCTAAAGGACATCAAAGGTGCCAAAAGTACTTCGTTGGCACTTGTAACCTCTGAGGTAGAACCTTCAAAACATATTTCCTCTACTATCTCCTCTATCACTGAGTTAGATCATGCTGACTCAAAAGAACTCACTGATGCTGACAACTCTGAGTTTGATGACTCTCTGCTCTTCTCACTAATAACTTTTGGAGATTTGCTAAAAAAAGTAATTTTAGAAAAAAAAAAGGCTATCACTGATTCTGATAAATCAAAGACTCTTCCTGCTGATAAGGCTTCAGCAATTTGCTATAATTGTCAGCGCAATGGTCACTTTGCTAGTGAATGTAGATCCAAGAAAGTCGTTGCACCAACAACTTCTCAGATCTCTGATAAATCTAAAAAGGAAAAATATTCTAAGCTAAAAGAGATATATCATAATCTAAGAAATAACTAGCGAAAAGGAAAAGGCCTACGCTGAAGAGGCAGATTGGGATCAGGAAGACGACTGGGCAAATACCACTGATCAATCTGAATCAGATGAAGAAGACATAACTCTCATATGTCTTATGGCCAGAATTAAAGAAGCAGAACAGGCATCCGACACATCTTCATCAGAGTGTCCATCAACACAGAGTGCTAAAGGTATATGGTATCTAGATAGCGGATGCTCAAAGCACATGACAGGTAGAAAATCTCTACTCATTGAATATAAGGAAGAAAATGGTCCTTCAGTAACCTTTGGTGGAAATGGCAAATGATACACCAGAGGCTATGGCATTCTATCCAACGGACAAACTTCCTTCTCTCGAGTTGCATATGTTGAAGGACTAAAGCACAATTTATTGAGCGTTAGTCAACTCTGTGATAAAGGCTTTAAAGTTTTGTTCACAAAGACTAGATGTGCGGTCACTGACAAAAATGATATGCTTGCTTTAAAAGGCAAAAGATCAAAGCGCGTATACATCATCAATATGGACAACACTCACTCTGACAATGTGAGCTTATCAAGAGCCTCCTCTGATGTCCACTGGCTTTGGCATAAGAGACTCTCTCATCTTAACTTCAAAATGATAAATGATTTATCAAGAAAGGAACTTGTCAGAGGCCTACTTAAACATGGCTTTGCAAAGGAATCTCTTTGCTCAGAATGTGAAAAAGGCAAGCTGACAAGGGTCACGTTCAGATCTAAGCAAGTATCCTCATTAACCACTCCTCTTCAACTACTCCATATGGATCTCTTTGGACCTGTCAATGTCCAATCCATTTCAGGGAAGAAATATACTCTCGTTATTGTAGATGAATATTCCAGATATACCTGGGTATTCTTTCTACGATCTAAGAGTGATATCCTTAATGAAATAATTTTGTTCATCAAGAAGATTGAGTTGCTGAACAATGTTCCTATTCGTTCCATAAGAAGTGATCATGGTACTGAATTCAAAAACTTTTTGAAGAAAAAGGTATTATTCATAATTTCTCCTCAGTAAGAACTCCTCAGCAAAATAGTGTTGCTGAAAGAAGAAATCGAACTATTATCGAAGCTGCTCGCTCAATGCTCAACGAATCTCGTCTTCCAACTCAATTATGGGCTGAAGCAGTCAATACTGCCTGTTACACTCAGAATCGATCACTGATTGTAAAGAGATTCAAGAAAACTGCTTATGAATTATTTCATGAGAAAATACCCTCAATAGAACACTTACATATCTTCGGATGTAATTGTTACATCCTGAATGACAGAGATCATTTGGGAAAGTTCAATCCCAAAGCTGATGAAGGTATATTTCTTGGGCACTTCTCTGTATCCAAGGCATTCAGAGTCTTCAATAAACGAAGACAACATGTCGAAGAAACCCTCAACGTCAACTTTGATGAATCTCATCCTTCAAATTCTGCTTCCATCCCTTAAGAAGATGAAGAAATAAATAACTGGATGAAATCTCACTATGGAGAACCTGAATCTTATTTCAGTACACCTCCTGTCACTGAAAATAATGATGATGATGGTCCTATTCTAATCCCCACATCGCTGAATAACAACAATTCAGCATTAGGGATGAATGTTACTCCATTAAATCAGATTCCTCCATCCAGTCCCTCTATCGGTAATTCTTCAGTGAATAATCGAGCATCTTCCTCTTCTCCAGGAAATGAAATTCCCTTAGGACCTCCTCTTGAGACGATTAGAGAAAATGAAGAACGTCACACTGATCTATCTTCTTCAATTCCTGAACAGGCCGTTGAATCATCACTTGATCCAAATCCTCAGCTACCAACTTAGAGATGGACTGAAAATCATCCCATCGATCAAATAATTGGTGATCCCTGTATAGGTGTTCAGACAAGAAGAAGTATGGCTAACATATGTCTATATGTAAACTTTATTTCTGTTATAGAACCCAAGAAGATTGATGAAGCTATCCTTGATCAAGATTGGATTATTGCCATGCAAGAAGAACTCTCTGAGTTTAAAAGAAAAAAAGTTTGGAAGCTTGTTCCCAGACCCTCTGACAAAACCGTTATAGGCACCAAATGGGTGTTTCGTAAAAAGTTAGATGAAAACGGCACTATAACTCGCAACAAGGCTCGACTTGTTGCTCAGGGATATAGACAAGAGGAAGGGATAGAGTATGATGAAACTTTTGCCCCTGTTGCAAGGTTAGAATCTATCAAATTGTTCCTAGCCTTCGCTGTTCACAAAAATTTCAAAGTCTATCAGATGGACGTCAAGAGTGCAGTCCTTAACGACAAGTTTAAGGAAGAAGTCTATATCGAACAACCTCTTGGCTTCGCTGATGCAAGACATCCAAGATACGTCTACAAGCTAGACAAGGCAGTCTACGGGTTGAAACAAGCTCCCTATGCATGGTATGACACTCTCTCTAAATACCTTCTCGCTGAAAAGTTTGCTCGTGGTAAGATTGATCAAACCCTCTTTCTTAGAAAACGTAAGGGACATATCATTCTTGCTTAGATATATGTAGATGACATTATCTTTGGTTCCACGAATCCTAAACTTTGCACTCGTTTTGCCAAACGTTTGAAAACGAAATATAAAATGAGTATGATGGGTGAACTAACATATTTTCTTGGTCTTCAAGTAAAACAATCTGAAAAAGCCATTTTTATTTGTCAAAGTAAATATGTTACAGGGTGTATGCTGAAGAAATTTGATTTAACTCAAAGCTCTTCAATGAAAACTCCTATGGCACCTCCTCTGACTTTAAATAAGGACCTTGATGGCAAACTTGTTAATATAACTGCCTATAGAGGAATGATAGGATCCTTGCTTTATCTAACTGCTAGTAGGCCTGATATTATGTATGCCACCTGTTTGTGTGCTAGATATTAAGCCGAACCTAAAGAAACCCATCTTATCGCTGTAAAGCGAATCTTCAGGTATCTGAAAGGGACTCCTAATCTTGGTCTCTGGTATCCCAGAGACTCAGGGTTCGATCTAATGGGTTATTCAGATAGTAATTTTGTAGGATGCAAAATTGATAGAAAAGCACCACTGGTGGGTGTCAGCTCATTGGGGGAAGTTGATCAGTTGGACAAGTAAAAAGCAAAATTCAGTGTCCACATCAACTGCTGAATATGTCTATCAGGGAGTTGCTGTGCTCAAATTCTTTGGATGAGAAATCAGCTATAAAAAATTCCAATATATTGTGACAGCACTAGTGTTATCGCAATTGCAAACAACCCTGTACTTCACTCTAAGACCAAACACATTGAGACCGGATATCATTTTATCAGAGATCACATTATGAATGGTGAAATTGAACTTCATTTTATTCCCACTGATTTTCAGCTCACTGATCTTTTTACAAAACCTCTTGAGGAATCAAGATTTAATATCTTAATCAACGAACTAGGAATGTTAAACATGGAAGAATAACTTCTTCAGGGATGTACACTTTCAGCGATTAAAAAATGAATTTCAAATTCGTCAGTCATTCGCTGAACTTTAAAAAGAAAAAGAAATCTAAGGTTTATAAATCTTCTACCATTTCCACCTCCGCGCCTGCTTCTACGGCTACGATACCGAAAAAGCCTTCAGTATCTACCCAAGCCAATATCCTTTTTAAGAAGCGGAGGAGTTCCAAAAGCCCCTCCAAGTTCTCCTCAAAGAGACTTAGGGAACCTCAAGGGTCAAATACTCACAAGCCACTCACTGATTCCAAAAAATTGGTGAGTGTTGAAATTCTCCCTACTGGACCCAGGGAATCCTTTAAAAACTCACCTAGCTCCTTCATGCCCTCTTAAAAGGACCTGATTGTATTTTCGGGGACCCTCACTAAACCCTCCTCAACATTCTCTTTGGTTGATAAGGATGACTTGGAACCTTCCCAATCCAAGGACTATTTTTGTCACTTCACAGCCTTGCACCCAAGATCTATGATCTTGATGACCTTGCACATCTCTATGAAAATTCGAGAAACTGATCGAATTGGAGGGACTCCCATTTTTCTTGTTCACCAATATCTCCTTCTGGCAGAAATGTTTCCACCTAGTGAACTCTCCGATATATGGGTTTGAGAAATAAAAATAAAAATAATTTTTTTATTTTTATTTCTGATAGCTTATTTATCCCTCTGGTGGACTTCCCAAATTTGTTCCACCTTCTCACCTCATTTACTCATCTTCTCCCCTCAGCCGCTGAGGGGGAGAAAATTTAAAGTTCCTGATAAGGCTAAAAATCAACAGCAGCTGAGAGAAGAAAAGAAATCTTCTCAAGAAATCAACTAAGGCTAAAGTATTGTAAGCTGAGAAGGAGAAGAAGAAATTCTCCTCATGCAGCTGAGAGGAGAAAAGAAATCTTCTCAAGAAATCTACTAACGCTAAAGTAGTATAAGCTGAGGAGGAAAATGAGAAATCAACAGAGAAGAAGAAATTTTCTCAAAAAGAGATTTCAGTTGAAAGGGAAGAAATCTTCTAAGTGATAAGATATCAGCTGAGGGGGAGCATCTAAGTGATTCTAAGAAGAATGAGTCGAAAACAATTGTTGAGGGGGAGAAAATCAAAGACAGACAAAATGTTAACCCCGATGCAGACTGAATTTTTCTCTCTCCCATTCCACAAGGAAGCATTCATGATATCTCAAATTTTTTATCTATCAAATCCAACCTTGCTAGTTCAATTAGCAACAACCATCATCACTGCTCCAGAATATGGTATGTTCTCTAAACATGATCTTAGGAACAAATGTTTCTTCTAAGGCTACCTATATTCCCCTGCCGATAGCGGCTTCCTTCAAGAAATTCTAAGTGTGGTCCTCTATAGCAAAGATGAAGGAATTCTCTACAATTTAATCTTCAATGAACTCAAGAGTAGAGATGCTGCAACAATTCCCTTCAAGTACCCAGATGCTTGGTATATATGTAAATTTATTTAATTTTTTTTCATATGTTGGACATAATTTTTTTTTCATACATACTGTACATACTCAGTCAAAAAAAAACAAAAAAAAAGAAAAGAAAAAAAAAAGAAATCTGAGTCAAAAGAACCCAAAAGAAAAATAGAAAGGGTCAAAAGTATTTCTTTCTAACTTATAGGTATCATCATCAAATAGGGGGAGATTGTTGGGTCACCGATGATTTGATGATGAACCTTCTCTATTATTTGTTTGATCTTTTACAGGGTCTTTTGAAGGTCTGAAATATACTTCAAGTATTGAAAAGTCAAAGACTAATCAATCAAGGGTTGTACATCAAAAAGTGGAATTTTGGATGTACCAACTAACTTCAATATTCAGATCATTTTGCCAAAGTCAAGATTGTTGGGTCACCATGGGTCACCGATGGTACACTTAAAAGTTATCAAAGTACTATGACATCAATACAAGATGAGGACATCAAGTTTGAAGTCATGGTCACCGACATTACAATCTTGGTCACCGAAATTACAGGTATATTTTCTAAGGCTGTGATATCAAGTCACAAGAATGTACACTTTCAACACTTAGTGAAAGATGAAGTTTATCAAGCAAAAGCAAAGTGTACATTTATCATTTGCAGCCTTACAAAGCATCCACCGATATGATACATGGCTTCATGTATCACTTAGCAATTTCAAGAGATAAAGTTCTTACTCACAACAATTGCAAGATACGTGAGCTGCAAGAACTTGGGCATCAAGCCTTAAATAAAGACATTCTCTTTTATTCTTATAAAAGGAATATTTGTCTTTTAGCTAAAAGGTTTGATGGGACTTCACAGAGCATGAAGAAAAGAAGATAAAGTTATCTGACATTACGTGCTACAAGAAATGGTTCATCCATTATTCTAGTACAAAGGAAGTGGCCTCTTCCTTTGTCCATCAGATAAACTTCCAGCTAATCAATCCTTGACAGCTGTCCACTTGCATCCCTTGCATGGGCACTATAAAAGGAGATGAAGTCCTTCCCAGAAATCTCACGTCTTCAACAATACTTCTCTGAAAGTATTTGTTTGATTTCGCCAAAGTTGTGTGCGCTAACAGTCTTATTTTAACTTCCTGTGTGTATAAGTTAATTACTGTTATTTAAGTTTGTTAGAATAGGTTGTCTATTCTTTTCCGCAACAAACTTCTGTGTGTAAATTTTTAATATTTATATTAAAAAATTTAAAAAGAGCAAAAATTGTGTGTTTGTATTCATCCCCCCCCCCCCCTTCTACAAACTCTTACTAGCTTAGCCATCTCCCTTCCGGGACTAACACTTTTCAATTGTCATTGGTTCCTGTGATCATGGTGAAAAGTTGACGTATTAATTTGCAACCAGGTAATCGTTCTTTTAGCCATTGTGGGAATGAAAAATCCGGATGCATTTAATTACCCTTGATGAGTATTAACATTACATCTTCTTAAATCCTGTCAAGTTACTTTCTTTTAGAATGTATGAGATTGATAAGATTATTGCATTTGGGAGTGTTGATTGTGTTAAGAAAGAGCGTCATTTTCTCTTTATAATTTCTATACGCAAAAGCAACGCCGAGGATGCAATTCAGAACATGCAATGGCACGGTGATTGGCAAGCAGACTGTTCGGATATTGTGGGGTAAAACTCCTGCCAACAGACATGTATATATATGTGTCCTTTAATTTCATTTTGTTGACCCAATTCTTAACTTTTTAATTGACTGTAAACATATAAAAAGTATACAACTTCAGCTTCCGTTTTAATGTTAATTTGAAGTTGATGGTACTTAATCTCTTAGGTTATCTGTCAACTTTATAAGCTCCATGTAGCTTACTAATCAATAGGCTAAGTATCTGCATTGTTCATTTATATAATATTCTTACATGTACTACAACAAAATTGGATTATAGGATACCAAATATGTTTAAATGTCCTGATAGATTGCTTTATATGACTTAAGTTTATAGAGTCAAACAATTAAGCTTCCTATGTATAAATGTTGCAATAAGTTGATAGGACGTTTTCGGGCATTCTAACAAGATCTTTAGGACACTTGTGTATAAAGTGACCATATTAATTAGTTTTTATAAGAAGTGTTCTATGCATATATCTTTTTATAAGGCACTTGTTTTTATTTGACGTTTTTCCAAATAATGTCTTATAAAAAGATTGATAGAATGCTTTATTTTAAAATTGTTCTAAAAAACATTTTTGGACGCTCAAAGGCATTCTATCAACTTATTGCAACCCCTTTACTAGAATGTACAATTATTTGGTCCTATAAACTTAAGTAATATAAAATAGCCTATCATTAGGACACTTAGACATAGTTGACATCCTATAAAGCCATTTTATTGTAGTGCCTGTATGCTTTCCTTTTTACATCGAACAAACAAGATCCAGTCACACCCCTCATTTGATCTTTACGTAAGTGTGTCAGTGTGTGTACTTTTTATGGTTCGAACGAAAACTACTACTTGAAGCAAGGTTACGGTGGAGGTGGTAGCTATGGATGCGGCGTGCCACAGAATCAGGATGCGGGTATGTATGCGACTGGTGATGCATCGGGTTATGGATAAAACAGAGCCCGTGAGCTGAATGGCACTACCTGCTGCTGCTGATGCTATTTAATTCATCTGAACACCATATTATGTTTCCTTTTATGAGGATAAACATCTATGAATGTAACTGGAATTTTGTGAGCCAAAAAACCAATTTTTTTCCTTTTCTTCTATATTACTATTTGAAACAGTTTAGGACACTTGTGCTTTTGGTTTAGTTTATTAATTAGAGTCCCTGGAGTTGCATGTCTTGGTTTCGAGTCAAATTTCGAGTATGGTTCCAACTCGAAGTCTCGCTTCGTTTCTTATACGGGTTTTATTTATTTATTTGATTTTATTTAATATTGCTTTATTATTTCAGGTTCAAACCCAATCAGAGTTTTCTGAATACGAACCATTGTCTATAGTGATAATGAAGGTATGAATGTGATGTCTCATGTATGTCATAAAAAGTAATGACTTTTTGAATTATGAATTATTGAAATTTGGTAAAGAAAAACTTCCAAGGAATGTAAAATGCAAGATTCCATAATGCTACATCACGTTTTCGATAAAACTTCATAAAATTCTGATTCTCATTTATTTTTGGTGTTTAGAATGGTCGAAAAGTTATATGTGGGACTAGAAACGGAACCATGTTATTAGCCTCTTTGGGTTTTTTCAAGGATTGCAGGTAGTTTTGAATGCTAATGGCTATGTTTGATATCGTTAGTTAAATACTTTTGTAAAGGCAATTTTTTTTGATAAAACCTACATCCCAATGAGCACTAGACAATGTCTTTTATTAATATAAGCACCTACAACGGGTTCCAAATCATATTATCTTAATTCATACATTGTGTTTCCAAATGTAACATTGTATTTTATAAGACTTGTGGGCACACGGGCCGTCTAAGGACGGTCAAGACCGCGCCTAGTATATATATATATCAATATAGATTTTAAACTAATATAAAACTTTAATTTTCTGGTTTATTTTATTTAATATAAGTTTTATTATAATATAGTATTTCAACAAGTTGTACTTGTCATTATCATTCCCTTATAATCATGAATTTTATTGGTTGGTTATTATTTTATTCTAAAAATGGAGTTTCAAACTAAAAGTTATAAAATTATCATCAGTAAATTTAATTTAAAGTTTTATGATAACTTAGATTTTTTTTAAAATGTTATTTATTTTATTTTTAGTTATAAATATTTTTATAAAGATAATGATAAAAAATTTTATAAAAATAATTAGGAGTATTTTGTGAGGAGCATATCCTTATCTCCTTCTAAATTTATTAAATCTTTTTATAAAAGGATACGAGGTTAGGGATGAGGATTAAATTGTAGATAACATTTGAGTTAGAGACGGAGATAGAACTTTCGTATGAGGGGGTTTCAACCGTTCAATGACTTGAGTGAGTAAGAAAGTAGGATCTTTTTACCTTGGCTATAAGTTATTACGAGAAATTTTGAAACCCATCATTTTCGAGTGAGTATTACACCAAGAATTGACAAGCCTTTAGTTGTACGAGTTGTACATTTCTATTTCGTACGTGACTTTGATGGGAAGCATAAAAGAAGCTACGACCATTCGGACTAAAATGGTACTTTGATTTATGATGTTGATATTGTCCAAGTATAATATATGATTGATCAATTGCACGTTTTAAAAATCCAAATAAATTACAATTTACATATACATTATGTAATAAGTTAAAAGAAATTATAATGTCTAAACATCAACAATTACATAGGATTTTGATGTTTTTAACAAGTATACATTTTACATTATTATATTCAGAGTATAAAATATTAAAATAAATTTATTCGACAACTATATTATTTTAAAAAAATTTGAGTTTAGGAAAAGTTTGTTTCAACAGCTATGTTAAACTCTCCTCTATAGACAGAAAAAAAAAATAGAAGAGAGAAAAAGAATCAATGTCCCAATTTAAAAATACAGAAAAAAATATAACATACTTATCGAAGATGCCTAAATAATTGAGTTTCTTTTAAAGTCATGCAATTTGCTAAAAACAAATATTAGTAAATATTAACTAACTTGCCTTTTTTGATGTATGTGGGGTTTGAGGGGGGCTTGAAGCTCTTTTTTCAATATTAGAATATTTTTATAAAACAAGGTTGATGGGGTTGGGAATTGAATTGGGGGTGGCTTGGCACCAGCCAGTTCCCTCATTGGCTACACCTCTGATTTGAGGTGAAGAACAAGTTAAAGATAACAGAGAGTCTTTTAATAAGTTGTACAAAAACATTGAGAATTAAGCAGTTTTGCATTAAATAACATTACATAATGCTTAAAAAATTGTTTTTAAGAACCAGAACCAAATAATTTATAATGTAATACAAATTAGAGTAAACTACGATTTTGGTCCCTGTGGTTTACCACTTATAATGATTTTGGCCCCTGTGGTTTAAAAACTGCTTTTTTGGTCCCTGTGGTTTCATTTTGCTTCCATTTTCGTCCTTACATCTAACAGAGTTAATGGAACTGTTAAAAAAGTTTTGAAAATTTACATATTTAGTCCTTGTGTTATATAAATTTTAAATATTTAATCCTAAATTTCATTTATTGTATTACTAATTATAATTTGACACTTATATATATATATATACACACTAGCTGTATACCCGCACAATGTAGCGGGATGTAAAAATTATAAAATTAATGCAACTATTATTTACATTGTTTCAATACTTTCAATACTATAAACAATACAATGCAATTTGATTTACCAATAAGACATTGGTTATTTATTGAGAAGAGGATCTCGGTAAAACTTTGTATTTCAGGATCTCATGTCAGGTCAAGCTTTTCTTCCATCCATTGTAGTCAAATGTTTACAATTCTCCTCTAATATCTTATACTTCCTCAAGATCTGACGTTCAAAATATGACAAGAAATTTAGGATTAATTGCTGGTAGACTACAAAAAGCCTTCGGTAATGGTACATTCCACTTACTTGACCATCCTTGCCCATTTCTAACTTCATTCAACCGCATAATGAATCCATTATGTAAACTTTCATCCCTACAAAAACACTTGAACAAATTAAAGTCTATTCAAAGTTTCTTGTGAATGGGTAAAGTTTAATGTGGAAGAATGTACCTAAGCATGTTTTGAAAATGCAAGGCCACCATCAATTGGTTAATTTGGATGAACATCAACTGGGAACAAAAATGAAGTACAAATCTTACAGTACCAAGGCACATCTTACATCTCAAACCCATCAGTTTATAAAACCCCATCCTTTATAGAGAAAGCAACATCAACCATACATTTTGTTGATAAACCCTGAACCATAACAACAAAAACACCAAGAAAAAATAAGTGAAAGACTCATGCTATATATGAGAGATATTTATGATATCTCATATAAGTGAAAATATAAGTGAAAGACACTAATTGTAACATAAGAAACGTAATAACCATGACATTCAAAAAGAAGAAAGTATCAAACCTGCTCTTCCAGTAGCTTGGAAATTTTGGTGCGGTTGAGATGGTCTCTAACGTCAAACTTTAAAGCTCTACCTTTTGAATTCAGTTTAGGTTTTTGTATGCAAATTGACACCAACAAATAGATTACTACATCTGAATAAAGTTTTATTGATACCCAATCGGTTGTTTTTATTAAATGCACTTTTTCAGATGATAATTTAAAATAAATATAAAACTTTTAAAAAAAGATATCATTTATTTGTCAATAATTTTAATGATTCGTAATATTTTTCTCATTTTAAACCAATTTGTTTTTAAAAGAAGTTTAATAAAAATACCAACCGGTTTTAAATAAATAAATAAAACTTTGATTAAATAATAAAAAAGAATTATTATTTCAAATGATAATTTGAAATAAATATAAAAGTATGGAAAAAAATATCACTTATTTATCAATAATTTTAATGATTGACAATTTTTTCTCATTTTAAACCAATCCGTTCTTTTTAAATTATAATAAATATATATATTTTGATACTTTTTTATATACTTATAATTACTAAAAAAATAACTTTTTTAATATTTTAATTAATAACTCTTTTTATTATTTAATGATTAATCAATGTATTATTATTTATTTAAAAACGGTTGATTTTTTTATTAAATCTTTTTTTAAAAACTAATTGGTTTAAAATGAGGAAAAAATTGCGAATTATTAAAATTATTGATAAATAAGTGATATTTATTTTTAAAATTTTATATTTATTTTAATTTATCATTTGAAAAAGTTTTAAATAGAATATGAGAAAAAAAAAGTTTTATTGATACCCAATCGGTTGTTTTTATTAAATGCACTTTTTCAGATGATAATTTAAAATAAATATAAAACTTTTAAAAAAAGATATCATTTATTTGTCAATAATTTTAATGATTCGTAATATTTTTCTCATTTTAAACCAATTTGTTTTTAAAAGAAGTTTAATAAAAATACCAACCGGTTTTAAATAAATAAATAAAACTTTGATTAAATAATAAAAAAGAATTATTATTTCAAATGATAATTTGAAATAAATATAAAAGTATGGAAAAAAATATCACTTATTTATCAATAATTTTAATGATTGACAATTTTTTCTCATTTTAAACCAATCCGTTTTTTTTAAATTAATAAAAATTCAACTGCTTTTTAATAAATAATAAAACTTTGATTAAATAATAAAAAGAGTCATTAATTAAAATATTAAAAAAGTTATTTATTTTTAGTAATTATAAGTAAATAAAAAAGTATCAAAATATATATAAAAAATAACATACATATAGTATTAAAATATATTAAAGAGGAAAAACAAAAATGATAATATATATATAGAGTCCGGTTCTTTTACACCCCATGCATCCCAATCAAAACTGTCCATTTCATGATTCATTTCATAACATTCTCCATTTCATAATACATTTCATATCATTTAGGATAAAATGGAATAAGCTCGTTATGAAAAAAATGGATAAAAAGTCGTGAAAATCAGAAAATATAAAATGTTATGAAATATTAAAGTGAATTTCATAACATTTTATATTTTATGATTTTCACAACCTTTTATCCATTTTTTTCATAACGAGTTTGTTCCATTTGATCATAAATGATATGAAATGTATTATGAAATGGAGAATGTTATGAAATTCACTATATAGTGGAGGTTTTGATTGGGTGCACGGGGTGTAACTTTTAACTGAGGTGTAGAAGAACCTCCCTCTATATATATATATATAAGTGTCAAATTATAGTTAGTAATATAATAAATGAAATTTAGGATTAAATATTTAAAATTTATATAACACAAGGATTAAATATGTAAATTTTCAAAACTTTTTTAACAGTTCCATTAACTCTGTTAGATGTAAGGACGAAAATGGAAGCAAAATGAAACCACAGAGACCAAAAAACCAGTTTTTAAACCACAGGGACCAAAATCATTATAAATGGTAAACCACATGGACCAAAATCGTAGTTTACTCCATAAATTAAGTCCATAAACTATTTATTTAATGAAGAAATTATTGAACTTTTTTTACCTTCAATGATTTAGTTCTTAAACATTATTCTTTAAACAAATAAACTATTTAACTTTTAAAAATTGATCACTTACGTCATTTTAACCCAAAAAAAGACTACCTGTAACTAACTAGAAAAGTTCTAGATTAAAAAAAACCTGAATCAATTTTATCTTTCCCAGAGCCTATTCCATTTGAACTCGTTGCACCCAATGACATTGCTGCCCTTCATCGCCTCATCATCGTCATTATCTATACCTACCATTGTCGTCGTTGGCCCCTATCATTAATCTTACTCTTTTTTGTCTATTTTTGGTTTTTCCATTATCCATCTCTTACAAAATTTTAATGGAGACATATCAAAAAAGAGGGAAATCGAGAAGAAAACCTGATAAAAAAGAGGGAGATCGATGACAGGACCCAACGATGGTGATAGAGATCGAACGATGATGGGATGACGAGGGGGAGCGACGACGTTGGGTACAAGGGGTGTTTATGGTGTAGCATTTGGGAACAATAAATCCGATTTATGTTTTTCTTTACTTTAATATTTCTAGCCGATTACTGGTAGTGTTTTGGGGTTAAAAGAATGTATCTAACCAATTTCTAAAAAGTCGATTGTTTATTTATTAGAAATTTTTTATGGATTTAATAATTCAAAATGAAAAGTTTAACGATTTATTTATTCAAAAAACTAGTTTAGGAACTTAATCAATCAAATAAGAAAGTTCATTCCATTTTTTTGAAGTTTTTTTTTAAACTATATTAATAATAGTCGCCGACGACAAAAACACAAAGACTCTTAGTCTTGTTTTTATCTTATATTTGAACATGTTAGGGACGAACCTAGTTAGGTGGTAACGGTGTCACATGTCACTGTTTCATTCTTCCGACGTAGTATAAATAAATTTAGGCTCGTGAAAAGTGCAACTGTATCGATTTATCGTGTGCCATCATATATATTTTGAAACTACAATAAGGACACAAGTTTTCCTTAATAGAGTTGGTTTGCAAGACTTGTATTCCACCTTAGACCCAAGTTCAAATCCCTTATGTCATTTTCTTGGATTTTAGCTTTTAATTTCAGATTTATTATGTTTTTGAAAAAAAAATGTAATAAAAGACTTGAACACAAGACCTCATATATGAGAAACAATGAACTATCCAACAGACTAATTAGTATGATGTGAAAAATATCCCGATATCTGTTTCTTGTAATGTTGCCAACGTTTGAATTTTTTTTTGGGTCCATCCCTGATCAGTAAGTTTTATAAAGTTCAAACGCGAAATTTTAAAAAATTGTAGCAATAAGTAGAACTGCACAGAGTTGAGTTGGTCGAGTTGAATGCATTTGAAACTTAATCATTTCAAAAGCATTATAAAATTAGAAATGGAGAATATTTATAGGCTTAATCATTTGACATTACAAAATTTGTGATCCATCTTAAACCATTAAATTGATATAATTAATGTTATATAATTTAAATAAACAATAAAAAAGTATTTAGGGATCTAACTTTAGAGTTTTTTTTAGAAAGTGAAATTCTATACACATCTCTCTCCCCCTCTTCTCTCTCCTCTCTATGTGGCATAGATGCACACACAAAATTGAATGTTCAAACAAGGTGAAGACAATGTAAATAATCTTAAAAAATTCCATTACTAGTGTCCACAATGTGATCGCAAGGTTCACATGGTGTTCAAAAGTGGTAGATTTAGCTTTATTGACTTGGGGTCTGTTTGTTAGTAGCTTAATGAACTTAATAAGACTCACAACTTATTTAATCAGTTATACATTACTGTTTGGAAGTGGCTTAATGGTTAGAAAGTTACTTATTCAGTAAGGTTTATAGGGGGGATTTATGCAGAAACAAACCCTTAATGAACCTTATTATGCAGAAACAGACCCTTAATGCGTCTCATTAAGTTCATTAAGCTGCTAACAAATAGACCCTTAGTTGGTGCTGACAAGCTATATTAAATCTCATAGATTCAGAATGTTTTCACAAGAAGATTAGAGAAGAACGGTTTTGTGATGCTTAATCATCCTTGTTTATGTTTCTATTTTAAAGATTGAGGAAGAACAACTTTGTGATCTGTAACACTCTCAAATCTGGATAGAGGGACTAAATTAAAATTTCCAATAATTCAACAATTAGATAATAGATATATCTATATAAGTCATTACTTAGATATCTCGAAGGGCAAAACCACATTTAGCACCATCATTATGTAAAAAAACAAGCCTTACACAAAGAGTAGGACAAGGTCATTACTAAAGGCAATAAGAGTCGCTATCTCCAAATGCGGAAGACGTCACCAAATAGCTAGATCCTTATCGTGCCATTCTCTAGCACTTAGGTCAACAAGTGTCGCTAGTACCAACCCCAACGAGGACCTGCTGCACATGCCGACAAATGAAAAAGGTTAGGCTTAACGCCTAGTGAGTTCAAGAGTTTATAACATAATTATAAATGGTAGAAATCAAAAGACTGAATAATATTAGTGATGAAAGCTTTTAAATAGAAATATCCATTCAAATATGAATCCAACATCCGTGGATCATTTGTTCTCTGCCCAATATGTGAAGAAAAAACTGAATCCATGGATCATTTGTTCTTTGAATGCCAGTTGGCTCAAGAGATATGGAGGAATGTAGGATGTTGGTGGAATATAGACATACCTGGTATATACAACATCTAGAGTTGGAAGGAATGGATGGAGTCTTTAAGTCTAAAGAAAGGGGAGGTAGAGTGCCTAGAAGCGGTCTTTTACACAACTTTGTGGTCATTGTGGTGATTTTGGGAAACCTAAAACGGCACAAAACGACAGTGTTGTGTGATAATATAGTAACACATTCGTTCCTTTGGGTACAAAACGGAAGTGGGAAATGGAATATAAATTGGGCTGGATGGTTGCAAAACCCCTTACTGGCTATGTCTATAATGTAATTGTTTCTAGCACCTTGCTAGTTTTAATAAAATTGCCGCTGTTCAACAAAAAATATGAACCCAACATCCAAAACTTACTTGAAACATGAACAATGTTTAATGCAAAAACTCCATTCGGATAAGGCTTTAAAATCCAAAACACCAAAACATGGTTAAGTCTCAATAATTCAATATTATAATTTAAGGATAATAGTCCATACTCCAAATACGTTACCGAAAACAATGGATAAAACTCTATACCGAAAACAACACATTTCAGTGACGGGGGAGACCCGTTTCTGTCGAAAATGGCGTAACACGAAGTAAACCATATTTTCAACGTTATCTAATAGCGCCCTAAAATCATGGTCCCGGTGTCTAGCCCCTTATCGAGTACCCATCGCAATACCTAAGGTCCCATAGCACGACCCATGCAGATTCATCTCCGTAACACCCCGATCCCATGCCTACTTAAATGCCATTGACTCACACTAAAACCCAATGGCACTGGGGATCGACTCGACATGGGTTCATCCCCAAAATATAGCGTGAACTATGATAGACACCAACCTCTAAACATGGATCCCGATGGCATACTCCAACGAGTTCATCATCGTAATACCCAGGGTCCTAGAAGCATCACCCACTTGGGTTCATCTCTACAATACTCACGGTCCTAGAGGCATCCCCCATATGGGTTCATCTATCTAACACCAATTACCAAAGCCCAAACGGTGGGTGGCCTCAAAACGAGGGACTCAAAATTCTTTCTACAACCAACTAAAGAGTAAGAGAGAGAGTGTGTGTGTGTGTTTTGTTTTGTTTTTAATTTATTTTTTAACAAAGAAAGAATAATATGAGTTGTCATCCAAACAAATTACATAAATACCCTTGTTTATTAATTAAGGAATGTATTAATTTAATAATAATTGGTGGCTAAGAATGGTTCTCAAGTTCTCAAAAAAATTGGGTTCTCAAAAGATTAAGCCACTATATATGTGTGTATATATATATATATATATTAATAAACTAGAAAAAAGTTCATTTGAAGATACATATCTGTATTCATGTTTTCTCAATGCATCTTTTCATGAATAAGTAAGACACATAAGCTTAATCACTTGGTTCACAAATGTGTAAAGATAGTTGAGTGATTAGCAATGGCATACCCAAGATTTTAGGTGAGTGGACACAATGAAAAGTTTAAGATAATTTTTTTTACATAAAAATACAATTTCATTAAAACGATAAAACAAGTTACCTTCTATTATTGTTTTCGACGATGCCTCGTCTTTTGAAAGCGGTTAAGTACATCATCCTTCGTGACATTACAAAGCCGCTTGATTTGTTTATAATAGGATTTCATCGTTTCAAAAGATTTTTAATTTTTTTGGTTGATTTTGTGGGATTTTTAAAAGTTCTTTTTGGTTGATAAGAGACTTTTTCGGTTGATTTCGAGAGACTTACTTGGTTTTTTTGAGTTGATTTTGTCAAATTACTCAATTTTTAGAATTTGATATGCATCTAGAATTTTATTATTAGATAAGATCTTTTGCAAATTAAAATTAACAAACCAAATCAAAATACCCTAAATTGATTAAGACTAACAACAAATGGGAACAAGAAAAACCATTGTTTAGAGATGTTTTATTAAAATTTCAGTTAAGTCCCTCTAGTTTCAAGTAGGTTAAATACCATAAACTGATAACACCCTATGTCTGTTATGCAAGTAGGTTGTCGAGTCGGTTTATCACACTATTTTCTCGTGTAACATTTCTGTTGTGGTCTGGAGAAGATTGGAAAGCTGGTGGCAGTTTCCTTTTTCCTCATTTCAATGTTTTGGAACGGCTATGGAAGGTATAGATTTGGCCCACTTCCCTCTGTTGAAACGCAATTGTTTGGAGGCTATTATGTTCATCACTTGTTACTCTATTTGGAGTTTCCGAAATAGAGTTGTTTTCGACAACCCATCGCCTAAGAGGGAAGACCTTTTTTACTCGATTATTGATAACTTTTTTAAATGGATGGTGTATAGGCATAAAACGAGTTTGAAAAATATCTTTATTTGGAGAACTTTTCCTCTACGTTGTTTTGGATCTTTGTAATTCCTTTCGCTAGCTCCTGGCTAGCTTTCTAATGCATTCTGTTTCCCAAAAAAAAAGTCCCTCTAGTTCAAATTTTGTACAGGACAACATTTTATTTGATTAAAAAAATTAAAAGAATGAACACCTGCTTCATGTGAAGCTCAAACATGTGACTCCTTGGATACGACGCCTTTACCTAATCAGTAATCAGCAGCAACCATTTTGCCTACCTCTAACTATTGTTATTATTTTGGTTTCCAAATATTTAAGAGCACACTTAAAAATTAAGTGATGCACCACTTTAATATATTGTTTGTTTTGCAATGATTGAGTGAACAAGTGTACGGGACCTCACACAACCCTTGATGGTTTGCCTTATCTATCCTCATGCCTTTATAACATCTTTAAAATGATATCATTTTATGTAAGTATTGTTTATGCAAAAGTATGTATATATATGTTAGCAACCACACAGTTACTTTTTCCCTTTCTTTTTGTGTTCGTATGACCCGTTTGTAACACAATAAAGCCATATATACGATAAACATGTTGGCCAAATTATATGCAGACAGGGAAGATGTTGGTGGTGGGGGGACGAGATACGATCTATTAAAATTATATATATATATATATATAAAATAATGTGGATGAAAATGAGTTGAAGGTGGTTGGCATCAGCCATCACCATCAAAAATAGAAAGATGGAAGGAGTACATTCAATAATTTTGAAGAAACAAAATTACAGCCACATATTTTCCTTTCTATATTCAATTAATTGTTCATTTGCCTACAAGGCTGCGACAGTAGTCAGAATTCGTATGTATATATATATTTCTATCCATTAATTCTATAATTTCAACCAGTGTTTAATCTTGATTTATATGCACCAGCAATATAGACTAATAAAGGTGTTATCATGTACACCTTAGTCTACATATTAAACCCTATTTTAAATATATGTTTCTTAATTAAAATAGATAAATAAATATGAGTGTTAGTATGTCCCTCAATCAAAATAGATAAAACAATAGACTATGATGCAAATGGGAATTAGACTAAGGTGTAAAAGGAAAAACCATTTTCATAATAACCAGGGGAGTTTATTAATCTCGATTTATATAGAAAAATAACAAAAAAATAAATGAGTAAAATTTTGTTCTTTTTCCTCCACAAATAATATGCAAGAAAATTATAATTGAGCGATGTATGTTTTTGCCATTTGCTAATTGGTCAAGATTATTCAACAAAATAAGGTCGAATCTTATTTATCCTGTGAATATACCATAAATTACTATGAATATATTAATAAGCAAAAGAAAGACTTCACCTCTTCATTATATCATATGATAATCCTCAATCTATGTTTTTAATTTGGTCTCTCACGAGCAATCATTCATCATCTTCGTTAACTTTAAAACATTGCATTTTATTTATTTGTTTATCATTTTAATTTATTATTAACAAAAGAAAAAGATCCTTTTGTTTTATCCGGTTTTTCACTTCAATCTTTTTGTTCAAGAGAATCAAGAACATAACTAAAAATTCAGTAATTCTTAGTACATCTTCAAAGCATTGATAGTCTCTAGTCTCATACACATATAGGTAACATATATAATTTAGTAAATTTAATGTTTTACTTGTCTTTTGAAAAGAAGAAAAACTACAAGGAAATGTACCTATCAAGAAATCAAAAGCATCCCCACATCAACACTTGCAATACAATCAGACCCATTAAGAATACATAAATAGATAATATGTGTAAATTCATTCCAAAAATTATGATACAAAATTATGTAAATCAAAAATCTATATTAAATAAAAACCTAAAATCTAAATTAAAAAAATTAAAATCTAAATGATGAACATACCTAAATCAAAATTAAATCCTTAATCAAAACCCTAATCTTAGTGAAACCTTAATTTAAATCATGAGATGCGAATTGAATCCAGGAGATGTTGCCGGAATTGAACCCAAATAATTGTGCCTGCGAAAATTGTCTTGAACACAACTAGATGTATATAATTAGAAAAATGTTAAAAATAGACAAAAGCATTATTTTAATTTAAAATTTTTAAGTAAAAATCAGAGAGATGTTAAAATGGAAAAAAAAACTAAATGATCATGGTTGGTCGGTAACTAGTGTGAGCGATCAATTCCAAATTAAAATAAAAACATGAAAAGATTCTTTTATAATAAATGAACTTTAAAGATCAATTATTTTCGCTGCCTGAAGTTTCAAACACACAATTTACCCTCAAATTCATTTCGAAGCTTTTCAAGTCATTAAAAGGTGAATAGGTGATGATGTAATATTCTTTCATACGTGTCTCTAGATTTTTAATTCTTATTACTTTCAGAAAATGTTGAATATTATCCATAAAATGAAATTTAGTGGATGCTTTTTAGTTCTTTTTCTTTTCTTTAGGAACCCTAGTGTTTATATTTAACTTTATAACTTTTGTTATAAATCAAAATTCGTTTAGTTATATAATTTGTTAATTGCATGTTAAATCAATAAAATTAACCGTCAAAAGTATGTGTTTTGATTTAGTTTTTTAGATCAATAACTTTAAAATCAAGTTATTCATTATGATAGAAGTTGGTTAACCAACATGTGCTTAATTATATAAGCAAAGTAACTAAGGGTATGTTTGATTTTTTTTTTCATTAATCAAGCATTGCATCTAGTAAGTTGTGTTTAAATATTAATGGATATAACAAAAGAAATTGTGTTTGATTTTTATTTTCATTAAATAATCGAAATACCAAAACTATTATTTTAATATCCTATCATAAGTGTTCGACAAAACTTAATTATTTGTAAATCTTACAATGAATTTTTTGTATGAATACGTAAAATAATACAAGTAATATATATTCAATGAGTTTATTATACGATGCTTAATGACTAAAAATATATTTAAAATAATTAAACGTCAATGTTTGGTTACAATTTTGTATTCATATATTTGCTAGTAGGCTATTTAAAAATATATTCAAAACACTTAACTATCATTGTTTGATTAAAAACCTTAAACTATGCATTTGGTCGCTAGACTATTTATTTATTTCATTAACGAAATTTGAGATTAAAAATTATGGAACAAGCGTAATATCGGGGAAGGGATTTAGCATAATGCTTTAAGATAAGTTAGGGTGACTAACGACCATGTTAAACTCATATCTTATTATTAAGTTAAAATCAAACTCTTTGATATAGCTTAATCAATTAAGTTTATTAAGTTGAAATCAAATATTCCAAATATATTAGTGTATTTTTTTTTATTAGATGTCTGAAAAAATAAGGTTATGACTTTCAGTTTCCTGTTTTTAAATCATATCAGTTACATTCAAGGTTCTAAACAACGTGAGATGTGACATTATAACGGAGTCAAGCTTCAAGTCTTGGAAGCCAGGATGAGATCACAATGTTTATCAATGCTTGACTTATGATGACAAATCTCTTATCTCTATATCATATATAACATTATATACATAAACATATTTTTATACTATTACGAAATGAAGCAATGATAATAAACCATTTAGATTAAGACATATTTTAAAAGTTAATAAACTAGACATTGAAAAGATATGTAAAATTAGATATCGTGTTATAAAAACCGCATAACATGACGTGAGATACAAGTTTTGAGTTGACGCACCATGACGACTATTGCTAACTATATAAGCACTTCTAGCAGTAGGACTCTCTTTTGCTAATACTTGCGACAAGCTTTTTTGGACAGTGGTTACATTGTTTTCACCTAACTTTCAAATTAACTAAAATAAATGACTAATTTGGAAAAAAATGACTAATTAAGAGCAATTTGAATATCAACATCTAAATGATTTACATGATGGAATTTGATAAAAAAAACCAACAAAAATAATGTAATTAACATCATTAATAATGAATAATAAGAATTTGATTAATAAGTTTAAATATATGACAATGATTAAAAAATTAAATACTTATATCTATTTTCCAGTTATATGATGATTTATTTCCCAATATAATGGAAATCAATCACCAATATATTGCAAAAAAATTGATCAAGTCTTAAATTAATTAATAAAACGTCAAATCCTCTTGACTCAATGTTCTAGCTACCTTCTATATAATAAAAATAATTGACACTTAACAAAAATCTAAGCATTTCTTTCCCTCTCTTCCTTTGAGCATCCACTATGAGGGTTTTATTTATTTTTTCTTTTTTAGGTTTTACAAAAATTTCAACTATAAGATACATGATCTTGTCTACTTACAAGTTTTTATAGATATCTAGGGGTTTAAACAAGAATCCAGTTTTTTGCAAACATTTTTATTTTTATTTTTATTGTTTTTCTTAATTATTTTATTTTACTTTAATATATTTATAAAACATATAAATAAATATTGATTAAAAATATTTAAATTAAATGTATTATAAAACATATTTTTTAATTGTTGCGATTTTGAACGTCAAAGGCAGCACACACGGGCTTCTGCTTGGCCTGAGAAAAGGCCCTTGCTTAGGAGTTAGCCACCTTTCGGGTGAGAGGAAAACTAGACCCGGCTAAACGTTCTGTTCTTTAAATTTTTCTAAAAGATTCTTTAATTATCTTATTATATTTAGATTATATATAATAAATTTATATATGTAAATTAATAATTATAAATATCTTTCCTATTTTTTAAAAATACATCAAAATATTGTTATATATATATATCTATATCTAGATCTAGGGAGCTCTTCAAAAGAGATCTAAGTTATCTATAATAACTATGAGATCTCATCTAATCCCTTAAAATTATTAATCAATGGTCCATAATTAAAGAAATTAAATATGACTGTTGGGTCACCGATGATTTGGTGATGAACCACCTTCCTTTATATGAATGAATTTTTACAGGTTCTTTTGAAGGTCTGAAATATGCTTCAAGTATTGAAGAGTCAAAGACTATTCAATCAAGGGGTTGTACATCAAAAAGTGGAATTTTGGATGTATCAACCAACTTCAATATTCAGACCATCTTGCCAAGTCAAGATTGGGTCACCAATATAGTGGGTCACCGATGGTACACTCAAAAGTCATCAAAAGTACTAAGGACATCAAATAAGATGAGGTCATCAAGTTTGATGTCATGGTCACCGACACTATGATCTTGGTCACCGAAATTGCAGGTATATTTTCTAAGGCTGTGATATCAACTCACAAGGGTATACACTTTTGTCACTTAGTGAAAAAAGAAGTTATCAAGCAAAGTGTACACTTATCAACTCCAGCCTTATAAGGTATCCACCGATGTGATACATAGTGAGATGTATCACTTAGCAATTTCAAAGAGATAAGTTCTTGACTCACATCAATTGCAAGACACGTGAGCCAAAGAAGAACTTGGGCACCAAGCCTTAATTAAAGACATTCTCTTTTATTCTTATAAAAGGAATATTTGTCTTTTAGCTAAAAGGCTTGATGGGACTTCACAGCATGAAGAAAAGAAGATAAAGTTATCTGACATTACGTGCTACAAGGAATGGCTCATCCAGTATTCTAGTACAAAGGAAGTGGTCTCTTCCTTTGTCCTTCAGATAATCTACCAGCTAATGAAACCTTGACAGCTGTCCACTTGCATCCCATGCATGGACACTATAAAAGGAGATGAAGTCCTTCCCGTAAATCTCACGCTTTCAACAAATCTTCGAGTGATTATTTGTTTGATCGTGGCAAAGCGTGTGCTATAACGGTATTGTTTTAACTTGCTTAGTGTAATAGTTAATTATCGTTATCTCGTGTGTTTAGTTTGATAGAATAGTCCGCTGTTCTTTTCCGCATCAAACTATCTGTGTGTAAATTTTTAATATTTATATTAAAAAATTTAAAAAGAGTATATTCTGTGTGTTTTATATTCAACCCCCCCTTCTACAAAACCCTCTCTTAGTTAGCCATCTCTCTTTGGGGACTAACAATTGGTATCAGAGCAGTTGGTTTAATCTCATAAACCAGATCTGTGATGGCTACTACCTCAAATGTTGATGGTACCTTGCAGACCTCTTCCAGTAATACATATGATTTAGGATCTTTGGCTAAACCCCCAAGATTCAACCCAAACAACTTTGGGTTATGGAAAAATCGCATGTTATTATTCTTGGAAGGGATCGATTGCAGGTATCCCAACATTCTCAGTGAGGGACCTATTGTTCCTAAAATATGGGCTCGCTTTGGCCCTCAAAAGGACGGCGAAGGAAAGGACATAGAGTCGGATGACGAAAGAAGTGAGAAAACCGGGTAGATATATCATCAAACCTTCTAACAAATTTAGTGAAGATGATAAACGCCTAGTCGCTTTAGATACTAAAGTCAAATCGCTCTTGTCGTTTCCCTTTCGATGATGTGTATCATTCTCTTCTTAACCTTCCCACTCGCTAAAGAGATGTGGGATACTTCGAGTGTCTTATATGAAGGCACCAAAGAAGTAAAGAAATCTAACAGGATCTGTCTTGTTAGAAAGTATGAACTCTTCTCCCATGAAAAGGGAGAATCTCTTTCTACCTACTTTAATCGTTTTAACTGTCTTCTCAACGATCTCAACGTTCTTGGCCGCGTTTATGATAATGAAGAAGTTCTCTCGCAAGTTCATGGATTGTCTTCCGTATTTCGGGAAACTATCCGTACTTGCATCAAGCAAACCAAGGACTTAGAAATAATGCCTTTAATCGCTCTCTATGGAACTCTTCTTCACTATGAACAAACTAAGAACCAGAGAAAGTCTCTTATAAAGGATATCAAATCCTCCTCTATTGCTTTGATAGGTGATTCAAAACCTTCTTCTTGTATTCCTAGAATCACCTATCCTTCTTCTAATTCTGAAAAAGATATTAAGGAAGACTCTTCTTATCTGTCAGATGCATACTATAGTGCTGTTGATGATGAAGGAGAAGAATCAGCCATTGACATACTTTCTGATAGTATGGCAATGCTTGCTGGAAACCTTAAGAACAAAAGATTTTCTTCAAACCGCTCCAAGTTTAATAGAAAACCTTTTTCTCAAAAATCCTCTTCTGATAAAGCAAATGAAGAATGCTTCAATTGTGGAAAGAAAGGTCATTTTGCTTCTGAATGCAGATCAAAAGCTTCTTCTTCTAAACCTTCTTCTTCTTATGGCCATGACTTCTCAAAATCAGCTTCTAGGAAGCATGAAGAGAGAAATAGCCAATCCTCTAAAGAAAATTCTGAATCAAAAGAAACCTCAAGGTACAAGAAATACAAAGCCAAATACAAGAGAGAAAAGGAGAGAAACCAAGGTAAAAATAAAACCTTAGTTGTTGAGGCTCATTGCTGGGAAGATGAGCAAACCTCTGAGAGTGAGAGTGAGTATGTCACTAAGTGCCTCATGGACAAAATTGATGAGATAGAAGACATGGAGAAATCACTCTACACCACTCTTGTATCTACTGAGGGATCCACTTCAGGGACAAAACCTCAGGTACATCCTTTTACCTTTCTCTCTGATGATCAAAAGGCTGATGCCTTTGATTCTTTAACTGTTGACTTCTGTGACTTAAAGATTCAAAAGAAAAAGGCTGATATGCACATAAAATGTCTAAATGATCAACTCCTCTCTTGCTTTTCAAAACTAAAAGATTTTGACAAAATGAAAGCTGGTCTGGAAAACCTTCGGTACTTAAACGACAGTCTTTCTGAGGAAAAATCAAAGATTTCTTCCACTCTTGAAAAGGAACAAGAGGTTCTGTCTAAATGGACTAAATCCTCTAAGAATCTAGAAAGGATCCTTCAAGATCAAATCACCAGCAAGGATAAGTCTGGCCTTGGTTATGGAAAAGATGTTCCTCAACCTCTTGACCTTCCACTCCCTTCCTCTTCTGAGTGTCAAGGTTTTCCTGCTGGTTTCTTTTCCGATGACGATGATGCTCTCTTCGGTTACTCATCTGAGGATTCTACCTCCGTTCACTCTATAGATCTACTTGACATGCTCAAAGTAGAATCTGGGTCTAAAAAGTTTGGAGTCTTTGTTAAAGCTAAAAAAATCTCTTCTGAGTCTTCAATGGTTTCAACTCTTCTAAGCGCTTCTTCTTCTCCCAAACCTATCCAAAGACTTTTAAATTCCTTAAGTCTGCATGAGTCAAGGTACTCCTAGGAGCAGCCTTCTGAAGTTGCTGAGTATCCTTCTTCAAAAAGATTTTCTCCTCAAAAGAAAATTTTTTCTAAATCAAATTTTTCATCTAAAAGGAAATCTCAAATAGCTACTGACTTTATTCCTCGGTCAGTAAACTTGAAGAAATCAAGAAATCCTGGTAAAGGTATTCTTGGACCAAGACCAGGTGTTGGACACCCCTCTTCTTCTCATTCCTCAACCTCTGTCCAAAGTTTTGATGATAGGGATTTTAAAAAGGCCTTTCCTTTAAAGAAGTGCTATAATTGTGGCAACACTCTTCATCTTGCTAAAAATTACCCAAAAGATTTGGATCCTTGTAAAACTAAAATGCCTTCTAATCACAAAGGACCCACCTCAAAATGGGTACCAAAAGTCTAAATTTGTTTCTGGGTGCAGGTACCAAATAAAGATCACATATGGTACATGGATAGTGGATGTTCAAGACACATGACCGGAAACAAACTTCTTCTCTCTAACTTCTCAAAAGAAAAGGGACCCACTGTTTCCTTTGGAGGAAATGGAAAAGGGGTCACCAAAGGATATGGTACCATTTCAAATGGAACCATCACTTTCTCCAGAGTAGCTCATGTTGAAGGGCTGATGTACAATCTTCTAAGCATAAGCCAAATATGTGATTTGGGCTATAAGGTCATGTTCCAGCTATGTGTGTGCTTGGTCTTTGACGTACAGAACAAGATTGTACTAGCAGGAACCCGACTGAATGACGTGTACATAATCAACATGAAGGAAAGTGCAATAGGAGAAGTTGTGTGTCTCCTTTCTCAAGAACTAGCCAAACAAAGTTGGCTGTGGCATAAAAGGTTCTCTCATCTAAACTTTAAAACCTTGAACAAACTCTCCAACAAGGAGCTGGTTGTTGGAATGCCAAAAATAGTTTTTGAAAAAGAAAAGTCAGCATGTGGAGCATGTGAAAAAGGAAAACTCACCGTAACTTCCTTTAAAACAAAACAATGCTCTTCTATCTCTCAACCTCTTCAAATGTTTCACATGGATCTGTGCGGTCCAGTAAGCACACCCAGTCTGGGTGGTAAAAAGTATATGCTAGTAATCGTCGATGAATTCTCTAGATATACTTGGGTGTTCTTTCTGAAACACAAGAGTGATGCTGCTGAAGAAATCATCAGGTTTACAAGAAAAATTGAAAATTTGAATGATAAACTGGTGAAGTCCTTCAGAAGTGATAATGGCACAGAATTCAAGAATGTCAGTTTCTGGAAGATTTCTTTGACCTAAAAGGAATTTCTCAGAACTTCTCTGCCGTACGCACTCCTCAGCAAAATGGTGTTGTTGAAAGAAAGAATAGAACACTATGTGAAGCTGCAAGGTCTATGCTGAGTGAATCCAAGTTGCCAACCTATTTTTGGGCAGAAGCAGTTAACACTGCATGCTTTACTCAAAATAGGTCTATCATAGTCAAAAGGCATGACAAGACTCCGTATGAAGTTTTCCATGGTAGAAAACCTGCAGTTGACTTCTTCCATGTGTTTGGCTGTGCATGTCACATGCTAAATGACAGGGAACAACTTGGAAAGTTTGATCCGAAGTCAGATGATGGAATTTTCATGGGCTACTCTCTCTCCTCAAGAGCCTTCAGAATTTTCAACCTAAGAAGACAATGCATAGATGAATCCATGCATGTAAAGTTTGATGAGTTTGAAACTTCTTCATTATCTTGTGATGAAGAAGAATTAAACCTATGGATAAATTCATGTGTTGGTGAAATTCCATCCTCCTCTCAAACCAATCCTCCAGATAGCAACCCTTCTCAGCCTTCCATAAACACCACCTTACCTTCTGAACCTTCTCTTTCTTCTCCACCTCCTGAAACTAACTCTACAGAAGACCTTACCCACCAAAACACCATATCTCCCTTAAACCCTTCTTCACCATCCCAAATTCCTACCTCATCCTCTTCTCTACCTCCCTCCTTACCTCCTGCACTAAAGTGGACCATGGATCATCCAATAGATCAAATCATAGGTGATCCACAAGTTGGTGTAAAAACCAGAAGAGGCATAAGCAATCTGTGCTTATATGTCAACTTTGCTTCCATTGTTGAGCCTAAGCTGATAAATGAAGCCCTAGCTGATCCTAGCTGGGTAATTGCCATGCAAGAAGAGCTCTCACAATTTGAGAGAAACAAAGTCTGGAAGTTAGTTCCTCGTCCATCCAACAAAACAATTATTGGAACAAAATGGGTGTTTCGAAACAAGATGGACGAAGAAGGAACTGTCATAAGGAACAAGGCAAGGTTGGTTGCTCAAGGATATCGGCAAGAGGAAGGAATTGATTATGATGAAACCTTTGCTTCTGTTGCCGTATTGGAAGCTATCCGAATATTTCTTGCCCATGCGACTTACAAGAATTTTCGGGTATTCCAAATGGATGTCAAAAGTGCCTTCTGAATGGTGAATTAGTGAAGAAGTGTATGTGAAGCAACCTCCTGGGTTTGAAGATCCGTCCCATCCATATCATGTATATAATGGATAAAGCTCTATATGGACCGAAGCAAGCTCCACGTGCTCGGTATGACACTCTCTCGAATATCTACTTAGAAATAAGTACATACGAGGCAAGGTTGACAACACTCTCTTCTTCAAGAAATCACAAGGTAATATCATTCTTGTTCAAATCTATGTAGATGATATTATTTTTGGAGCCACCGATGAATCCTTGTGTGATGAGTTTAGCTCCCTCATGCAAAAAGAATATGAAATGAGCATGATGGGGGAGTTGACTTTCTTTCTTGGTTTGCAAGTAAAACAGTCTCCAGAAGGTATTTTCATAAATCAAAGTAAATACATTAAAGATCTTCTGAAAAAGTTTCAATTTGATACTTGCTCTACCATGAAAACTCCTATGGCTCCTCCTCTTAAACTCTCTTCTGATCCTGATGGCATTTCTGTAAATATTACAAATTATAGAGCCATGATAGGATCCCTTCTTTATCTGACTGCAAGTAGACCTGACATTATGTTTGCTACTTGTCTGTGTGCCTGATACCAAGCAAATCCTAAAGAATCACATCTGGCTGCTGTGAAAAGGATTTTTCGGTATCTGAAAGGTACCATAAATCTGGGTCTTTGGTATCCCAAAGACTCAGGTTTCGATCTCATCGGGTACTCTGATTCTGATTTTGCAGGTTCAAAAATAGACAGAAAAAGTACAACTGGAAGTTGTCAGTTACTTGGTGGAAAGCTTGTGAGCTGGTCAAGTAAGAAACAATATTCGGTGTCTACATCTACTGCTGAAGCAGAGTACGTGGCTGCTGGAAGTTGTTGTGCACAGATATTGTGGATGAAAAATCAGTTGTGTGATTATAATCGGTGACTAAGTCACTGACAGCTATCTCTCACCCTCTCATATCTCTCACCCTCTCATAAAATCCCTTCCCCAAAACCTTAACCCTAAAACCACAAATCCACCGCCGCAAACCACCACCGATAGCCGCCGACGACGAGAGCCACCGAGGTCAAACCCACCTCTCCGACGCCGCCACCCACCGACACCGTCCGTTTGCTGTGTACCCACCGAAGAGCCGCCGACGGTGGCTGTGTGCCCACCGACGAGCCGCCGACGGACCACCACCCAACCACCGACTCGCCCCCTGCCTTTCCGACAACCACCCCTGAGCCACCGACGTCTCACTTGCTGACGTCATCACCTTCCGACGTTGCTCCCTTGTTCTAGCCATCGACGTTGCTCCCTTGTTCGAGCCACCGACGTCACCAGTCATCCACCGACGATCGTATCCTCGGTCACCGACGTCTCTCTCTTCACATAACAAGCCACCGACGTTGCCACTATAAGCCACCGACGTTTTATACTCACCGAGGTAACCGTTACAAACCTTTCACCTTCTTAACCCTTAAAGATAACTCTTGACTTACCACTCTTGATAAGCAAGATTATTTGTTCTTATCCCTAATGACATCATCAATGTCAGACCATGCGCCGAATTCAACCCTAAAACCCTTAGAATTCTGACCTTTCAATCACCAAAAGTAATCATTACTTTTGAAAATTGAAATTTCCCTCTCATATATAACCTCTTCCCCCACTACTTCACCACCTTTCTCGCACCCACTCTCCTTCTCCTTCAATAGCAAGAACTTCAAACCTGCAACTCCCATCTTCTTCAATGGCTTCTCCTTCAAAGACCTCTTCTGAAGAACAGACCATGACTTTTGGATCCCTATCCTTTCCTGCATGCAATTATTTTGGAAGAATAGGAGTTGACAATGCTCATCCAGAATACAATGATGTTTGCTGGTTTCTTCAGAGATGCCCTCTTCAATATGCAATCACAGCAAAACCCAAAATGAGTAAGTTTCTTCTTGGAAACTTTTGGTTGACTTGCACATTTGATGCCTCTTCGGATCAAATTCTTGCATCTGTTCTAAGTAATGATGAACATGATGTGATCTTCAATGTGGAAGATGTTAGAAGCATTCTCAAGCTTCCTGTTTATGATTCCTATGAACCATTCCCTCTTGGTAATGAACATCAAATGGTGGTTGATGTGTTGAACTACTTGGAAGAGAAGAAGGGATCAAAGTCAAAGGGTCCAGGTACTTTACTGCGCAAAAACATGGGAAACATATGGAACTTCCTTTTTGCTCATCTGATTCTGTGCCTGAGCAAGAAGACAGGTGGCCCGGATCAGTCACCTTCCCAAGTGACAGAATTGGCACATGCTCTAATATTTCAAAGGAGAATAGACTTTGCAAGCTATTTCTTCAATGAAATGATCTCCTCATTTTCTACCATCAGACGTCCTCAGGTACCCTTCCAACGACTTTTCTCTCTTATTATTCATGCAAAGTTGGCAGATAAATTAGAGAAAAGAGATGATATCATATATGATCTCCCTCTTCATCAAGTGGGAAATCAAATTATGAAAAAGGCTGTCTTAGCATCAGACAACCCTCTCAGACCTTCTATGGTTGAGTTTGCGAGGAATGCAACTCTTGCTTGGGGAGAGAACGAACCACGTCTCCAAAGAACCTCAGGTATGTCTTCTATCCCCTCTATACCTAGAGTCACTAGTGTGCCCAAATCTCTTAAGAGATCCAAAGCGTCGGGCACATCTACCTCCGCACCCACCGATGCTACGAAGCCAAAAGAGCCTTTGGCTTCCACCCAAGCATCCAAGTCCCATAAGCGGAGAAACTCTAAAAGCCCCCCCAAAGACTTCCTCAAAGAAGTCTAAGGGAACCCAAAGGGTTAAAACGCATGATCCATCTACTGGCTCCCAAAAGCCAGTAGATGTTGAAAAGATCCTCACAAAACCCAAGGAACACTCATCCATACCTAGCTCCTCCAGGCCCTCTCAAAAGGACTTGGTTGTAAATAGGGACACCCTTACTATTCCTTCATCAACTTTCTCACTAGTTGATGAAGATGACTTGGAGTATCCCATCCAAGGTACTTCTTCTCCACCCCCTGAGCTCTCACAGCTCCTTTTCCACACTCCACGTGAAAGTGCATCACAACCAGGTGCATTTGATGGAGCAACCCACTTTACTGACTTTCTGATGTCCGACACTACCCCTCGGGACGGTACGTCTCCCGTACATGACAAGGGTGTGGAGGAACCCATTACTGAGGAATCCCCTCAAAGACACTCACCTAAGAGTGTCTCCCCTCATCTCCTAAATCCCCCCCAAGAAAATCTAAAGGTTTGGTTGATTATTCTTCCAGTGATGATGATGATACTGATCAACCACCAAAGCCTCATCCCTCTGCTCCCATGTCTTCAAAGCAAGGGAATGACCTTCTACTGTGCTTTCACCACCTTTACAAGTGATATTATCAGAAGGGTGGAGGTTTTAGAAGAACATGCAACAAAGGAAATGGAAAGAATGGCTTCACTTTCCTCATCTCTCAGATCTAACATAGAGGAGTTGTCGGTGAGTCACCCAACTCTAATGACATGTTTAGATCTTCTACATTTGGATATCCTTGATCTTCAGCAAGGATTTTCTTCAAGTCAAGCATCTGTGCTTTCATTCATTCAGGATCTTCGAAGCACCTCTTCTAAGCAAGCCACCGATATTTCTTCTCTCATTGCCACTCAACAGGCAATTATGGACTCTCTTATCAGTCTTCACACCAAAGTTGATAAAGTCCCAACCTCTGCTCCAACGGTTGAACTAGATATGGGTGATTCATACTTCAAGGACACTGATAGATTTGTTCTTCAAAGAGTTGAGAAGAAAATTGGTGCTCTCTGCTCTGATATGGAAAGGGTTAAAGAGTTTCTCTCTTCAGTGGGTTTCAAGGGTTCAACCACTGAGGGGGAGAAAAATGTGAAGACCTCTACAACAGCAGCCAAAGCCGCCGACGTCAGCATGCCAGCCGCCGACGTCAGCATGCCAGCCGCCGACATCATCAATCCAGCCACCGATGTGGCTTCTCCATTTCATCCAGCCACCGACGTGGCAGCCACCGACGTGGCCCCTACAGCCACCGATGGTGGTATGGTCACAGAGGTGGTCCCTGTTCCTTTGGTACCCGAAGCAGCTGTTGAGGGGGAGAGTGTCAGTGCTCAACCCCTTGAAACTGAAGAAGAAAGAAGAAGAAAAGAAAAAGCCAAAGGAAAGAAGCCTCTTTCCTTTGAAGAACAGAAGGAAGAAAAGAAGAGAAAGAAGAAGATGAGAGATCCTCATGCAGACACTCTCAGACTTCAGCCTGCCCCTGCACTGACCGATCCTATTGGGGTGATTCTTACTGAGGCTGAAAAAGAAGAGGCTATAAGGGCTCAGCTTGAGTATGATCAGACTAATGTACTCAAGCTAGCTCATGATGAAGCTGTTCATGCCAAAGTCACCGATGCAATTCAAGCTCAAAAAGATGAGCTTGAAAATATAAAGAAGAAATCTGAAGCTGCAAAATTGGTTGACGAGGCCAAGAAGGCAAAGGAAGTAGAGTGGTTTAAAAGAAGGCTGAAGAATAGAAAGGATGATTCAAAAAATCATTGGTGCAACCATCCATCCTCCAACAAAGAATTCTCCCAAACTTCTTGTCACAATTAAAAGAGCTGACTCACTCTTGAAAGTTTATGAATTAGAATGGCTTGAAGTTCTTGGGATAACTGAATGGTTGGAAGTGGGAAATTGTGTCTCAAAAAGCAGAGGAAAGTACAAGGAGCTCGTACTAAATACACTTAGAAAATTTTTCATCAAAATGGTGAAAATTCAGAAGGAGCACAATATCTTGGTAACAACTATTGAAGCACAACAAATGTACCTTATCCAGCGAGGGCTTTCGGGGGAAATAATCAATCCTCCCAAATCTAAAAAGAAGGGACATTTTGTGATGCTTCATGAACGTGGCATCAAGATTGATGCTTCAGGTATAAATACTTCTATTCCCACTCCTATTGCTTATCCAGAGCAAACCATGGTGACTGAGCCTGAACTTGTAGTATTCTTTGAGGATATCTATGGCAGCATAGGTTTCTTCAGAGCCTCTGACATTCCAAGGGCTCACAACTCCTTTTTGTCTGCTATTCTTGGAGTGCCTCCTATTGAAGACCATGGCATCACAAGAATGATCCTGGATGAACTTAAAAGAAGAGAACCCTCCTCAGATCCTTGATCCTGCAGACGTATAGTACAGTATGAACTTTATTAATCATGTACTCTGATCAATCCTATGTGTTGATTAATAAAAGTTCATACTTTTCTTCCATCCCATCTCTTGTTAATATTTTTACAAGCTTTGCACATATTTAAACTTATACTTATTCTTTTATTCAGTTTATACTCTATACTGTACATACTCAGTTAAAAAAAAAATGAAAAAAAAAAATAAAAAAAAAATGAAAAAAAAAATCTGAGTCAAAAGAACCCAAAAGAAAAATAGAAAGGGTCAAAAAGAATTCTTTTCTAACCTACAGGTATCATTATCAAATAGGGGGAGATTGTTGGGTCACCGATGATTTGGTGATGAACCACCTTCCTTTATATGAATGAATTTTTACAGGTTATTTTGAAGGTCTGAAATATGCTTCAAGTATTGAAGAGTCAAAGACTATTCAATCAAGGGGCTGTACATCAAAAAGTGGAATTTTGGATGTATCAACCAACTTCAATATTCAGACCATCTTGCCAAGTCAAGATTGGGTCACCAATATAGTGGGTCACCGATGGTACACTCAAAAGTCATCAAAAGTACTAAGGACATCAAATAAGATGAGGTCATCAAGTTTGATGTCATGGTCACCGACACTATGATCTTGGTCACCGAAATTGCAGGTATATTTTCTAAGGTTGTGATATCAACTCACAAGGGTATACACTTTTGTCACTTAGTGAAAAAAGAAGTTATCAAGCAAAGTGTACACTTATCAACTCCAGCCTTATAAGGTATCCACCGATGTGATACATAGTGAGATGTATCACTTAGCAATTTCAAAGAGATAAGTTCTTGACTCACATCAATTGCAAGACACGTGAGCCAGCAAGAACTTGGGCACCAAGCCTTAATTAAAGACATTCTCTTTTATTCTTATAAAAGGAATATTTGTCTTTTAGCTAAAAGGCTTGATGGGACTTCACAGAGTATGAAGAAAAGAAGATAAAGTTATCTGACATTACGTGCTACAAGGAATGGTTCATCCATTATTCTAGTACAAAGGAAGTGGTCTCTTCCTTTGTCCATCAGATAATCTTCCAGCTAATGAAACCTTGACAGCTGTCCACTTGCATCCCATGCATGGACACTATAAAAGGAGATGAAGTCCTTCCCAGAAATCTCACGCTTTCAACAAATCTTCAGAGTGATTATTTGTTTGACTGTGGCAAAGCTGTGTGCTATAACAGTATTGTTTTAACTTGCTTAGTGTAATAGTTAATTACTGTTATCTGTGTGTTTAGTTTGATAGAATAGTCTGCCTGTTCTTTTCCGCATCAAACTATCTGTGTGTAAATTTTTAATATTTATATTAAAAAATTTAAAAAGAGTATCTGTGTTTTATATTCAACCCCCCCTTCTACAAAACCCTCTCTTAGTTAGCCATCTCTCTTTGGGGACTAACAATGACAATATTACCTAAATTAAAGAAAGACAATTTAATTAAATAATATGTAAATGGTATCCTTGTAATTTAACATTATATGTGTGAGCCTTATCTAAATAAGGTGGGTTCCTATGTTACCGAAAATAATTAAAAGAAATATTTTAACCAAATCAATTCAAATCAAATGAAAAAGCATCGTTGCAACTCAAATACCCTTCAGCTCCAATTTTCATACCAGATCAATTTTTGTGTCACACATATTTATAATTTTGTATCACGCATATTCATAAATTTGTATGAAACATTCATAAATCTTTGTATCACACATATTCATAAATTTGTATCACACGTATTCATAAATTTGTATAACGCATATTCATAAATCTTTGTATTACACATATTCATAAATTTGTATCACACATTTATAAAGAAATATTCAAACCAAATCAATTTTTGTATCACACATATTCATAAAGAAATATTCTAACCAAATCAATTTTTGTATCATACATATAACACCCTGATTTCTGTCACAGTTGAAGAAGGTGTTGAGCCGGGTGGTCTAATAGAGAGGAGATAATTTCAGAGTTTGAGCAATTATGCCATCCGGTTATGACATCTGTCACAATAGCACTGATGGTACCAAATAGTTGGTGGTCCCAACAATTGTGCCATGCTATAGTGACAATGGCACAATGTATTAACCGGGCTCTTGATAAAGCGCAATCCCGAGTCCTCTTTGTGTTCCACTCGTAGAATCAATGAAATAAGTATTTTGAAGTTATTTATATTGGGTATCATTTACTAGACGAGAAACAGGATCAAAACGGGTGAAAAGTAGGAAAAACACCTCGTTACGGTCCATGCTACGTTGCCAGGCGAGTATGACATGACATAATAGCAGGGCCTGGCGATCATGACATGGCATGGTCGCATGTCATGGTCGCGGACGGCATCCAGTGCATAAATTCGGGATTTTCTTCATTTAGCCATATCTCTCTCATTTCAACTCCGATTTAGGCGATTCTTTTTGCTATGGTTTCATATTTCAGAGCTCTTTAAGATGGTAACAATGAGGATTAAAGTACTTAATGATTTGGGGTTCCTATACTTAATGGTTTGGTTTGTTTTCACCAACATCTCTCATTTTCTCTTGGGTTCGTTTTGTGTATGTTTTGGAGGCTAACTAGGTGTTCTTGAAAGACGTATACCATGAATCTAGAGGTGTAGCTCAAGGATTTAAGTCTTCACCGAAAAAAGCTCAGTATTGGGATAAAATCTTTATTTAGCCAAAATCTAGCTTGTGAGTTCATTCTTACCTTTAAAACTTTATACATGTCAAAATGAAGTATTTTGCCTTAATGTGATGTTTAAAATAAGTATTTCTATACTTGGAAGGTTTTGGTAAAACTAGGTCAAAATGTGTCATTTATGGTTTTTCTTTGAAATGATGAAATGAGTACGAAGAAACGGTTTTAAAACACCCTTATGGGTTTTTGACAAGAAATATGATGTATAAACCTAAATGTTGTTTTGACCTAGTTTTTGGGAAGGAAGGTTTTGAAATATGAAGTTTATCATACGAAGTTTTTATGAAGGAAAGTTTTGGAAACATGGAAGTTAATCTTCACAAAGATTTTGTGAAGGGAAGTTAATACATCGGAAGCGAAGGTATTCGAAAGTTAATATTCACAATGATTTTGTGAAGGGAAGTTAATACGTCAGAAACGATTATATTCAGAAGTTAGACTAGTGTAAATGGATCCATAGGCACATATAGTCAGAAGTATTTGAGGAAGGCACTTGTAATAGATCCCGGTTTGGGATTGAACTTGTGCGGAAGTGTAACCGATGTGATGACGGGTCATTCCTGTAGAAGTTTCCCTCAAAAGAAGAAAAACGTATCTTTTAGGTCTAAATCGCAGAAGTAAAGAAAAATGAAGTTTTTCTCAAAAGAAGTAAAACGTATCTTTTAGGTGTAAATCGCGGAAGTAAAGAAAAAGGAAGTTTTCTCAAAAGAAGTAAAACGTATCTTTCAGGTGTAAATCGTGGGAGATAAGCAAAAGAGACGTTTTGGAAAAGCTTTTGGTTAAATGTTTATTTAATGCTTTCGAAGTTTAAATGGATTTTTTATATTTTGAACTGTTTGTTCTCACTAGGCTTTAAGCCTAACACTTTTTCTTAAAATGACATGTATAACAGGTGATCAAGTTGGTGGGGCTTGATGGGATGAGTGGAGCTAGATGCCGGTAGTGGCATCCTTTGGAAGTGCACCTTCGTGTGTATAAATAAAGTTACATAGAAGTGTACTTTGAGGATTTAGAGACACCCGAACTTAATTTGTATCTTATAATTGTATAGATTAATAGGTTGTCGTCTAGTATCCCCTTGAAGTTGTAAACTCACTAACTTTTTCCCCATCTTTAAGGGTTATGTTTCTTTTATGAAGTTGAGTTCCGCAGTTTATTTGGTTTAAATTAACTCCCATTTTTAGGGGTGTAACAATACATATTCATAAATTTGTATCACACATATTCATAAAGAAATTTCTTCCAGAATACAACTTTGATAAACGAAATCGTTGAAATTCATATGAGATTTGTTTTGAAACTATTTTAGTTGAGTAATTTTAGGAAACATTTCTTTTTTTAAATGTATTTGATTGAAATTCGGAAAGTGTCAACAATTAATTAAAATGGTTCATTAAATACAATTGTAAAATTACTATGCTACCCTTTCTGATTAAATATGTAAAGTAATTAATTTAATTTAAATGAAGGGATGAGATGAGATCTCATAGTTATCATGGATTAAATAGATCTCATTTGGTTAATCCCCTCTATATATATATATATAAAGAGGTTCATGCGAGGACAATAACAATTTACGAGAATGCGAGAACAATCCTCAGCCAATCATTTTGTACATGAAAATTTTCATGTACAAAATCACATATGATTCACGTACAAAATCATATATGATTAGCCGCGACTTTTCCCACGACTTTTCCCGCGACTTAGCCCACCAGAAAAGTCGCACGTGTCATTTTTATGCTAGTACAAAATCACATATGATTTAGTACATGAAAAAAATTTCATGTACAAAATAATTGACTGAGGATTGTCCTCGCATTCTCTTAAATTGTTACCGTACTCGTATGAACCCGCCCCTATATATATATATATAGGCGTCACCAAGTGATAAATTCACACCTTTCCTTGAAACAAAAGGAAAAAGATAACCACAAGGCTTGTGGCGTAATGGTTAAGACTTGTGGCATACTGGTTAAGGCTTGTGGGGGATGAGGCTAGATAACCCATCTACCCCAGGTTCGAATCCAGGCGCGAACAACTTGTGGCCACTGGGGAATTATCTCAGGGTTGCATGCTTTAGCAGTCTTAAATTGTCAGGGATTAGTCTAGGCAAATGCCTAGGATACCCTTTCCAACATAAAGGAAAAAGACTATGAGAATCAAGAAGGATCTCAAATACCCCCAAACTCTCCATATCCCCGACATTCTCCAAAACTAAGAACTTTTCAAGATGTGGTCGAATCGAGATTACAAGTGATCAATATTACTATTTATTATTTAGTGTCGTTTTTTTATAGATATTAATGTTTTTGTAGTTTTGCACTTTGTTAGTTATATTATAAAATTATGTTTATGATTTAATTAATTTTTCAAATATGTTAACAAAATATATAAATTTGAAAATTACTAAATTATATTTGAATTTTTTAGTAATTTAATAATATATACATATATTTAAACTTATATAATAATCTATAAATAAAATTTAATTTTGTAAATTAAAAATAAAGATAGTGTAATTTTGTAAAAACCTCCGTTGTAGAGTTCTATGAAAGTTTCTTTGTTGAGGTGACAATGGTATGTTAGGAAAAAATATGGAAAGTGAACTTCATTTGGCTTCATATGTAATTATAATTTTGTATTAATTTAGATGACACGACTGTAAACTAAGTTATAAACGCTCTTTTTTTTCGAAAGAAAGTTATAAAGGATCTTAGTTTATCTTATACATAGGTCATGAGTTTAAGTTAATACTCTTATACAAGAATATTGGGCTTGAGTAAGATGTAGGAAATAATTACAACCTCTTACTCAATATATATATATATATATATATATACCTACATACATTGTCACACAAAGTCAAAAGAGTTAATCATGTAACTCAAATATATAACAAAACACATAATAAATAACAATTGAACATTATATATTGTACACTTGTAACTTGTCACTGAATTCCAACACAAACGCAAATATCATGACAACTCATTGTACCACCTGAATATGTAACAAAATATACAGCTCAAATAAACATTACATACCATAAAGTTCTGACCTGTCACTCACATCCAATAAATATACAATAATCATTAATTTGCAAAAGCATAGGTCTATGACCACACCACCACAAGGACCACATATATCACATGTGTGACATCTCAAGCGCAGTCGACGATGGTTATAACATTTCACTCAAAGCCATCAATCATCATATGTATAGAAACAAACATGTATAATATTGTTTTATACTTTAAAATCTAAGCAGAAAAGTATTGATGTATATTACAACCATACTATTTTGATCTCTTTAATCTAATGCCATCCATATTCCCAAACACGTATAATGAGAGGCTTCCAAAGAAGAAGTTGCCTGAAAAAAGGGTTCCTTTTTACTAGAAAGAGAAAATGGGATAAATCCAGAAATATATCGGGGAACAATGGAGTACTACATCGAGAAGCAGAAGGAAAAAGACGATGAGTTAATTACAGGTGTGAAGGTAGGCGACAACAAGGGTCATGTTGTTTAGAGATGCTGGAAGAAATTGCAGATGGGAGGTTTGAGATAGTTTTCTTATGATCAGGCCAATATTTGTGGAATAATCATGGTTGAATGTAAATGACACATCTATTTTGGCTTACTGGAATATAAGTCATACATCTTATACAACCCATTAAGTCACAACCAAACAACCCCTTAGCCAGATCACTACAACCAGTTGTGCATAAATAATTGTTGATCTTATAATATAACATAAATTAAGAAAAACAAATACATTTACAAGCACATATATATTACTATTTTATTATATATTTCGTCTTTCTAACAACACATATATGTGTTACAAACTAAAACAACTCTCAACCAATTTAGGTCATATTTGACAACTATAAAAAAAAAACTCAATTTTGTTATCTATAGTTAGCGTATATGCTAGATTTTTGAAACATTGAATTAAGTAGCTTATATTGAGAGTTTTTATTATATTTTTAAAAATTATACCTCTTATATCTTTTAAGATGTTCCTTATAACTATTTAAGTCATTTTACGTTTTAATATAACTTTTTAATTAGTTTAACTTACCAAACTTAACTAACTTTTCAACAATAAGCTGGTTTACTGGACATAACCCTAATCAAAGGTTATTTATATTTTGCATCATATATTTGTGTCATATTAGAAGATAATTTAATTCAAGCTTTGCATTTTCCATTGGTGCTTATTGCACAAGATTTGTCCTACAATAATATTTGCTTATATTCCTTCTCTCTCTCTCTCTCTCTCTCTCTCTATATATATATATATATATATATATATACACAGGGACAGACCCAAAAATAAAATTTAAACGGTTGCATCGTTTAACTATAAGAAAAAAATGTCGAGATATCTTTCATAACATCATAATTGGTTTATTGGTTGGTTCAGTGATTTTCATATGTGAGGTCTTGGGTTCAAGTCTTTCAATGTGTGCGTTTTTCTACAAACATAATAAATTTGAAATTAAAAGCAAAAAACTAAGAAAATGACACTAACAAGATTCGAACTTGGGTCTTGCGTGTAAGAAAAGTCTTGTAAACCAACTCTACAAAGGAAAATTTGTGTTCATATTTTAGTTTTGAAATATATATGGTGGCACACTGCAAAACGATACGGTTGCACGTTTTATAAATCTAATTTTTTTACCGTTCGCCGGAGAAATAATACGGTGGTCTGTGCCACCGTGGGTTACACTACAGGTCCGCTACTGTCTCTCTATGTATGTATTATATATGTCATGTTCAAACTTCAATATACATGATATATATAAATATATTGTACACACAAACACCTGGAAAAGATCGAGGAACTATCAGACAAACTTGTTACTTGATCTATGTGCTTAAAGCTTATGTAACTTTGAGATACATAAAAGAAGAGATCTAGTTTAAACAAAGATTTTAAAAAATAGCAATAACAAAATAGTTCCACATTCTATGGAGGAAAAGTTAAAAACCATATAATAAGAAGATAAAAAGAAATAGACAAGAAAATAAAACAAAAACACGCGTATATAAAATCACAATACCAAATTAATTAATGAAATAGTATACTAAAAACTGATGCAAAAAAGAAGTAAAATAATGGCGATATACATCCTTTAATTAAAATGAAAGGACCAAACAGGTGTGTTGACGAATAAAAGCCCTAAAAATTAATCACAGTATTTATCACACATGGTTACCCCTTGGTCCCTCCACATCTCTCACACACAATGGCAATATGATCAATGTTTATACAAAGTGTTCAAACCCTATACATTAACGTATAGTATGTATAATACTCATACACACAGTGGATTACATAATACTCATACACACACTGGATATATTTACATATATGTAGGGTTTAGCTCACGGACCAAACTGTTTTCGTGAGACCATGAGACTACAATTTTACACTTGAAAGTTCACAACAAAACACTATGAAATTAAAAAAAAAAATTGAGTCTTTATATATATGTAGGGTTTAGCTCACGGACCAAACTGTTTTCGTGAGACCATGAGACTACAATTTTACATTTGAAAGTTCACAACAAAACACTATGAAATTAAAAAAAAAATTGAGTCTTCACATCAAAAACACTCTGAAGGTAAACTTACCTTCACAGTGTTTTCCTGCAAAGTTTAAAGTGTAAAAAGGTGGTCTCCGGGTCTCACGAAAGCAGTCTGATCTCACGTGATCTCAATTCTATATATGTATGTAATGAAAAAAGGCGTTAGGATTGCAAGAATGCTAACCTTGTTTAAGTGAGATTGATCATAACATCGAGCATAAATACAAATTAATCAATTGATTTCTGATGCAGCATCATCAAGATTCTCATTTCCCAAAAATTAACAATTAGGTAGTAATGTGAATCTTGAAGATGCCGCACCAGTAAGCAACGATAATAATCATCGGTTGATCCAGATTCGGTGTATAATAGCTTTATTTGAAGATCGAAAGAAAGAGATGTAGGAAATTTGAGACTTAACCCTAGAATTTATGTGGGTTTCCATGGTCTGATTCAAAGCTAGCTGGCTCAATTAGACCAAGAAACTCTAATCTTGGAACATCAAGATCCAAAGATTTGAATAAATACATGAATGAAACCTAAAACCCATAAATTAGGTTTAAATCTGTATTTCTGATCATGGGAAACAGCAGATACTCACACACACACACACATATATATATGTATATATATGTTTGTATGCGTTGATAAAACTAGAAGATGGAATAACTAATTTAGAAGGACTGAACTTGTTAAAGAGAAAACATATTGAAGAATCTGATTGAAAGAAAACCCAGAAGAGAAGAAAGATTTTAGAGAATGGGAAAGGTGTAATTGTAGAGAGGTTCTGGATTGGGGGAAGAACATTTAGTAGTCATAAAGTGTTTGGATGGACTTTGGAGAGTGGAGCCAGGCATCATGTGGAATCCAATTTTCATCGAGTAAATATATTATACCGATTAATTTATTATCTTACATGATAAAACGATAGTATGACTTGATAAATTACATGAAATAAACTATAAGATTCATTGTCCTGTCAAAATATGCTATAATTAACTTCATTAATGCCGTGAGGATGTATGGAAACCATGAGATTATTCTTTTTGAAAGAGCTATTTAAAAAGAGAATAAAGATTCTAATATATATAAAGGGTGTTTTAAATACATGTGTCATTCGGACAACTTGTACAACTTAATCTAAATTGTTTATCTACTCTAATAAATATTGTATTTCATAAATATTTTGATTATTTCCAAATATAAAGTGTTGATCATGATCCAAATGGATTATTATTTTCATAATTATTTTAATTAATTAGGTTTATATATGAGTTGTATATGAATGTGATCTTTTGTATAATAAACCATATCTCTCTCTCATATCTCTCTCTCTCTCTATCTCTCTATATATATATAGAGGAAAGTTCAAATACAAACTAAATTTGGTTCTGAACGTGAGAACAAATGAGAGCGTGACACGTGTCTGAATGTAGATTATTCAGACTAAATAACCAATGAAATATTGAGACTGAATATAGTATTTATTTAGTCTGAATAATGTTTATTCAGTCTGAATATTTCTTTGATTATTCAGTCTGAATATGACACGTGTCGCCCTCTCATTTGTCATCACGTTCACAACCAAATTTGAGTTCTCATTTGAACCCGACCCTATATATATATATATATTATAAATGATGCAAGTGTATAGTCAATATGAGACTCTAACACAATCTCCTTTTGTTAATTAAGGCTAGACGATCACATGTCCTAGGGTGTCGAGAGGTCGGGGATGGACAAGTACATTTTTCCAATGATGCAATCCATCCACCACTGTGAACCTCAATTAAATTCAAGCATGCTACATCAAGTTTCACCCGGGTCATGGATAGATTACCCAAATTCAGGTCCATAAGCAGTGACAATTTTCATATGAAGACTCACTTTTGTTACGGCTCCGGTGGGTTCCGTTAACCAATCCACTGTCGAACTTCAGTGAGTTCTAACATGCAACGTCAAGCAATTCCTCTTTCTCGATCCGAGAAGTACATTCTTGGAACTGGATTAGGAGGCGAAGCCACACAAGATTAGGGGCTAATTAAAGTGATAGACGTTGGTTATGATATATACTATGTTAGTATATATGGAATCCAATTAAATTACTATTTAATTAAAAACAACCTTAAAAAGAAAGAGAAAACTCTAACATGTATAGATGGAAAATGATTCAAGCGGATACAAGACTAATAAAAGGATATGTTTAACAAATATCATATCTATCACTTTTTTCACTAAATATATATTATTCACCACGTCTAGTTAAACTTACAATTTAATAAAGTTGTAAGACGGAAAAATAAGTCTATTGAGTGAAATAGAAAATAAGATTCACTAACATACCACGTTATATGTCATGTTAACACTAAGGTTTATAATGGCGTAAGGCGTGGCGTGGCGTGACGGCGAGGTCAAGCCTCAAGTCTTAGAAGTCACGGTGCGTGACTTACGACGGCAAATATTTGTACCATATAAATTATTATACATGTAAACATATATTTTTTATTATTAATGAGTTAATGAATTTAAATGATGTAAATTAGGTTATACATTTAAAACTAACAAATAAAACATCAAAACGAATGAGAAAAATCAAATATTGCGTTACAAAAACCGCGCTTTAGGTCATGGCGTGCCACATGCATAACGTGATGTGAGACACAAGCCTTAAGCCACGACGTGCCATGGCGACTGTTGCGGCGAGCTTTTTTGAACACTGGTTAACACTACTAGAAAATTGGGTATGAAAGAATAATAATTTGCTACAAACCAATATATCACTAATTTACGACGGATCAACGGTAAAGTCTTTTTTTAATTTTTACTTACATTACGACGGATGTATGATCCGTCGCTAATCCGTGGAAAATGTACACATTTGATATGGATAGTGACGGAGAAAAAAATATTTATTTTTTAAATAAATAAAAAGATGAACTTAAAGATATGTCGCAAATCCATCGCTAAATAATTAATTATGTTTCACTAATAACTTACTCATTATATGTATATTTAATAATTGTAGGTAACCACATTACAAAAAACTCTCATGTCTGAGAGACGGGCAAAGGAAGAGTTGGAGCGGACCACAAAAGAACTTGTGGCCAAGGATGTCGAGCACGAGGAACGGGCCGCAAATCTAGAGAAGACCATGCAATCGTTGTACACATTTGGACGCTTTCATTCGTACATTTGGTCCAAATACCCTTCCCCCAACCTCTTGGGTCTTTTATATGTTAAGTTGTAGACAAACTATTTTTAGGATGAATACAAAACTAAATTGTAATAAATTTAGCCTGTTGTTTTGTAGAAATAAACATTTAGTGGCGAATTAATTAGTTTCGGTTTGGAAAATCAAATCCCTTAATGATCCCTAGCTAATGTGTTTGCTAAGAATACCTTGAAAACCCTCCATCTTGACAGAATGCATTTGTACATAGACGGTATGCACAAATGCATACAGACTTTTTTTTTCTATGTACGAATACTTGTTACGGATTACCAGTATGCATTTGTTTATACCATCCAGATGGAACGCTCCCAGGGTGTTATTCACTTTTTTTTGAGGTTTTCCGCTGAACCTGACCATATATATATATATATACATATATACATAGAGAGGAAAGTTCAAATGTGAACCTATCTTTGGTTGTGAACCTAAGGACGGATCTCAACCCTTGATCTGAGCCAAATTGAAGCCGTTCTTTAAATGTGGCTTGAGGGGTAAATTAGGCAAGTTTATCACTCCCGCTTATTTCTCTCATCCTTTGTTAATCAAAAATTTATCTGTAAATCGAACTCTCTCTGGAAATCTAACTCTCTTTGGAAATCGAACTCTCTCTGGAAGTCGAATTCTTCTCTGTTAATCGTATTCATTGTTGTGAAGAACTTTAGTAATCGGATTTTCGATTTCTGAAACTAAATTGTTAATTTTGTTTTTTCAAAGGAGTCTGCTTCTTCATCAGGAAATTCGATTGAGTGTGATCTAATTGAAAATTCATCTCTGATTGCGATGTTGTTATAGATTTCGAGAATACATACCGAGAATTTTGGCTCTAATTTTTGCTCTGTGTGACTTGCTCTTCAGACTGAATATATACTACAATGTTATGCTTATATTCAGACTGAATATAAGCTACAATTATACAAACATATAATTTTAGCTTATATTCAGACTGAATATAAGCTAAAATTATACAAACCCATAATTGTAGTTTATATTCAGACAGAATATAAACATGACATTGTGATACTAAAATGTTATGCTTATATTCAGACTGAATATAAGCTATAATTATGCAAACACATAATTTTGGCTTATACTCAGAGTAAATATAAACATGACATTGTGATACTAAAATGTTATGCTTATATTCAGACTGAATATAAGCTACAATTATACAAACACATAATTTTAGCTTATATTCGGACTGAATATAAGCTACAATTATACAAACCCATAATTGTAGCTTATATTTAGACTGAATATAAACATGACATTTTATGCTTATATTCAGACTGAATATAAGCTACAATTATACAAACACATAATTTTAGCTTATATTCAGACTGAATATAAGCTACAATTATACAAACCCATAATTGTAGCTTATATTCAGACTGAATATAAGCTACAATTATACAAACACATAATTTTAGCTTATATTCAGACTGAATATAAGCTACAATTATACAAATCTATAATTGTAACTTATATTCAGACTGAATATAAGCTACAATTATACAAACATATAATTTTAGCTTATATTCCGACTGAATATAAGCTAAAATTATACAAACCCATAATTGTAGTTTATATTCAGACTGAATATAAACATGACATTGTATGCTTATATTTAGACTGAATATAAACTACAATTATACAAACACATAATTTTAGCATATATTCAGACTGAATATAAGCTACAATTATTCAAACACATAGTTTTAGCTTATATTCAGACTGAATATAAGCTACAATTATACAAACCCATAATTGTAGCTTATATTCAGACTGAATATAAACATGACATTGTAATACTACAATGTTATGCTTATATTCAGTCTGAATATAAGCTACAATTATACAAACCCATAATTGTAGCTTATATTCAGTCTGAATATAAGCATAACATTTTATGCTTATATTCAGACTGAATATAAATTACAATTATACAAACACATATTTTAGCTTATATTCAGATTGAATATAAGCTACAATTATTCAAACACATAATTTTAGCTTATATTCAGTCTGAATATAAGCATAATATTTTATGCTTATATTCAGACTGAATATAAGCTACAATTATACAAACACATAATTTTAGCTTATATTCAGAGTGAATATAAGCTAAAATCCATAATTGTAACTTATATTCTCAATATAAGCTAAAATATGTGTTTGTATAATTGTAGCTTATATTCTGAATATAAGCTAAAATATGTGTTTGTATAATTGTAGCTTATATTCAGTCTGAATATAAGCATAACAGTTTATACTTATATTCAGACTGAATATAAGCTAAAATTATGTGTTTGAATAATTGTAGCTTATATTCAATCTGAATATAAGCTAAAATATGTGTTTGTATAATTGTAGCTTATATTCTGAATATAAGCTAAAATAATTATACAAACACATATTTTAGCTTATATTGAGAATATAAGCTAAAATTATACAAACACATATTTTAGCTTATATTCAGACTGAATATAAGCTACAATTATTCAAATCCATAATTGTAGCTTATATTCAGTCTGAATATAAGCTACAAGTATACAAACCCATAATTGTAGCTTATATTCAGACTGAATATAAGCTACAATGGAACCAACGGTTTTGAAAAGAAAGAATTCAAGCAAATGTGTTTCACAGAAGCTTCCTGTGATAAAATGATGAACAATCATATTAAAGGAAAAAAAAAATATTTGAATAACCTTCTTACACTTTATCAAGACAAAGAATCTAGATCTGAAAAGACTTATGATTCAAAGGAAGAACATAAAGCAAAAATAAACTTGTGCGAAAATTTATTTTGGGGAAGATGATGAAGAAATTTGGGGGCGGAACTGAAATTTCTTTTGGGGAAGAGATGATGAAGAAATTTGGGGAAGATGATGAAGAAATTTGGGGAAGATGATGAAGAAGTTTGAGGAAGATGATGAAGAAATTTAGCGAAGAAGATGATGTCTGGTTCTTATTTAAATCGTCAGGTTATATTATGATTTAAGCCATGACCTGAGTTTTTCACTTATTTACAAAAATGCCACCGCGAAATTTATCCCTTGTATTTTGATCTGATTTAAAATGGATGGTTGTGATTCGTCCTCATGTTCACAATCAAAGATAGGTTCACATTTGAACTCACCCCTATACATATATATATATATATATATATATATATAGGGGAGGGATCAAATGAGAACCACCCCTTCTTAAAGAAACAAATTGTGGACCACATATGATGTGGGTCCCACATAATATTAAATCATTTATGATTTATTATTAAATCATATTAAATCGTAAATGATTTAATATTATGTGGGACCCACATCATATGTGATTCATAATTGTCCCTTTGTTCCTTTAAAAATGCAAAATTCTCATTTGAACCTTCCTCTATATACATATATACATATATATATATATATATAGGGGAGGGATCAAATGAGAACCACCCTCCTTAAAGGAACAAATTGTGGACCACATATGATATGAGTCCCACATAATATTAAATCATTTATGATTTAATATTAAAATCATATTAAATCATAAATGATTTAATATTATGTGAGACTCAAATTATATGTGATCCACAAGTGTTCCTTTGTTCATTTAAAAATGCAAAGTTCTCATTTGAACCTTCCTATATATATATATATACATATATGTTCCCTACGTAATCCATAGCAAATATGTTACCTAGCTGATCCGTACCAAATATATATGTTCCCTACCTAATCTGTAGCGAATACGTTTCTTAGCTAATCCATAGCAAATATGTTTCCAAGTTAATCCATTGCAAATATATACTTCCAAGTTAATCCATAGCAAATTCGTTCTGTAGCAAATTATTAATAACAAATTCACAGTTTAATTTTTAGTGGACTTTTACTTGAAAGGTGGAGAATCATAAAACGTATAAACCACCTTAACTCCCATTGTAAGATTAAATTCTGTTGCTAAATCCTTAGCAAAGCAAAATAAATTTGCTACCGATTGATTAGCTACGACTTGTATATTTTGAAGTTTTACGGATTTGCTAGAGATTTAATTTTCAGCTACGGATTTGTCCGTCACTAACATCAATTTTCTAGTCGTGGTAGATATAAGTCAAAAAAAAAAATTAAAGTGTAATCTTAAAGAGATTCGACGTATTAAACTTCAAAAGATTCTTCATTATAGTGACAATTTCTTCTCGTAAACGGAGATTCTTTGTATAATAAATAGATCATATATGATGGTTTACAAAAAACAAAAAATATTCCGTGGTTTTATATTGGTTTTAACAAAACATCAACATTATTTCATGATTTTTTATTGGTTTTAAGAAGGCAACAAAATATTTGCCGGTATTATAATCAAGCACAACTATACGGTTTTGGCGTATTGGTAGAGACCTTGGTGAAATATCTCATTTGTTTAAGGTTCGACTTTAAATGTAGATAATAATTGTGTCTATTGATTTTATATCAAGATCAATTTCTTACTCTCATAATTTTTTAAGATTAATTTAAGTATAGTTTAATACACCCTTCCAAAAAATATATATATAAATATATATAATCAAGCATTTAAAATACATGTTAATAGGATTTAAAAACTTATGTATGATGATAAATCTCGACAATATACGTAATAACTGATAACACAAAATATTCCATGGTTTTATATTGGTTTTAACAAAACAAGAACATTATTTCATGATTTTTATTGGTTTATAGAAGACAAATTTTTTTTACTGGTAATATAATCAAGAATCATAAGGTGGCGTTTAGTTTGTAGAATGTTTTTGAATTAAATAGAATCTGTCAAAATAATTTGACTTTGAAAGAATTGAAATAAAATATTGTCAGATTTGACCACCTATTTGATTGGCAAAATTGGAATGAAATGTATTAAAGAAATTAAAATCTTTGATTTATAGAATGTAACTTTGGAATTGTAATGAAATGCTGGTAAACGACCAAAACACATTTTTTGATAATTTTAATTTTAAACTAAAAATACTTTAATAAAACAATTATTAAATACTTTAATTTTTTTAAACTACAAATACTTTAATAAAATAATCACTAAATAGTTAAATCTTTTTAAAATACAAACACTTTAATAAAATAATCATTAAATAGGTTTTTAAATTGGAATGAAATATTGCTAATTGACCAAAATACGCTTTTTTGAAAATTTTGAAACCAAAATCCAACTACTATGGTTCAAAATCGGTGGTGGTCGGCGGTGGTTCATATCGGTGGTAGCCGACGGTTGTAGAAAACGGTGGTGGTCTACGATGATCGATTATGGTTCAGATCGGTGGTGGTTTAGATCGATGGTGGTCGCCAGTGGTTCAGATCGGCGTGGTCTAGATCGATGATGGTAGACGACGGTTCAGATTGATTGTGGTTGCCAGTTGTTTAGATCGATAGTGATCGACAGTGGTTTCGATTGACGATGGTTCAAATTAACGGTGGTCGGCGGTAATTCAAATTGGTGGTGGTCGGCTGTAGTTCAAATCCGTGGTGGTTTAGATCAACAGTGGTTCAGATCGATGGTGGTTGGTGGCGGTTCAGATCGGTCGTGATCGGCGTTGGTTCAGATCAACGATGGTCGACGGTGATTTAGATCGATGGTGGTTGATAACAGTTCAGATCGGTGGTGGTCATCGGTTGTTCAGATCAATGATAGTCGGTGGTGGTTCCAATAGGCGGTGGTCAGTGGTAGTTCAGATCAGTGGTGGTTGAGATCGCGGTGGTCGATGGTGGTTCGTATTGATGGTGATTGGCGATGGTTCAAATTAGTGGTGGTCGGTGGTTGTTCAGATCAATGGTGTTTGACGGTGGTTCCGATTGTCGGTGGTGGTTGACAGTGGTTCAGATCGGCGATGGTCAGCGGTAGTTCATATTAGTGGTGGTCGACGATGGTTCAGATTGACAAGGAGGTGTGCGACTATTTTATCATAGTAGGGTTAAGGGGCATATTTGGGATTATGAAATTAGAACATTCCATTCCATCAAAATACCACCTTATAAGGAATTTTTAATTCCTTTATTTTTGGAATTCAATGGAACTTGAAAATTTCTTTCATGAAAAAGAATGAACAAACGAGGGGAAAAGAATTTGGTCAATGTAATTCAACATTTCAATTCCATCATATTTCTCCAGAATCTACGAACCAAAAAGGCACCTAAAGGTTAGTGGTTGAGACCCTAGGGAATGTGACAGATTAATATCTCATGTCTATAATTAGACTCCGGATGTACATGATAATGGTAACTACTAAGTTTATCAGGACTGATGTTTGTCCCAAAAGAGTCCACAAGAGTGTAGAGATATCACACAATTTTGATTTTTAAATATGTTTATTGATAATCAACAAATTTACAAATTGTTGTGGAAATAAGAATAAGTATTAAAACCTATTCTAAATAATCTAAGAAGCACTAATATGATGCACAAGAAAAGAGAAAACAGAATTAGAGGTTCAAGAAGAGATATGGATGCATGAAGGTGAAGGAAGGGTTTCGTCGCCTATTTATATCCACTGCATTAAATGCAAGTCAGAAGTTACTATCCACATGTCTATTGGAGAACTTGTCCTTTATTCATAGAGTGGTAGACTTATGGCCGCTTATGAACAGTTGATCTTTAGGGTTGATAAGCACGTGGATATCAATAAAGCAACATAGTACATGTACATTTTCTGACAAATCAGCGGGTTGTCGTTTTGTGCATATAGGATAAGAACAAAACTTAATCTTGTTGAGCAAGATTCATTTGATCGATGATCTTGCGGTTTCGCTGAAGATTCTTCAGGCATTACTGAATCTTGTCAGATTTCACACTTGTAGTAAACAAACTTGTTATCAATGAAAGCCGTTTCAGATCACGAACTGCCTTGTTTCTATCTTTAGCTAATTCTTCGACCTTGTTGAACGTTTCTTTGGTGTGAGTTCTGTTTTCAAGTTTCATTTAGGTTTAGAGACTATTCAGAGTATGTATCGAGTGTAATCAGTGATACATTCAGTGAAGCTAAACATAAACTAAAACCTAAGAGTTTCACTATGTATATAGGGTCATCACCAAATCACTGAATAAGTTTGAATCAACACCTGATTTCTTGCAGTCATAATTTGTCGGGGTTAATCTAGGCATAACCTGAGACATCCCTCTAGAATAAATATATAATCAAGCACTTAAAATACATGTTAATAGGATTTAAAAACTTATCTGTGTTGATAAATCTTGACAATATACGAAATAACTGATGACAACAAATCAGCTAGGTAGCTAGCGTTTAGTTCACATAAAATAATTTGGAATCCATCAAAGAAATTGAAAAATATTTGACCATATATATATTCAATCGACCGTAATTGAACGAAATCTCTTAAAAAATTTGGAATCCTTCGTGTTTGATTGATAGAATGTAACTTTTGAAATAAAATAAAATAATTGTAAATGACGAAAAAACTCTTTTACTTATTTTCAAATTATATAAATAAAATTTATAAAATAAATATGATAAATAACAAACAAAACAAATTTAGTTACTTAATTATCGATGTCATTTCTTAAAGGAACTTTTGATTTTTATAGAAAGAAAGTCGATAGAGAGAAAAAGAATTATTAATGGTGAAGCAACCCAAATAGGCACTACAAAATAAATGACTTTCATCCATAAAAGTTATTCAGGGAAATTTTCGTCGGTAATTACCCACGGATCACCCAAAAAATACCAATGGTTCGGTAAAATCCCATGTTTTTCGAGAAAATACCAACGGATCACTCTGAGAATCGCTGGGTAATCTATCACTAATTAATTTGAATTACCCACCAGTAATTTAGTCATCAACTTTTGTGACGGTTTTGTGAGGAATCATTCTTTAGCGATAGATTTTCTAGAAAAAGGTTCGTAGGCAAAAGTCTTTTGTTTAGTAGTGAGGTGATCAACAATGGTTGTTGATGATGGTGAGGCCAACTGCTAGGAAAAGAAACGAGGACAAAAGAGAAAGAAGGATGAAAGTAAAAAAAGAGAACGAATAGAAATGAAGTTTCTTTTGCCTTTTGAAGTAGATTCCAGTTGAATGCATTGGAAATTTTTACCAACCTCAGTAAATGACCAAATGAAGAGGTTACTAAAATTTAAAGAAGTTTATAGATTCTCATCCTCAAAAAACTTAAATCAAACAAAATTTAGTCAAAGAAATTGGTGATTCCAATTCCTCCAAAATCCACCTTAAATTTTCATCAAAAAATGTAAAAAACAATGTTACGTTCTTTAGATAATTCAAAATAATAAATGTTAAATTTAAAGATATACATAAAAGTTTAATTCAAAAGAATCAATAAAATATTTTAGTAAACATGTAAATATCTGTGACTGACTTATATAATCGACAAAATAATTCATTGGTTTATATACTTGATGATATTCCATTTACTAGCAAACTAATTGTTTGATACTAGTTCATCTAACTATTATTAATCTAAATCAAGAATCCAACCAATCAATTGTAACATTCCCAAAACTAATATGTAACATGTAATTTTAATTGAACACAATTAACTTTAGTTAACCTTTTTTTTAAAGAAAAGTTTAATTAACCTTATTACATATATTTTGTTTTTTTAAAACTGCGAGATTTTATAGAATAAAAAACTAACAAAACGTTAGAACAAACTATTACATACAAGAAATAACTAGGAGAGGGTTATGAAAAGCCAACCCACCCAATTAATCTTAAATTTGAGATTCCAATTAGAAACCCAAAAATACGCCTGAGCCACATTCATGTCGAAGATAACCGCTTTCTTTAGCTTGGTCTCGCAAAAAATTGGTCACATTCCGGAAAGACCATATGTACCAAATCATAGTGAGAATAATTGCCTCAAAGCACAGTTCTCTCCACACTAATTCAATCGCAAATTATTAGAAAATCATGTAATTTAAGCCACATATGAACTAAACACCGGGATATCCAAATGCCACTATCTACCAATTTGTCTCCAAATCTCGGTCGCCAAAAAGCACGAGAAAACAAATAATCACCTGATTCCAAGCCTACATCACAAAGAGGACAAAGCAATGAGCAAACATCAATCTCTCTCCTATCCAAATTATCCTGAGTGGCTATCGTATTCAAACCCAAACGCCAAACAAAAACATTGACCTTAATAGGAACTAAACAGTTTCATCTAGTACCAATTAAGTCCACAACCAACAATCTGGAATCAATATAATTCCTAGTTGAAGCAGCGGTAAAAGAACCTAATCCATCCAAATACCACATCCATCGATTTTTCTGATTAGAACCCACAATCGACTACAACTTATCCCTCAAGGCAGAAAATTGCTCCTATTTTGCTCCCCTCCCCCCCCTCGGCTCCCTTCAAAAATAACCAAACCAATCGTCATTCATTACCCGCTCTTTGACTGTAACCTCTTTATCAAGCTCCAAAGAATACACTCTCTGGCACTCTATTTTCAAAGACCCACTTTCCAACCAGGTATCATACAAAAAAGAAGTATTTGATCCATCTCATACTTTTTTCTTACAAAAAGACTGAAGATCAACATTTTTACCCCATAATTGGATAAAAGCCTTCAAAATCGCCAGCCATGTTGAGTTTCAACCCGCAGCAAAACCGATACAACCTGACCTTTTGCACCACATATTGATTGAATCACTTTAACCCACATCGCCTCTTGGTCCACTCTAAATCTCCACAACCATTTAAAAAGTAAGGCCCTATTAAATGCAAATAAACTTCTTATACCAAGACCACCATCGTCTTTGCTAGACATACTTTTTTCCCATTTAACCCAAGACATCTTATTATCATCCATCTCACCTCCCACAAGAGAATCGATTTCGAATGTATTCCAACATTTTGACAATCGAAGAAGGTATGTTGAACAAGGACATATAATAAGTCGGGAGACTCCTGATAACTCTATATTTTAGAGTTATTACATGCCTTTTATTTGCATTTTATTTAAGCAATTTCGGCCATTTTGTTTCCTAAATCCCCATTTTTGGTCTAAAACATTTTCTTGAGCCATTTGTGAGTGTTTTCATATCTTGGAACCATTTAAGGCATTTTTATGCCTAAAAGACAAGTTTTCATCAAACTGGTATCCGGAGTGTCCACTCCGAGTGACGAACAGCTTATTCATTATTCATCAAACTGGTATCCAAGATGGTGCTGACTGGGGAACACAAAAGCAGAAGTAGGAAGCTCCTTTGCATGCTTTCTGCTGGTGGTTGAAAAGAAAAAAGTAAAAGAATGGCTATAAATGTTATTTTATTCCTTAGCCCCATTTTAGGGAAAAGTTTCATTATCCAAAGGATCTTTGTGCTTTCTCCATGGTCTTTACCCTCAAGGTGGTGTGTTTCTCCTTGGTCCTTACCTTCCAGACGCAGTGCTCCCTCCTGGACCTTGCCTTGAAGACAATACATGGAAGACCCTTGGCCTTCTATATAAAGGCCAAGGCATTCATTTCATTCAACAACCAAGAAAGTAGAAAAAAGTAGAGATAGAATTTCTTAGAGAGCATAATTTAGTTCTTAGCATTTATTTTCATGTTCTTAGTTAGAAGCATTTAGTTTTCAGTAGTTAACATTTAATTTTCTGCAGTAGTTAATTTTTACTTTCGGTATTGTACTCCGGTGAACACGACAGTGGGCACTGTTCTTGCAGTAAGTAAATCTTTCGGTATGTTTTCTTGCAAACTTTTAATTTCCGTTTTCTACTCCTTCTTAGATATGAACTAAACTCTTTTTGAGATGTAGAAAATGAGAAGTACCCGGACTTTATGTAAAATTCTTGAGTAGTTTTTATATATACCTTTTTACCCCTTTTTGATTTGGTCATTCATTGTTCGATAATGCCAATGATGCGGACAAGCTAATAACTTGAAAGTGTTTACTGTCTAGTTCGAGACCCAGACCTGCGCGGAACGTAGTGACACGAGCTTGGATGATGCTAGGAATTTGAAAGAATTCTTTACATAGTAAGTTTTCACCATATGGAGTAGGAGCAACCATTTGGGCATTAAAAATACTTATGGCTTTTTGCTTACTGCGTAGACACCATCGAAACTCGACCGAGTTCAGAAAACTTACTAACAAATCAAAGAAGGTTAATTATATATATAAAGCTTTAGTTAGAAAAGATGCGAGTGCTAGATGAGCCGGCATTCTCGGGATGAGAGTGGCCACTGCTCCAGTACCATGACCATTTTTATAAATCAAGTATTTAATGTAAAATCCGGGGAAAATCACAACTACATCTCTCCTTTTAATTATTAGAACTTTGTTAAATTACTTTCAACAAACCAACTCAAAATATTGCTTCCTCTCTAATCGAAACTTGTAAAAGGAAGTTCATGAAATAATAGTGTCTTGATTTAAGTTCCAGTCCTTGAGGATACGATATTTGGTTCTTACCACTTTATTACTTGGTAAACGATCATAGTGACCAGTGTATACTTGCGCTGTCCACTATGGACTGAGTTGCTAACCTCACTGCGATTACATATTTCGATATCACGTTTCGCTCCCTACCAAGTTTTTGGCGCCGCTGCCGGGGACTGGCGTTATTTTCATTTCAAGACATTAATTTTCATTCGAGCCCGAGTAACTTGTTTTTCTAAGCTTTTTGTTTGCGTGTTGTATGCCAAGGCTACAACACGGACCACTTTTTACACCCGATCCCGAAATTGAACAAACTTTTAGGAGAAGGCGTAAAGGTGTTAACATTAATCGGACAACTCAATTACCTCAAACTCCGATCGAGAACATGGCGGATGCAAATCCTTCTCCACCTCCGGAGAACACGGTACATGTTGCCAATGACAAAAATCGTAAAATACGGGATTATGCAACTCCGGGACTTAATCAATTACTTTCCGGAATTACTCCTCCCAATATTACCTGGATTATGCAAAAATCGTAAAATACGGGATTATGCAAAATCCTCCTGGATTTAATCAAACCCAGTTTCAAAATAGTCAGTCTAATTTTCAAAGTGGACACTCCCCACAGAACTTCCATGGTGGGCAGTCTTCACAAAGTTTTCAAAGTGGACACCCTCCACAGAACTTTCACACGAGTCAACCTCCACAAAATTATCAACCTAGGCAACAACAACACATGCCTGATGTATCTCCTTCACTTGAGTCTATGCTTAAAGGTTTCATGAACCAAACCCATGCCGCGATGAGGAATTTTGAGACCCAATTAGGACAATTAGCCGCTGAGGTTAAGAATCGACCACAAGGTAGTTTACCTAGTGACACCGAGCATCCTAAGGGGGTACCAAAGGAGCAGGTTAAGGCCATATCGCTTAGGAGTGGTAGAGATACTACGATCCAGTCTGACCCCAAGTTAGATAGTCCGGAGACCGTAGCAACAACTTTTCCTAAAACCATAGTGCCCACTCCAATAAGCAGTGATGTGACTACTCCTCCTAGAGAAGTAAGCAACCCTATTCCACCTACTTCTGAGGTTTCAAAAGACTCATCCAGCAAAGTCAAGACCACTAGTACTTCACATCCCAAGGTTACACCACCAATCACTCCAAGACATCTTCCATTTCCGGAAAGATTGAAAAACAAAAATGTCGATAATCAATTTAAAAAGTTTTTGGACATTTTCAAACAACTCCACATCAACATTCCATTGGTAGAGGCTTTAGAGCAAATGCCAAGCTATGTGAAGTTTTTGAAAGATATTTTGAACAAAAAACGGAGATTGGAAGAGTATGAGACTGTGGCGTTAACCAAGGAATGTAGTGCTATTCTTACCAACAATATTCCACCTAAGATGAAAGATCCGGGTAGTTTTACTATCACTTGCATTATTGGAGGTCAAGAAGTTGGTCATGCTCTTTGCGACTTAGGGGCGAGTATTAATTTGATGCCTTTGTCCATGTTTAATAAGCTTGGAATCGGAGAGGCTAGACCCACAACCGTGACTTTACAACTAGCGGACTGATCCATAGCTTATCCAAAAGGTAAGATAGAAGATGTGCTTGTTCAAGTGGACAAACTAGTTTTCCCCGCTGATTTTATAATTTTGGATTATGAAGCGGATAAAAAAGTGCCACTCATTTTAGGACGTCCATTCCTTGCGACCGGACGAACTTTAATTGATGTGCAAAAAGGGGAACTTACTATGAGAGTCCATGACCAAGAAGTCACCTTCAATGTCTTCAAATCCCTTAAGTACATCGAAACAGAAGAGTGTTCGTCCATTAGTTGTTTAAGCAGTGATTGTGTGAAGGAGATAGTGAGTATTGATGTTAATCCCCAAGGAGAGATGGCTAACTAAGAGAGGGTTTTGTAGAAGGGGGGGTTGAATATAAAACACACAAAATATACTCTTTTTAAATTTTTTAATATAAATATTAAAAATTTACACACAGGTAGTTTGATGCGGAAAAGAACAGGCACACTATTCTATCAAACTAAACACACGTATAACGATAATTAACTTATACACTAAGGAAGTTAAAACAATACCGTTATAGCACACAAACTTTGCCATTACCAAACAAATAATCACTTTGAAAATTTGTTGAAAGCGTGAGATTTCTGGGAAGGACTTCATCTCCTTTTATAGTGCCCATGCATGGGATGCATGTGGACAGCTGTCAAGGTTTCATTAGCTGGAAGTTTATCTGCTGGACAAAGGGAGATGCCACTCCCTTTGTACTAGAATAATGGATGAACCATTCCTTGTAGCACGTAATGTCAGATAACTTTATCTTCTTTTCTTCATGCTCTGTGAAGTCCCATCAAACCTTTTAGCTAAAAGACAAATATTCCTTTTATAAGAATAAAAGAGAATGTCTTTATTTAAGGCTTGATGCCCAAGTTCTTGCTAGCTCACGTGTCTTGCAATTGATGTGAGTCAAGAACTTATCTCTTTGAAATTGCTAAGTGATACATCAAACTATGTATCACGTCGGTGGATACCTTGTAAGGCTGGAATTGATAAGTGTATACTTTGCTTGATAAACTTCATCTTTCACTAAATGTTGAAAGTGTACACCCTTGAACTTGTGACTTGATATCACAGCCTTAGAAAATATACCTGCAATTTCGGTGACCAAGATTATAGTGTCGGTGACCATGACATCAAACTTGATGACCTAATCTTGTTTGATGTCCGTAGTACTTTTGATGTCTTTTGAGTGTACCATCGGTGACCCACTATATTGGTGACTCAAACTTGACTTTGGCAAAATGATATGAATATTGAAGTTAGTTGATACATCTAAAATTCCACTTTTTGATGTACAACCCTTGATTGAATAGTCTTTGACTTTTCAATACTTGAAGCATATTTCAGACCTTCAAAAGAACCTGTAAAAATTCAATCATATAAAGGAAGGTGGTTCATCACCAAATCATCGGTGACCCAACAATCTCCCCCTATTTGATGATGATACCTGTAAGTTAGAAAAGAATTCTTTTTGACCCTTTCTATTTTTCTTTTGGGTTCTTTTGACTCAGATTTCTTTTTTTTTGTTTTTTTTAACTGAGTATGTACAGTATAAGTATAAGTATAAATGTAAGCATAAGTATGTGCAAGAAAAAATAAAAATATTAACAAGAATTTTTAAGGAAGAAGAGTATGAACTTTTATTAATCAACACACAGCTTTGAAAAATAAAGTTCACACTATATGAAGAATATTCAAGGAGTGGGTTCTCTTCTTTTTAGCTCATCCAAGATAAGCCTAGTAATTCCATGGTCTTCAACCGGAGGTACTTCTAGAATAGCAGAGAGGAAGGAGTTGTGAGCCCTTGGGATATCAGTAGCTCTGAAGAAACTGATGTTTCCAAAGATGTCTTCAAAGAAAACCCCAAGCTCAGGAGTAGTCAGCATGGTTTGCTCCGGGTAAGCAATAGGAGTAGGAATGGAAAGATCTATACCCGCAGCATTTATCTGGATGCCTCCTTCATGAAGCATAACAAAGTGTCCCTTCTTCTTGTTTTTAGGAGTTGTGATGACCTTTCCTTTAAGACCCTGTTGTATGAAGTACATTTGTTGTGCTTCAAGATATGTCACAAGAATATCATTCTCCTTTTGGATGTTGAGCATCTTAATGAATAGTTTTCTGAGAATATTAAGTATCAGCTCCTTGTACTTGCTTTTTCTCTTGGAGATACATTTGCCAACTTCCATCCATTCAGTTATCCCAAGAACTTCCAACCATTCAGCTTCATAGACCTTTGAGAGAGTGTGAGCTCTCTTAAGGGTGACAAGTAACTTGGGAGAATTTTTGGTTGGAGGTTGGATAGTGGCACTGATAATCTTGGACTCATCTTTTCTTGTTTTCAGCCTTCTTTTAAACCACTCCACTTCCTTGGCTTTCTTTGCTTCATCAAGCATCTTTGCAGCTTCAGATTTCTTCTTTATATTTTCAAGCTCATCTTTTTGAGCTTGAAGAGCATCCTTTACCATTGCATGAGTGGCTTCATCTTGAGCCAACTTGAGTACATTTGTCTGATCATACTCAAGTTGTGCTCTAATGGCTTCTTCTTTTTCAGCTTCAGATAAAATTACCCCAAGAGGATCGGTGGGTAATGAAGCAGGCTGAAGTCTAAGAGTGTCAGCTTCTTTCCTTTGGCTTTTTCTTTTCTTTTCTTCTCTTCTTCAGTTTCAAGGGGTTGAGCACTGATACTCTCCCCCTCAACAGCTGCTTCGGGTAACTCGGTGACCAAAGGAACAGAGGTGACCACGAGAGGAGTCACCTCAGTGACTCCACCATCGGCGGCTGAGATGGTGGCGTCGGCGGATGGTGCTGCCACATCGGTGGCTGGAGTGATGGTGACATCGGTGGCTGGCAAGGCAGTGTCGGTGGCTGCTGTTTTGTCGGCGGCTGTGGAGGTGGTAGCATTGGTCTTCTTATTTTTCTCCCCCTCAGTGGTTGAACCCTTGAAACCCACTGAAGAGAGAAACGCCTTCATCCTTCCCATATCAGAGCAGAGAGCACCAATTTTCTTCTCAACTCTTTGAAGGACAAATCTATCTTTATCCTGGAAGAATGTCTCACCAACATCAAGTTCAACCGTTGGAGAAGAGGTTGGAACTTTATCAACCTTGGTGTGAAGACTGAAAAGAGACTCCATAATTGCCTTCTGATTGGCAATAATAGAAGATATTTCGGTGGCTTGCTGAGAAGATGAACTTCGAAGTTCCTGGATGGAAGAGAGCATAGATGCTTGACTTGAGGAAAACCCTTGCTGAAGATCAAGAATATCCAAGTGTAGGAGATCTAAACATGTAATTAAAGTTGGGTGACTCACCGACAACTTCTCAATGTTAGATCTAAGAGATGAGGAAAGTGAAGCCATTCTTTCCATTTCTTTAGTAGCATGGTCTTCTAGAGTTTCCACCCGACGTATAGTGTCACGGGTAAAGCTAGTGAAAGCTTGGAGAAGATCATCTCCTTGTTTGGAAGACATGGGAGCAGAAGGTTGAGGCTTTGGTGGTTGATCAACATCATCATCACTAGAGGAAGAGTAATCCACCAAACCTGTAGGTTTACTTGGGGGGGATTTAGTAGATGTGGGGGAGACACGTTTAGGAGAGTTTCTATGAGGGGATTCCTCAGTAATGGGTTCCTCCACAACCTTGGTACGTACGGGAGACGTATGTGTCCAAGGTGTAGTGTCAGAAAATAGAAAATCAGTAAATTAGGATGCTCCATCAAATGCACCTGGTTGTGATGCACTCTCATGTGGAGTAAGGAAAGGGAGCTGTGAGAGCTCACGGGGTGGAGAAGAGGTACCTTGGATGGGAGATTCCAAGTCATCTTCATCAACTAGAGAGAAAGTTGATGAAGGAATAATAGGGATGTCCCTTTTTACAACCATGTCCTTTTGGGAGGGCATGGAGGAGCTAGGTTGGGTTAACTGGTCCTTGGGTCGGGTAGGAATATTTTCAACACTTACTAACTTTTGGGAGTTAGTAGGTGGCTTGTGAGGTGAGACCCTTTGGGTACCCTTAGACTTCTTTGAAGAAGTCTTTGGGGTGCTTTTGGAGTGTCTCCGCTTTTGGGACTTAGAAGCTTGGGTAGAAGCCAAAGGTTCTTTTGGCTTCGTAGCATCGGTGGGTGCGGAGGTAGATGTGCCCGATGCTTTGGACCTCTTACGAGATGTGGGCACATCAGTTACTCTAGGTGCAGAAAGGATAGAAGACATACCTGAGGTCCTTTGCAGACGGGGCTCGTTTTCGCCCCAAGATAGAGTTGCATTCCTTGCAAACTCAACCATAGATGGTCGGAGAGGGTTGTCTGATGCTAAGACAGCCTTTTTCATAATCTGATTTCCCACTTGATGAAGAGGGAGATCATATATGATGTCATCTCTTTTCTCTAGTTTATCTGCCAACTTTGCATGAATAATAAGAGAGAAAAGTCGCTGAAATGGTACCTGAGGACGTCGGATGGTAGAGAAGGAGGAGATCATTTCATTAAAGAAATAGCTTGCAAAGTCTATCCTCCTTTGAAAAATTAAAGCATGTGCCAATTCAGTCACTTGAGAAGGTGACTGATCCGGGCCACCTGTCTTTTTTCTTAGGCACAGAATCAGATGAGCAAAAAGGAAGTTCCATATGTTTCCCATATTCTTGCGCAGTAAAGTACCTGGACCCTTTGACTTTGAGCCCTTCTTCTCTTCCAAATAGTTCAACACATCAACCACCATTTGGTGTTCATTTCCTAGGGGAAAAGGTTCATAGGAATCATAAGAAGGAAGCTTTAGAATGCTTCTAACATCTTCCACATTGAAGATCACATCATGTTCATCATTACTTAGAACAGATGCAAGAATTTGATCCGATGAAGCATCAAATGTGCATGTTAACCAAAAGTTTCCAAGAAGAAACTTACTCATTTTGGGTTTAGCTATGATTGAATATAGTAGAGGGCATCTCTGAAGAAACCATCAAACATCATTGTACTCTGGATGAGCATTATCAACTCCAATACGTCCAAAGTAATTGCATGCAGGAAAAGAGAGGGATCCAAAGGTCATGGTCTGTTCTTCAGAAGTTCTTGAGGGAGAAGCCATTGAAGAGGATGAAGAAAGTTGCAGGTTTGAAGTTTTTGCTTTTGAAGGTGAAGGAGAGTGGGTGCGAGAAAGGTGGTGAGGTAGTGGGGGAAGAGGTTTTATATGAGAGGGAAATTTCAATTTTCAAAAATAATGATTACTTTTGGTGATTGAAAGGTCAGAATTCTAAGGGTTTTAGGGTTGAATTCGGCGCATGTTCTGACATTGATGATGTCATTAGGGATAAGAACAAAGAATCTTGCTTATCAAGAGTGGTAAGTCAAGAGTTATCTTTAAGGGGTTAAGAATGTGAAGGGTTATAACGGTTACCTCGGTGGCTTAGAATCGACGTCGATGGTGGTGTTAACGTCGGTGGTTCGAGGTGTCGGTGGTTAGAAGTTTAGGGAAAACGTCGGTGGCTAGGGCATAATTGGATTACGGTGGATGACGTCGGTGATGTCGGTGGGTGATGACGTCGGCGTCTGAAAGTGACGTCGGTGGCTGGTGGTCGCCGTCGGTGGGTAGACGGACGTCGTCGGTGGGCAACCGTCGGTGGTTGGTGGATTGTTGGTGGCTTGTGGGTGCTCAATGTCGGTGGCTGGAAGTAGGGGTCGCCGTCGGTGGATTAAGGTGGTGGTTTATGGTTGTTTTTCGGTGGGTCTCGGTGGCCGGAAAGAGTGGCAGTGGTGGCTTTAGATTTAGGGTTTTGAGTGAGAGGGAATAGAAGGAGAGAGAGAGAACCGCGTCGGTGACTAAGTCACCAACATTATGTATATATATATATATATATTTTATTTTGTTTTTATTATATTTTTATTTATATATATATAAAACATATATAATATATAAGTTATAAAATATAAATGTATATAATATATATATATCGAATATATATATAAAATATATATTTATATAAATATAAAATATATATTAGTCTATGTTTATCATACCTAATTCACCAATGAGGAATTTGAACCTTGCTTCATCAAGGGGCTTTGTGAACAGATCAGCTAATTGATAATCGGTGAGAATGAAATGAAGCTCCACATCACCTTTAGAGACATGATCTCTTATAAAGTGATATCTGATATCAATGTGTTTAGATCTTGAATGAAGCACTGGATTGTTGGCCATGGCTATTGCACTTGAGTTGTCACACAATATTGGGATTTTTGAGAAAATCTGATTATAATCACACAACTGATTTTTCATCCACAATATACTTCCAGCAGCCACGTACTTTGCTTCAGCTGTAGATGTAGACACCGAATGTTGTTTCTTACTTGACCAGCTCACAAGCTTTCCACCAAGTAACTGACAACTTCCAGTTGCACTTTTTCTGTCTATTTTTGAGCCTGCAAAATCAGAATCAAAGTACCTGATGAGATCGAAACCTGAGTCCTTGGGATACCAAAGACCCATATTTATAGTACCCTTCAGATACCGAAAAATCCTTTTCACAGCAGCCAGATGTGATTCTTTAGGATTTGCTTGGTATCGGACACATAAACAAGTAGCAAACATAATGTCAGGTCTACTTGCAGTTAGATAAACAAGGGATCCTATCATGGCTCTATAATTTGTAATATTAACAGAAATGCCATCAGGATCAGAAAAGAGTCTAAGAGGAGGAGCCATAAAAGTTTTCATGGTAGAGCAAGTATCAAATTGAAACTTTTTCAGAAGATCCTTAATGTATTTACTTTGATTTATGAAAATACCTTCTGGAGACTGTTTTACTTGCAAACCAAGAAAGAAAGTTAACTCCTCCATCATGCTCATTTCATACTCTTTTTGCATGAGTGAGCTAAACTCATCACACAAGGATTCATCGGTGGCTCCAAAAATAATATCATCAACATAGATTTGAACAAGAATGATATTACCTTGTGATTTCTTGAAGAAGAGTGTGTTGTCAACCTTGCCTCGTATGTACTTATTTCTAAGTAGATATTCTGAGAGAGTGTCATACCAGGCACGAGGAGCTTGCTTCAGTCCATACAAAGCTTTATCCAGCCTATACACATGATATGGATGGACTGGATCTTCAAACCCAAGAGGTTGCTTCACATACACTTCTTCAGCTAATTCACCATTCAGGAAGGCACTTTTGACATCCATTTGGAATACCCGAAAATTCTTGTAAGCTGCATGGGCAAGAAATATTCGGATAGCTTCCAATCTGGCAACAGGAGCGAAAGTTTCATCATAATCAATTCCTTCCTCTTGCCGATATCCTTGAGCAACCAGCCTTGCTTTGTTCCTTATGACAGTTCCTTCTTCGTCCATCTTGTTTCGAAACACCCATTTTGTTCCAATAATAGTTTTGTTGGATGGACGAGGAACTAACTTCCAGACTTTGTTTCTCTCAAATTGTGAGAGTTCTTCTTGCATGGCAATTACCCAGCTAGGATCATCTAGGGCTTCATTTATCAGTTTAGGTTCAACAATAGAAACAAAGTTGACATATAAGCACAGATTGCTTATACCTCTTCTTGTTTTTACACCAACTTGTGGATCACCTATGATTTGATCTATTAGATGATCCATGGTCCACTTTAGTGCAGGAGGTAAGGTAGGAGGTAGAGAAGAGGATGAGGTAGGAATTTGAGATGGTGAAGATAGGTTTGTGGGAGATATGGTGTTTTGGTGAGTAAGGTCTTCTGTAGAGTTAGTTTCAGGAGGTGGAGAAGAAAGAGAGGATTCTGAAGGTAAGGTGGTGTTTATGGGAGGCTGAGAAGGGTTGCTATCTGGAGGATTGGTTTGAGAGGAAGATGGAATTTCACCAACACATGAGTTTATCGATAGATTTAGTTCTTCTTCATCACAAGATAATGAAGAAGTTTCAAACTCATCAAACTTTACATGCATGGATTCATCTATGCACTGTCTTCTTAGGTTGAAGATTCTGAAGGCTCTTGAGAAGTAAGAATAGCCCATGAAAATTCCATCATCAGACTTTGGATCAAATTTTCCAAGTTGTTCCCTGTCATTTAGCATGTGACAAGCACAACCAAACACATGGAAGAAGTCAACTACAGGTTTTCTACCATGGAAAATTTCATAAGGAGTCTTGTCATTCCTTTTGACTATGATAGACCTATTTTGAGTAAAGCATGCAGTGTTAACTGCTTCTGCCCAAAAATAGGTTGGCAACTTGGATTCACACAGCATTGACTTTGCAACTTCACACAGTGTTCTATTCTTTCTTTCAACAACACCATTTTGCTGAGGAGTGCGTACGGCAGAAAAGTTCTGAGAGATTCCTTTTAGGTCAAAGAAATATTCCAGAGCAGCATTCTTGAATTCTGTGCCATTATCACTTCTGAAGGACTTCACCAGTTTACCATTCAAATTTTCAATCTTTCTTGTAAACCTGATGATTTCTTTAGCAGCATCACTATTGTGTTTCAGAAAGAACACCCAAGTATATCTAGAGAATTCATCGACGATTACTAGCATATACTTTTTACCACCCAGACTGGGTGGGCTTACTGGATCGCACAGATCCATGTGAAGCATTTGAAGAGGTTGAGAGATAGATGAGCACTGTTTTGTTTTAAAGGAAGTTCTTGTGAGTTTTCCTTTTTCACATGCTCCACACAGCTTTTCTTTTTCAAAAACTATTTTTGGCATTCCAACAACCCGCTCCTTGTTGGAGAGTTTGTTCAAGGTTTTAAAGTTTAGATGAGAAAACCTTTTATGCCACAGCCAACTTTGTTTGGCTAGTTCTTGAGAGAGGAGACACACAGCTTCTCCTATTGCACTTTCCTTCATGTTGATTATGTATACATCATTCAGTCGGGTTCCTGCTAGTACAATCTTGTTCTGTACATCAAAGACCAAGCACACACACAGCTGGAACATGACCTTATAGCCCAAATCACATATTTGGTTGATGCTTGTACATTAGCCCTTCAACATGGGCTACTCTAGAGAAAGTGATGGTTCCATTTGAAATGGTACCATATCCTTTGGTGACCCCTTTTCCATTTCCTCCAAAGGAAACAGTGGGTCCCTTTTCTTTTGAGAAGTTAGAGAGAAGAAGTTTGTTTCCAGTCATGTGTCTTGAACACCCACTGTCCATGTACCATATGTGATATTTGTTTGGTATCTGCACCCAGAAACAAATTTAGACTTTTGGTACCCATTTTGAGGTGGGTCCTTTGGGATTAGAAGGCATTTTATTTTTGCAAAGATCCAAATCTTTTGGGCAATTTTTAGCAAGATGAAGAGTGTTGCCACAATTATAGCACTTCTTTAAAGAAAAGGCCTTTTTAAAATCCCTATCATCAAAACTTTGGACAGAGGTTGACGACTGAGAAAAAGAGGGGTGACCAACACCTGGTCTTGGTCCAAGGATAATTTTACCAGGATTTCTTGATTTCTTCAAGTTTACTGACCGAGGAATAAAATCAGTAACTATTTGAGATTTCCTTTTAGATGAAAAATTTGATTTAGAAAAATTTTTCTTTTGAGGAGAAAATCCTTTTGGAGAGGGATACTCAGCAACACTAGATGGCTGCTCCTGGGAGTATCTTGATTCATGCAGACTTAAAGAGTTTAAAAGTCTCTGAATAGGTTTGGGAGAGGAAGAAGAGCTTGGAAGAGTTGAAACTTTTGAAGACTCATAAGAGATTTCTTTAGCTTTAACAAAGACTCCAAAATTTATGGAACTAGATTCTACTTTGAGCATGTCATCGGAACGGAGGTAGAATCCTCAGATGAGTAACCGAAAAGATCATCATCGTCATCGGAAAGGAGACCAGCAGGAAAACCTTGACACTCAGAAGAAGGAAGTGGAAGGTCGAAAGGTTGAGGAACATCTTTTCCATAACCAAGGCCAGACTTATTCTTGCTAGAGATTTGATCTTGAAGAATCCTTTCAAGATTCTTAGAGGATTTAGTCCATTTAGACAGAACCTCTTGTTCCTTTTCAAGAGTGGAAGAGATTTTTGATTTTTCCTCAGAAAGGCTGTCGTTTAAATACCTTAGGTTTTCTAGATCAGCTTTCATTTTATCAAAATCTTTTAGTTTGGAAAAGCAGGAGAGGAGTTGATCATTTAGACATTTTATATGCATATCAGCCTTTTTCTTTTGAATCTTTAAGTCACAGAAGTCAACAGTTAAAGAATCAAAGGCATCAGCCTTTTGATCATCAGAGAGAAAGGTAAAAGGATGTACCTGAGGCTTTGTTCCTGAAGTGGATCCCTCAGCAGATACAAGGGTAGTGTAGAGTGACTTTTCCATGTCTTCCAGCTCATCGATTTTGGCCATGAGGCATTTAGTGACATACTCACTTTCACTCTCAGAGGTTTGCTCATCCTCCCAGCAATGAGCCTCACCAACCAAAGTTTTATTTTTACTTTGGTTTCTTTCTTTTTCCCTCTTGTATTTGGCTTTGTACTTCTTATGCCTGGAGGTTTCTTTTGATTCAGAATTTTCTTTAGAGGATTGGCTATTTCTCTCTTCATGGTTCCTAGAAGCTGATTTTGAGAAGTCATGGCCATAAGAAGAAGAAGGCTTGAGAGAAGAGGAAGCTTTTGATCTGCACTCAGAAGCAAAATGACCTTTCTTTCCACAATTGAAATATTCTTCATTTGCTTTATCAGAAGAGGATTTTTGAGAAAAAGGTTTTTTATTAAATTTAGAGCGGTTTGAAGAAAATCTTTTATTCTTAAGGTTTCCAGCAAGCATTGCCATACTATCAGAAAGTATGTCAATGGCTGATTCTTCTCCTTCATCATCAGCAACACTATAGTATGCATCTGACAGATGAGAAGAGTCTTCCTTAATATCTTTTTCAGAATCAGAAGAAGGATAGGTGATTCTAGGAATACAAGAAGAAGATTTTGAATCACCTATCAAAGCAACAGAAGAAGATTTGATATCCTTTATAAGAGATTTTCTCTGGTTCTTAGTTTGTTCATAGTGAAGAAGAGTTCCATAGAGAACAGTTAAAGGCATTATTTCTAAGTCCTTGGTTTGCTTGATGCAAGTACGGATAGTTTCCTTAAGTCTGGGAGACAATCCATGAACTTGCAGAGAACTTCTTCATTATCATAAACTCGTCCAAGAACTTTGAGATCATTGAGAAGACAGTTAAAACGATTAAAGTAGGTAGAAAGAGATTCTCCTTTTTCATGGGAGAAGAGTTCATACTTTCTAACAAGACAGGTCCTGTTAGATTTCTTGACTTCTTTGGTGCCTTCATATAAGACACTCAAAGTATCCCACATTTCTTTAGCAGTGGGAAGGTTAAGAAGAGAGTGATACACTTCATCAGGAAGGGATACATCAAGAGCAGATTTGACTTTAGTGTATAAAGCAACTAGGCGTTTATCATCTTCACTAAATTTGTTTGAAGGTTTGATGATATATCTACCAGTTTTCTCACTTCTTTCATCATCTGACTCTATGTCCTTTCCTTCAGCGTCCTTTTGAGGGCCAAAGCGAGCCCATATTTTAGGAACAATAGGTCCCTCACTGAGAATGTTGGGATACCTGCAATCAATCCCTTCCAAGAATAATAACATGCGATTTTTCCATAACCCAAAGTTACTTGGGTTGAACCTTGGAGGTTTGGCCAAGGATCCTAAATCATATGTATTACTGGAAGAGGTCTGCAAGGTACCATCAACATTTGAGGTAGTAGCCATCACAGATCTGGTTTATTGAATTAAACCAACTGCTCTGATACCACTTGTTAGTCCCCAAGGAGAGATGGCTAACTAAGAAAGGGTTTTGTAGAAGGGGGTTGAATATAAAACACACAGAATATACTCTTTTTAAATTTTTTAATATAAATATTAAAAATTTACACACAGGTAGTTTGATGCGGAAAAGAACAGGCACACTATTCTATCAAACTAAACACACAGATAATAGTAATTAACTTATACACTAAGGAAGTTAAAACAATACTGTTATAGCACACAGCTTTCACAGTCAAACAAATAATCACTTTGAAGATTTGTTGAAAGCGTGAGATTTCTGGGAAGGACTTCATCTCCTTTTATAGTGCCCATGCATCGGATGCATGTGGACAGCTGTCAAGGTTTCATTAGCTGGAAGTTTATCTGCTGGACAAAGGGAGATGCCACTCCCTTTGTACTAGAATAATGGATGAACCATTCCTTGTAGCACGTAATGTCAGATAACTTTATCTTCTTTTCTTCATGCTCTGTGAAGTCCCGTCAAACCTTTTAGCTAAAAGACAAATATTCCTTTTATAAGAATAAAAGAGAATGTCTTTATTTAAGGCTTGATGCCCAAGTTCTTGCTGGCTCACGTGTCTTGCAATTGATGTGAGTCAAGAACTTATCTCTTTGAAATTGCTAAGTAATACATCAAACTATGTATCACGTCGGTGGATACCTTGTAAGGCTGGAATTGATAAGTGTACACTTTGCTTGATAAACTTCATCTTTCACTAAATGTTGAAAGTGTACATCCTTGAACTTGTGACTTGATATCACAGCCTTAGAAAATATATCTGCAATTTTGGTGACCAAGATTATAGTGTCGGTGACCATGACATCAAACTTGATGACCTCATCTTGTTTGATGTCCTTAGTACTTTTGATGTCTTTTGAGTGTACCATCGGTGACCCACTATATTGGTGACCCAAACTTGACTTTGGCAAAATGATATGAATATTGAAGTTAGTTGATACATCCAAAATTCCACTTTTTGATGTACAACTCTTGATTGAATAGTCTTTGACTTTTCAATACTTGAAGCATATTTCAGACCTTCAAAAGAACCTGTAAAAATTCAATCATATAAAGGAAGGCGGTTCATCACCAAATCATCGGTGACCCAACAATTGAGAGTGACCACTCTAACACTAAGGATGAGGATATTTTTGAGGATGAGTGTAGCCCTGTTCTGGCAGCTTTTGAGCAGCTAGACTTCACCGATAGGAATGTCCAGAAACCATCTATAGAACAACCCCCTGATTTAGAGCTAAAACCTTTGCCTTCCCACTTAAAATATGCCTACCTCGCTAAAAATGACAAACTTCCCGTCATTATTTCGTCTAAGTTGAGTGAGGAACAAGAGAAACAATTGGTAGATCTTCTATCAAGACATAAAAAGGCATTAGGTTGGACTATAGCTGATATCAAGGGAATTAGTCCCTCTTTGTGCCAACATAAGATTAATCTTGAGAGTGACCACTTTGGAAAGGTACAGCCTCAAAGAAGGTTGAACCCAGTCATGAAGGAGGTGGTTAAGAAAGAGATCCTGAAGTGGTTAGACGTAGGAATCATATACCCTATTGCAAGTAGTAGTTGGGTGAGTCCCGTTCAATGCGTCCCTAAAAAGGGAGGCACAACCGTTGTCACAAACGAGAAGAATGAGCTCATTCTAACTAGGACTGTGACCGGGTGGCGTATTTGCATGGATTATAGACAACTTAACCTAGCCACCAAAAAGGACCATTTCCCCTTGCCTTTTATCGATCAAATGCTTGATAGACTAGCCGGAAATGAATTCTATTGCTTTTTGGATGGATATTCCGGTTATAACCAAATCCATATAGCCCCCGAGGACCAAGAGAGACCACCTTCAATTGTCCTTATGGCACCTTTGCTTTCCGAAGGATGCCTTTTGGGTTGTGCAATGCCCCCGTAACATTCCAACGCTGCATGATGGCGATCTTTTTTGATATGATAGAGGACACTATAGAGGTGTTTATGGATGATTTTTCGGTGATAGGACCTTCATTTGAGGAATGCCTTAAGAACTTGGAGAAAAGCCTAAAGAGATGTGAGATGCATGACCTTATCCTAAATTGGGAGAAGTGTCATTTCATGGTCCAAGAAGGTATAGTCCTAGGTCATCTTGTGTCCAAGAGAGGATTAGAGGTAGATCGAGCCAAGCTAGAAGTAATTGAACAACTCCCCGAGCCCACTACCGTTAAGGGTATTCGTAGCTTTTTGGGACATGCCGGGTTCTATAGGAGGTTCATTAAGGATTTTTCCAAAATAACCAAACCTTTGTGCACCCTTTTACAACATGACCAGAAGTTTGAATTTACCCAAGACTGTAGGAAGGCATTTGAAACCATAAAGAAAGCTCTCATTACTGCACCCATAGTGACCACTCCAGACTGGACTCTTCCATTTGAAATTATGTGCGATGCCAGTGAGTGGGCTGTTGGGGCTGTTTTAGGACAGCGAAAAGATAAAGTATTTCATCCCATATACTATGCAAGCAAGACTCTAATTGAAGCCCAAATTAATTATACTGTCACGGAAAAAGAGTTGCTTGCGGTGGTGTTTGCTTTTGATCGCTTTAGATCCTATTTGATAGGCACGAAAGTCATAGTGCACACTGACCATGCAGCAATCAAGTATCTTATAAGCAAGGCTGATTCTAAGCCTAGACTAATCCGTTGGGTACTTTTGTTGCAGGAATTCGACCTTGAAATTGTTGATAGAAAAGGGATCAACAATCAAATCGCAGATCATTTATCCCGACTTGAGAAGATAGTGACCACTCAGGAACCAACTCCGGTTCAAGAAAGATTTCCCGATGAACAATTGCTAGCTATTCATCATCATGACCCAGGTGCTCCTTGGTATGCCGATATAGCTAATTTTTTGGCATGTGACCTAAAACCTCATGGCATGCGTGGTCAACCTTTTAAGAAATTTTTAAAAGATTGTAGACAATATGTTTGGGAACCCATACTTATATAGAGTGGGGACTGACCAAATATTGAGAAGGTGTATTCACGGAAACGAGATACACCAAATTCTACAAGGTTGCCACACAGCCCAGTACGGTGGCCATTTCGGTGGACAACGTACCGGAGCTAAAGTATTGCAATGCGGATTTTATTGGCCTACAATTTTCAAAGATTCTAATGAATTTGTAAAACATTGTGAACAATGCCAAAGAACCGGAAATATCTCTCAAAAGAACGAAATGCCACTTAATAACATCTTAGAAGTGGAACTTTTTGATGTGTGGGGAATAGACTTTATGGGTCCTTTCCCAAACTCCAACAACAACCAGTACATATTAGTCGCGGTCGATTACGTTTTGAAATGGGTCGAAGCCATTGCATGCTCTTCTAACGATGCAAATACCGTGGTGAAATTTTTGCACAAAAATATTTTCACTCGTTTTGGAACACCACGGGCTTTGATAAGTGACGAAGGAACCCATTTCGTAAATAAGCTAATGAGCTCGGTACTCGCGAAGTATGATATACATCACAGAGTGGCCACTGCTTATCATCCGCAGACCAATGGGTTGGCCGAACTCTCAAATCGAGAGATTAAAGGCATTTTGGAGAAAGTTGTAAAACTTCACCGTAAGGATTGGTCAACAAAGCTCGATGACGCTCTTTGGGCCTATAGAACGGCCTATAAAACTCCTTTGGGCATGTCTCCTTTTAAATTGGTTTTTGGCAAAGCTTGCCATTTACCAATCGAATTAGAACAAAAAGTCTTTTGGGCCATAAAGGAGCTTAACATGAGCGAAGATGCGGCAGGAACCAAAGGTTTTTGCAATTGCACGAGTTAGATGAGCTTCGTTACCATTCTTACGAAAACGCAAAGCTCTACAAAGAAAAGACTAAGATGTGGCATGATCGGAGAATAAATCATAGAAAGTTTGAGGAAGGACAACAAGTGCTCTTATTTAATTCCCGACTCAAACTCTTCCCGGGTAAGCTAAAATCTCGTTGGACGGGGCCATTCACTGTGGTCAAGGTAAGCCCTTTTGGAACTATCGATCTCATGGCACCGGATGATGGACAAATTTTTAAAGTTAATGGACATCGGGTAAAACACTTTTTAAGTGAGAGTGCCCACTCTACCCCTGTTCAGCCCAACTGAGAAAAATCCATGAAAAGGTGCAAGTAAATATTTTATTTCATTTATTTTTCACCCCTTTGTTGTTATTTTTGGTATTTTTTTTCAGCTCTTGTAAGAAAGCTAAAGTATGCTCCAAAAAGAATTTTGAGTTCTGAATATTGATAGTGGCCACTCTAGTTGCTTGACAGCTGGCTTGGTTGATTTGATGGATGCCGCCCAAGGGACCCCATAAGTCAACCCCTATTCTTTATAGCTTCGCCCAAGCTTTCAACTTTTAGTCACATTTTCTGCCAAAAAGCATGCACTCAAGTGCTTGTATTTTCAAGACAAAAACCTTTGTTAATTTTTTCCCTCCCATTTCTTAAAACCGATTATCAAGATAACCCTTAGGATTCTTTTTTTTTAAATTTTAAAAATATAAAGATTACTTTTTGGTACCCATAATTAAGCCATTAACCGGTTAATTCCTTAACCCGGTTGGTTTTATTTTTGGGATTTAAAAATATTAGTTTTCTTTTTATTTTTCAATTTTAAGAAAAAGTTTTATTTTTCAAATTTTTAAAATCTTATCCTAATCTTCTCTATAACCGTTCCCACCAAAACCCTTTTACCTTCCAAACAAAACCATTAACCACCATATTTCTTCTTCTTCATTTCTCCTTAGGACAAAAACCCTTTTCTCTCTAAAAGATACCTGTTCATCTTCATCCATGGCTAGATCAAAACGACCAGCCCAAACACCATTTCCTTCCACCCGTTTCTCTCGCCGGCGACTTAATACCACCGACACAACATCCGTCACGTCGCCGGAGCCGATGGAAACCACCCATGAAGAACGACAAGCCGCTCGTATTCTCACCGACGACCTCAACAAACTTCCGACGAACACAGAAATCACCGACGAGGATGTTCTGGACGCGGGCGAAGGTCCTTCAAGCCAACTATGATGAGTACTGAAGCTACTTCCTCCTAAATCGATGCTCTTGAGCGAGAAAGACTCGATACTGAGGAAGAATTAGCCCGCATGAATGAAAGACTCAAAGAAAGGATAAGGGTGATAGAATAAAGGCAACAACTTGCAATCAAGAAACAACAAGAAGATGAGGAACGGTTGAGAAAGGAGTCTGAGGAACGGGCAAGAAGGGAAGAAGAAGAAAGATTGAAAAGGGAAGAAGAAGAAAGGTTGAAGAAAGAGGAAGAAGAGCGGTTGAGAAAGATTCAAGAACAAAAACTCCAAAAGGAGTTGGAAGAAAAGAAAAAGGCTGTGGAAAAGGTTAGGCAAATGGAAGAGAAGAGGAAGAAGATGGAAGAAAACAGAAAAAAAGGAGAAGGATCGGCAAAGAAGAAAGAAAGTTCGAAAAAAGATGGAGAAAGGGAACATACTCAAGAATAAATAACCATGGAAGAAGAGTTAAGTTTGAAAGCTGATGAAGAAAGAATGAGGAAAGGTAAAGGAAAGAAGAAGCCAACAATCAAGAAGGAGTTGGTTGATGAAGGAAAGGCAAGAAAGAGGGGAAGAACTGCTGGTGCTTCTGGAATGTCCAATCCACAATCTGCTACAACCACTGGTTCTCGAATGAAAGGTACGAGCCCCTCTTATGACTCTGATGATGTCTCTCTCCAACCCATGAATGGTTCTGAGGAGAGTGGAAGTAGCTCTGCTACTCCTCCTCTTGGGGATTTGGTGGTTGGTAAGCCACGGCAGTTTACTACGGAGGCCGCGGCTCGCCAATATACCATTTTTAGTCCTCAAAAACTTCACATGGAGAGAGGATTCGACAAGAAATTTCTGAAGGCGCAAGTTTTTATTCAAAAGCAAATAGAGGAGCATGGTTGGTCAAAACTTGCAGTCCCGGTCCGCAAAGCGAATGCTTCGGTGGTCCGAGAGTTCTATGCCAAGGCTACAGGTTCATCAAGGACTAAGGTACGTGTTCGTGGTTTGGTGATTAACTATGATGCTACTACTATCACAAGAGTTCTCAGTCTTAAACAACCGGACTCTTGTGCATTTACCACTTGCATGCAAGGAATAGACTCCGATGAAGATAGGACAGAGATTTGTGCCCCTCTTGTCATAGAGGGTAAGAATTGGGAACAAAAAGGTGATCGGAAATTCTTGCCAGCACCTTATCTTACTATTGAGGCTGCAGTTTGGTTCCATTTCTTACGTCACAATCTTTGGCCCACCACTCACGACAGTACCTTATCCATGGACAAATGTTGCTTACTCCATTGCATCATCAAGAATTTGCCCATAGACCTCGGTTATCTCATGAGCATGGCTGTCTTTCAAGCCCGGAAGAAGAACAAGGTAAATCTCCCACTCCCCTGCCTTATCACGGCACTAACCCAAGATGCAGGTATGCCACATGATGAAGGTGATATTTGGATGAGCATAGTCACGTCAATTAGTGCACTCACTGTGAAAAAGATGAAGCGTGCAGAGCCCACTCCCCTTGGAGAATCCTCTTCTGCTGGCCAACCTGATTTGTTAGCTAAAATCCTTAGCGAAGTCAAGAAGGAAAATGATGAGGTGAAGGAGATCAAAGACAGGATGAGGCAATTGGAGAAGTCCACAGAGTCTGTTTGGAGTTATGAATGTGAGCGTGACCTTACGCTCAAAACCTACTTGGCGACTAAGGATCCGGATATTGCAAACCTCCTGCCCGTGTTCCCCGTTGGTATCTGCCTTACATATGGTGAAGACTCTTTTGCTGATGATGACCTCCTGGATGATCCCAATGATGAACATAACTCTGGTTCGTAGTTTATGATTGTGCCCACTATGGCTCTGAAAACAATTTTATTTTGGTTTGATGTTTTAACTCTTTTAAGGCCGTTTGACATTGCTTATCTTTTGTTTTAATATTTGAATGCATGGCTTGCCATACTAACTGTTTAGTATGTGCTTTTGGTACTAACTCTTTTGTTGTTTGAATGTTGCTTGATGTCACTAACAATTTTGATGCCCACAGTTTTGAATTGCATAGCCAAATGACCCATTTTTTTTCAAAAGATTCCAAAAAGTCCAATTTTGTCACTTTGAAATGATGTAGGCCCTTTTTGCTATACACAAAGCCTAAACACTTACCTTTTGCACCCATAGCCCACTTGTTGTGTTTATTATCACAACGAGGACTTTGTGAAGTTTAAGTTTGGGGGGTGACTTGATCATGGCCTTTCTGTTAAGAAAATCTAGAGTGTCCACTCCAGGACTATCCGAGTAACACTCCAAAAAAAAATTATAAATCACAGAAAACCCTGAGTGTCCACTTCAGAGTGCCCACTCCAAAAGAAATTCCAAAAGAAAACCTAGAAGTACACGATTGTAACTTTTGTACCTATTCAAAAGCCAAAAGTGACAAACTTCTAAAAAAAAGAATAATAATAATAATAAGAGAAATTTTTCATTCTCTTAAATAAAATGGCATGATCTAAGTTCAAAACAAGTTTGGGGGAAAAACATTGCATAGTAATGAAAAGGGACTTCAAAAACCCATCAAAAGCCCTATTGATCAAATTTTGGCAAATAAGTGATGATTTTGGAATATTGGAAAAAGTGGCCACTTCGCTCATGAATTCAAAAGTGCATCATTGGTGATATCAAGGTTCATTCTATCCGCAACATCTTTGGTAAGTTCTTTCAAGCCTTATGCATTTTTCTTTTCAACCTTGAGTCTTTTCTATTTGTCATTTTTATTAGTTGGGGACAAGTAATGATTTAAGTTTGGGGGTGTGATAACTCTATATTTTAGAGTTATTACATGCCTTTTTATTTGCATTTTATTTAAGCAATTTCGGCCATTTTGTTTCCTAAATCCCCATTTTTGGTCTAAAACATTTTCTTGAGCCATTTGTGAGTGTTTTCATATCTTGGAACCATTTAAGTCATTTTTATGTCTAAAAGACGAGTTTTTATCAAACTGGTATCCGGAGTGTCCACTCCGAGTGACGAACAGCTTATTCATTAAGCCAAACGGCTGGAGGCCAAGATGGTGCTAACTGGGGAACACAAAAGCAGAAGTAGGAAGCTCCTTTGCATGCTTTCTGCTGGTGGTTGAAAAGCAAAAAGTAAAAGAATGGCTATAAATGTTATTTTATTCCTTAGCCCCATTTTAGGGAAAAGTTTCATTATCCAAATGATCTTTGTGCTTTCTCCATGGTGTTTACCCTCATGGTGGTGTGTTTCTCCTTGGTCCTTAACTTCCAGACGCAGTGCTCCCTCATGGACCTTGCCTTGAAGACAATACATGGAAGACCCTTGGCCTTCTATATAAAGGCCAAGGCATTCATTTCATTCAACAACCAAGAAAGTAGAAAAAAGTAGAAATAGAAAGTAGAGATAGAATTTCTTAGAGAGCATAATTTAGTTCTTAGAATTTATTTTCATGTTCTTAGTTAGAAGCATTTAATTTTCAGTAGTTAACATTTAATTTTCTGCAGTAGTTAATTTTTACTTTCGGTATTGTACTCCGGTGAACACGACAGTGGGCACTGTTCTTGCAGTAAGTAAATCTTTCGGTATGTTTTCTTGCAAACTTTTAATTTCCGTTTTCTACTCCTTCTTAGATATGAACTAAACTCTTTTTGAGATGTAGAAAATGAGAAGTACCCAGACTTTATGTAAAATTCTTGAGTAGTTTTTATATATTTTACCCCTTTTTGATTTGGTCATTCATTGTTCGATAATGCCAATGATGCGGACAAGCTAATAACTTGAAAGTGTTTACTGTCTAGTTCGAGACCCAGACCTGGGCGGAACGTAGTGACACGAGCTTGGATGATGCTAGGAATTTGAAAGAATTCTTTACATAGTAAGTTTTCACCATATGGAGTAGGAGCAACCATTTGGGCATTAAAAATACTTATGGCTTTTTGCTTACTGCGTAGACACCATAGAAACTCGAACGAGTTCAGAAAACTTACTAACAAATCAAAGAAGGTTAATTATATATATAAAGCTTTGTTAGAAAAGATGCGAGTGCTAGATGAGCCGGCATTCTGGACAGAGAGTGGCCACTGCTCCAGTACCATGACCATTTTTATAAATCAAGTATTTAATGTAAAATCCGGGGAAAATCACAACTACATCTCTCCTTTTAATTATTAGAACTTTGTTAAATTACTTTCAACAAACCAACTCAAAATATTGCTTCCTCTCTAATCGAAACTTGTAAAAGGAAGTTCATGAAATAATAGTGTCTTGATTTAAGTTCCAGTCCTTGAGGATACGATATTTGGTTCTTACCACTTTATTACTTGGTAAACGATCATAGTGACCAGTGTATACTTGCGCTGTCCACTATGGACTGAATTGCTAACCTCACTGCGATTACATATTTCGATATCACGTTTCGCTCCCTACCAACTCCCCAACACCGATTTGAGCAGGGTAAGACACCACTACCTTCCAACACAGACAAGGTTTTAACTTTCCAATTCGAGAGTTTCACAAGGAACTTGTCAACCACTACCTTCCATCTTTGGGACTTGGACATATTTTCTCCAACAGGTAATCCTAGATAGCAAAAAGGCAATTTCAAATGAGCACAGCCTGATAAAGTCGCAATTTTGATTACCTCGTTGAAGTCGACACCAACTCCAAAAATCTTGATTTTGAGGAGTTTATTTTAAGACCAGAGACTAGAAAAAAAACATCTAAGAATACAGATAATATTCCTAGAATTTAGAAGGGACCATTCCTCAAGAAAGATCGTGCCATCCGCATAAAAAAGAGAAAAAGGATACTAACTATTACCAGCCTACACTCCCCAAAACAAGTCTTTCTCGATCGCTTCATTCTTGGTCGCATTAAGCCCTTCCATCACCAAAATGAATATTCCTAGAATTTAGAAGCGACCATTCCCCAAGAAAGATCGCATCATCCGCATAAAAAGATGAGAAAGATGATACTGACTATTACCAACCTACACTCCCCGAAACAAGTCTTTCGCGATCACTTCATTCATGGCCGCATTAAGCCCTTCCATCGCCAAAATGAAAATATAAGGAGACAAAGGGCCACCTTGTCTCAACCCCCTTTGGATATCAAATTCTTTTGTTGGCAACCCATTTACTAAAACCGAGCTCGTCGATTTCATTAAGCATCCAACAATCCACCCTCGCCAGTTATTGCCAAATCCCATATTTTCAAGCACAAGATCAAGATAATCCCAACGCAAAGAGTCACGTGCTTTTTAAAAATCAACCTTGAAAACCATAAGATTCTTCTTATGTTTCTTGTACCATGCAACCACCTCATTTAAAATGAGAGGAACATTAAGAATTTGACGAACCATAATAAAAGTCGATTGTTCCTTACTAACCACCTCGCCATTATTACAACATAACCGGTTAGCCAAAAGTTTGCCAATAATTTTATATTGACACCCTATTAGGCTAATAGGTCTATAATCTTTGACAAATTTTAAATCTTGTACTTCAGGGATGAGATCAATAAAGGAGGGATTACAACATTTAGGAATGGTGCTCTTACCTGAAAAGTCAGTAACAAGCCTTACCACGTCTTCTTTCACCAAATATCAAAATTTCTTGAAGAACTTAAACATAAAGCCATCCTGTCACGGGGTCTTGTCAACTCCATAATCCCACACTACTTTCTTAATTTCTCTCTAGAAAAATCGGCTTCAATAAAAGTAGATTGTTCCCTTGAAATTATTTTTGGAAATTCAAACTGAAAAGATGGTTGAACCTCCTTCACGACCTCGAACCTGCGTGAAAATGAACAAAAAAATCATTTTTAATTTTAGATGGATCCGTAACCCATTCTTCATCCACCAAAATCCCTCTAATTGCAAATTGCCTACTCTTTTTGTTAAGAATACCATGAAAGAATTTCGAGTTTTCGTCACCTTCAACACCCACACCGAATTTTAGATTTTTGCACCAAGCCAAGAGCCTCAACATTTTCCATGTCACCCAATTTTTTCAGTAATGGAACACACATCTTAATCTCCAAACAAGAAGCCACACCTTGATCCATACACTTGCCAATCTCAATAATAGTTCTTTAAGCCACACCTTGATCCATACACTTGCCAATCTCAATGATAGTTCTTTAAAGAACATCTTTACTTTCCTTCTCCAACTTCCTTTTTTCACCAATTCATTTTCGAAGATTACTTTTCAAAAATTTGAGTTTTTTTTAAATGCAATCATCCCATGTATATCACCTAATCCTTCCAACTTCCAAGAATCTTCTACAAGTTGGACAAAACCGTCCATATCAAACCAAGAATGAAAAATACGAAAAGGAGTTCGCCCAAAGTCAATGACCAATTTCTTTAGGAGATCAGACAGCGGTCCGACAATTTACGATCAAGGATTAGACCATTAGTATTAGTCATGGTCTCTATAATCCCATCTGACAACAAGAATTTATCCAACTTGCTCATTTTAGACGCCCATTTGTTGGACCAAGTAAAAAAATACCCACCAAGTAGATATCAAATAACTCAGCTTCCCGTATAAAGGAATTAAATAGCTCCGCCGAGTGAGACTTAAACACCAACCCATGTACCCGAACTTCATAAAAATCTCCAATAACTAATACCTACCCATTCCATCTAGAAATAATACCCAAGATGGTTTGCCAGAGAATTATCTTAGCCGCCACATCTTGGCGAGCATACACAGAAATAATCATTATCTACTTTGCATTAGGAACTCAAAGTCCCTCAACCACCACAAAGATTCTGAAGCAAAAGATCGATATTTAATAAATACCGACTTATCCCAAATATAAAGAATGCCACCCGACCTACCACGTGCCGAGCTACTTGAAAAATAAAAAAAGAGTTCCCCCATATCGCTCTAATAACAAACAAATCAACACGAATCAATTTTGTTTCTTGAAGAGGCATAAAAGTTACCTTATGGAAACAACAATGCTCCTTAACCCATTTGTTTTAACCTACATCGCCAATACCGTGAACATTCAAAGACAAGACATTCAGTGCTAAATATCCTTTTCTCCAATCCCCTTAATAGTTGCTCTAAGATCTTTTTCACAACCTTTCATCTGGAATCCAAATGCCCTTCCAACCCCAATGGTAGTAGAAAGTTCGTCCAACATAGAAAAGCCATATAGCACTGGTTTGAAGAACAACATGATCCATTTTTTACAAAACATCTTGTCCTACCTTTGATACCAGTCGCCACTTTAAAACCAAAAGAACTAGATGTGAAATTCACCCCACCCCCATCATATGCTCTTTCGCGCCGACTTCCCCGTCTGCCGGTAGTGCCTTTAGTGCATGATGCATGACCCAATTCATGGTATCTTGCACCCTTGGTATTACCTCTCCTATGATGTCCCTCGGAGTAAACTCGGAAGTGTATAATGGCGATGTTGCTGCCCCGTATCCCCCGACTTTTTGATGGGATGGTTTTCTTCCAACATCTTTTCGAGAAGCCGAATGATACCAAATGGATCATCGTTATCCTCCTCATATTTGTTAACCCTATTTTACCCAAAACATTCATTCAGAAAACCACCTCGGATGTCAGGTATTTCTCCTTGAAATGTATCTGGAATCCTTTCGGACACATCATCTTTCACAACACCATCTTGATCGTCCCCTTCATCCTCCTTTTGATGGTCATCACCATGTCAATCCATCTTAGCATCTTCACTTTCAGATTCTTCATGTTCATCCAAGAAATTCAGAAACCAACCACATACTCTTTAACCCGAACAAAAGAGACACATCCTTCGACCATCACTCTCACTAATATAAAGACCAAATCTATAAAGGAAGATTTGATACATAACCGGGTACTATAAAGGTTATTCCCATCATCTATATCATAGTACACAATATTCCCCCATTTTCTCACAACGTTTCTAAAGGCCTTGAGGTCCCAGGCGCTAATTGGTACTCCCTTCACATCAACCCAGATTAATCATTCATCCACTTTAAACTCCCTAGCCCAAGGCAAAAGAAATTGAAACCAAGAGTTTACCCTAGGGTGTCTAGAAAACTTATCTCGTGTTTCAATCGAAAAAAATCCATAAAAACACATAGACCTACAATGTACTTAAATCCGATATCAACAAAACCTTTCCCTTTGCATAAGTTGTGTAAATTAGGAAGAGGACAAAATTCGTTTACACAACCTACTAGAGCCAATGGGTAGTTTCTTCCAGACGGAGCATCCATATCAAGAATTATTGCCACCAGATCCACCTTAGCTTCGACCCCCGGCTCCTTTTGCACTCCCCTAACCACTTTGGCATACGATAATTCGCCTCTTTCTCTAGGATTAGACCGTTTGTGTTCTACATGAACACCAAGTGCACCCTGATTAACCTCCTGATCATGCACATTCTTCACCTTATAATTCCGATCAAATTTGGCCACGTTGGCATGCAAGCGCAATTTCCAAATGTTTCACAACTTCTACACAACTAAATCTATGTTAGCAACTTTCTTGAATCGGACAAAAGCAAACATTTATCCATTTTTTGAATGCAGCGATGAACACGTCCAGCACCGTCCCGAATTTATCACACATATTCCAAAGCTCCCTAGAAGATAAGTGAAATGGAAAATTCGACACATACACATTATGAGCGATCTCTTGAACGTGAGATGCGTTCGACTTTTGGATTAGATCAATCACAACATGTTTACCAACACCCTTGTTCCTCCATACTATCTTCCACGATTGATCGATCATGTTTGAAGAAGAAACAATCGAAGGTAATCAGATAATGTACCTGATCAAGTGTACACCCAGTAAATCTCCTAACTGTCGAACAATAAACGGATGCCTTATGGATCTCTAAAACAAATCTCCATCGTTCAGAGTGTAGTTAAATATTTCATGAAGGTACTTATAAAATTCACGACCATCAGATGGTTCAAACTCCAGGAATAAACGAAACGGTGCGGTTGCGCTTACCCAAAAAGTGCAGTCCAAAAATTTGAATTTGCTCTTCTTCTATTTATGTTATTAATTACTTTCCGTACGTACATTGTGTACATGGTTGACCTTCCAAAGAGTTATTTATCTATGGCATCACTTCACACACTACTAGAAATTCGGGCATTACCGACGGAATCCGTCGTTAATTATCGACTGATTCCCAAGGGTTTTACGACGGATGCAATTAATAATTTAAAGAAAAAAAATCGTTAGAAATCCGTCAGTCATTCACCTACTGATTTCCGACTGATGCGGCTATTATCGATGAATTTCCGACGGATTTTGTCATCGATAATGCCCGATTTTCTAGTAGTGACAGTAACATACTACAAGAAGTTGTTGGCAGGTTATACCCATTTGTTTTATTCATCATATAAAACATTTGTAATACTAAAATCTACCATTTGATGACTAACATTTCGATTAGTTTTGAGCATCCGGGCTTCAAAATCTTTACTAAGGAGCTACGTAAATTTCTACATGAATCCAAAACAATGTAAGCCTTAACCCCAATATGAACTTGAATCTAAACCCATAGTTCGATTTGAAAATTCGACACAAAACAGAGCATACCATGTGTCTCATACATGCACAGGTTATTCATCATAAATGATGTATCATTCATCATGAATGTTCACGTTCATTATTCATGATGAATGTGAACAACCGATGACACCTGTCGCCCTCTTTTTGTCCTCCATTTCATAATGGAAAAAAGTTTGTTATTGAAATTTCCTATATATATATATTACATATACATATAATACTCTAACTACTTTCAATCATTCTCATTGAACACTTATAACACCAAACCGTATATTCAAGCTCTAATCGGACAAGAACAACTTTAATAGACCCTATTTTCATAGATTGGAATGAAATGATTAGATTCATTCCAACACCAAACTATAAACCCAAAATGAACATTAATCATAATAATTTGAGGCCCAACCCCAACCAATAACCCTTAGGTGCACCTAGATAGATCTAATCAATTCAATTTCAAGCCAACAATATTTCAGATCAGCTTTAAATATAATCCTATCACTGACTTATTAACTAACGGGAACATGTTTATATAGATTTGGCAAAAACTGACACGACACGTTAACCCGATACGAACTCGACACGAATTAAACGGGTTTGGGTATTACATTTCAACCCGTCTAAGTAAACGAGTTGACATGACACGACATGAAAATTAAACGGGTAAGGTTAGGGTCAAAAATTTTAACTCGAAAATGACCCGAATAACCCGTTTATATTAGGGCCCTTAGGCAATGACCGTCAACAACCCACAATTTATATTTTTTTTAACAAAGAAAATACTAAATAATAATAAAAAATAATTGTTCATTTTATGTAGACCTGGCAAAAATTGGGACAACATACTAACCCGACACGAACTTGACACAAATTAAACGGGTTTGGGTGATACATTTCAACCCGTTTAAGTAAACGGATTGACACGACACGACACGAAAGTTAAACGGGTTGACACGACATGACACGAAAATTAAACAGGTCGGCTTAGGGTTAGGCACTCTCAACCCGTTTAACTTTAAACCTGACACGACACGTCTGTCAGGTCTATGTTTATAGATATTTGATGGATTTGTCGTCAAATAATTCAGATGTGGCCGGTTGAATAGTCTCTTAGTCTTTTTTTTTATCTTTTATATATACTAGAAGGGTACTCGCGCAATGCAGCGAGATACATCTGTATTTTAGGTTTCATTTTAATTTTTTGTCTCTATCGATGTTCTAATGGTTTTAAGAAAACGATTTTAATGTTTTATTTAAAAGTTCCATTTTTTATGTAATTTCTTTAATTCAATTTTTTTATCGTACTTTATTTTGAGTTTAATAACGAATTAATTTATTTTTGTTTTGATAATATAACTTTTAATAAAGATAATAATTAAACTTGATAATTATCTTAATTATATTTTAATTTTTTTATATTTAAAATTAGATGTTTATCCTGTGTTTGATCATAATTATCTGTAGTTAGTTACACGAATTCAGAAATGCAGTTTTAATAAGTTGTACTTACGCATCATCTACTTGTAATCTTGAAAATTAAGTAATTAGCATTAATTAACAGTACCTAACGCTTAAAAAGTTGTTTTTAAGAGTTTTTGGCCAAATGCTTTATAATATAGTATAGATAAACAAAATGATAATTTATACACAATCTTAAAATTCATTCGATTTTCGCTTATTGGGAGTGGATCTATGTCTCTAGTTAACCCTAGAAAAATGGAACGGTATATATGATCATTAGCGGGAGAAATATATTGTGCAGCTCATGAACAAAATCGTGTGCATAAAACCTCTGATATTGATGGATCCATGGTAGTTCAATTAGTAGCTAGGTTATTGAATTATGAACTTAAAATTATCTTGAAAAATATTCCTCATTACAGCAAACCCTACTAAGAGATTGAAAATATTAATTACCATAAAAAATGTACAATATTAGTTTTGATTTATAACTTATTTATTTTTATTTGTTTCGACACAACCAAAATATATGTTAAATATTTGTTGCACATCAAACACTTCTATTTAATCACATACACAGATTCAATGTGAATTTTGGAGTGCAAAAGTAGTGTTTAATAGGGAAAATTGTTTTTTTTTGGAACGGCAATAGGAAAAACAGTATTAATACCATTTTTGAATATATAGGGTGGAAATCTGATTTTGTGATTTGAAGTTGTAATAGACTAATAGGTTTAACAACGTTAGTTAAAATCAATTTTATTAGTATTTTGGTGACCACGAATATAAATAAAAAATTAACAAGGTGATAACATAAACTCAAATCAATATTTTAATAATTTCGGTGACCATGAATATAAAAAAGAAAAGTAATTGTAAGTTAAACTTTGTAAAAAATAAATCGTCTTGCTTAAATTACGTCCCTAAATAAAAGGGTTATAATCTTTACGAGACAAAAATATATTGATACTATTATCAAGCCATATAACCATGTGAAAGACCCGTAATGGTTTCACATGAATTATGCTTATTCCTTAGACATGATCTGGTTCAATATCCAATGATGATTCTTGTAATATTATGAAAGAAGACCCTCTAATATCAGTGATGGACCTAGAAACTTGTCATTATTTTGTCGAGACGTGACTGTATTTAAATTACCAGTCTGACAATATTATCAAAAAATAAAACATTGAATATGATATAATTAATTATTAATGTTGGTTTTAATATTATTTTAAAGGGCAATTACGTTCAACCCCATTCATTAGTGGGAGTCTAATCCCATGTTTAATATTCAAAATCATTTCTTAGTGAAGTGGTTTAGGAATTTTATATGTGTTTTGCTTAAAACCATGGGCTGTTTAAGCATTTCTTAATCACACTTGAATTTTTTAATAGCACTTAATAATTCTCTGTTGCATCGATGTCAAAAGTGGTTGGATACTTATACCTTACTCAGATACAATATTTATAAATATTAATAAAACGGTACTTAATTTGTTTTGCTTCAAAATTATTTTCTTTTGAATATTAGGCTAACATGCTACTTTAACGTTAGGAGTTGAAAATGGTAAAGTAATACTACTTGCAGCTCTTAAGATATATTGAATATAGGTTCGTTTGGAGATTCAATGTAGATAGAATTGCTAGGTTGATTTCCTGGTTGACAATTTTGAGATTTTGTTGCAATGTTGACATGGAATGGATTACAATGGCGTTGGTTATGCCAACCGACATGGAGATCGAAGCAAGCCAGAGGATGATAACAATCCCTTATTTTTCTTCTATGTAGAATTCATTTCAAGTTACTGATTGAAATTAGGGTATTTGTCTTGATGCTTTTGTTAGTTTAATTGATTGGTATGAATGTCAAAAAAAACTTGAACAAAATAAAATCAAGCCATGTTACCAATCAAATATGCATATACAAATGGAAAAGAAGTTTTATCTCCTGAACCCGTGTCTTTAGCAAATAGCATATTTTAATCAAATCATAACACAAAACCATAAAGTCAGTAGCAAGATGTGACTCTAGGTTAACCTGCATTAAAAGAATTTAAACAACCCAACGTAGTATTTACGATTTGAAAAATCTCAATTCAACTTGTACGGATTGGATTGGTCGGCCGGTTGATCAGATTGAAACTTTGGTACATCAAAAATTTTATCGTATGCTTGTGCCTTAAATTTGATGTTTTCTCTGCTCATAGTTTCTTTATTCATCATCAAACAATCAATTTGTATAGCTTATCCACTATTTCATTAGTAGATAACATTGAACTATTTTTCTTAATTTTGCATATATATATATAGAGAGAGAGAGGTGGGAAAGTTCAAATGCAAACTCAAATTTGGTTGCGAACATGAGGAAAAGGTGAGCGCGACACGTGTCCGTTCAGTCTGAATAATGAAGGGCATTCGGTATTAATAATGAAAGTGAAGTTCATACATTATTCAGTATGAATAACATGCATTCAAAGTGAATAATACAACATTCAGTCTGATTATATTCAGACTAAATTAGACACGTGTCACACTCTCCTTTGTCCTCACGTTCACAACCAAATTTGAGATCGCATTTGAACTCGCCCAAGTGTGTGTGTGTAGGACGATAATCAAATAAAACCATAAATATATTACAAACTCGGGAAAACCGATATAAAAATATTTTTTACATGATTTTTTTTTCATCAAAACTTATAATTTAAGATAGTATTTTACATATGTTTGTGTTCACCTTGTAAAATAATTAAACGTGAAAAAATTATTTTGATTAACCTAGTGAAATGAAAAATAAGCATAAAAATTATTCATATTATGAAACAAATACTTGTGAAACTTTCACATTATGAAATCAAATATATATAAAATAATATGTTAAATTTTAACATTTGATGAAAATAAATCATAAAAAAAATTATTTTTATATCGATTTTCACGAGTTTATTTCACATTTTATGTGACATTTTTGAGACTCAAAAGATTTAATTCCCCTAACTCCCAATCCATATAGCTCAGACACAAATTGATCAATTTAATTACCTTTTGTCATTTATATATAAAAGGTTTATTATATTAGTATATTAATATACATTGTATATAGGTATGATGTAACATCCGGAAATTTTTGGTGTTTATTAATTCAAGTGTTATTATGATATTCATCAATGGAATGACTTGCCTAAGTAATAGGGGTTTTGTTCTCCGATCAGATGTCGAAAATAAGTAAGAAAAATCCAAAATACACGAAAAATGGTGTTTTGCGACCCTTGAATCGCGACCCTTGCACCCTGGGCTAGGGCCGCACTTTATGTACCGTATAGGGTTGTTTTTGGGTAATTGCGACTATTGAATCGCGACCCTGGATGGTTGGGTCGCATGTCAGGGTCGCACCTAGCGTGTAGATGTTAAAAGTCGGATTTCGGGGTAAAACTTCATTTGACCATATCCTTCTCATTTCTCAGCCGATTTGAGCGATTCTTTTTGCTACGGTTTCGTATTTTGAAGCTCTTCAACATGGAAACAAAGATGGTTATAGGTTATTTGATGATTTTGGAGCTCATAGGAGTGGAAGGTAAGATCATCTCTTTTTTCTTGATTTTAGGGTTTGGTCATTTTGCATCAACAACTCTCATTCTTTCTTGAGATCTCTCTTGTGTATGTTTTGGAAAATAAGAAGGTGTTCTTGAAAGATTTACATCATAGATCTAGAGGTTTAGCTTGAGGATCCAAAGTCTTCATCAAATGAAGTTCAATATTGAGGTAAAACCTAGATTTAGCCTAAGTCTATCAAGGTGAGTTCAAGTTGTTTTGTGAAAACTATTTACATTCCAAAAAATTCTATCTTTGAAGCATTAACATGTCTTACTTGCTACTTATCAAATATGTGGGTATTTGGTGAGTTTTGCATATTTGGTTTTGTAAATCATGTAAAATGCATATACTTGAGTTTTTAGACATCTTGATAAACAAATTATAATTGTTGGTTGTTTTGATGTGTTATCTCATAAATGGAGATCATTTGGTGTTATATGCTCCTCTGGAGCGTTTGATTTTATAAACCCTTTGGGAAATACATGTTATTACACTATGAGACATTTTAGAAATAATGGAGTATGATTTCATTTGGAAAAGGGTTTGTCTCAACCAATGATGTTTGTTTTGAGTAACTACATCAGTGTTGAGCTGTTGAGCTTTTGCTCGGTTTTGACTTAAACGAGCCTTGTGGACATTTGTCCGATTTACCTTGCTCTATGTCGAGCTTTTCGAGTTATATGCAACTATAACATAATTATATCATATATTACACATTTTGAGTGCGTTAATCATTCATTTTGGGGTCGTGTAATTTAGTTTGAGATGCAATGGATCCATAGGCATACTGTTTTCTTAAGCTAAATATTTGGATAGAGTTGATGTTTATTGTTTTCTTAAGCTAAATACTTGGATAGAGGTGATGTTTGTTGTCATCTTAAGCTAAATACTTGGATAGTGTAACACACTATTTTTTTTCCAAATAAATGAAATGCCACGTCATCAAAACACCTCATTAAATACTCCAATTAATAAACTAAAACGTTCACAGCGGAAGTCTAAACATCAAATCAATATTAAATATTAAAAGATAACCCGTCCCATACCGAGTCACTATAATTCAAACCAAGGCAAACTCCGAAATACATATAAGTGTACGCTAAATAAAGTAAAACGAACTAAACTCCTTAAGCGTGTCCTTTGCCCTTGTCGATTCCTGAACCTCTCGATCCTGAGATGTATACTATAGTCAGCTAAATAGCTCAGTGAGTTCACGGTTTACGTGCGACTATCCGACACACATTCAATTACATATAATTATCGAATAAATATGATATGCAATTTCACCAATTATATGCACCCCAATGAGATCTCTTGACTCCTCTCCGTTAGGTAGGGACCTGCCATGTCACAGACATTTCCTGGGCGTGTAAGTCCACCAGGAATTACTGTCCATTTCGGTTCGTGCCTCCCCAAAGTGTGACACATCGAGCCGATATCCCATACCCGGGTTATATACATTTTATAAGCATGTTAACCCACACCCCAACTCCTATTTGCATGCAATGTATCATCATATAACATAAATAACATGCTACACAATAATTTAACCACATGCATGTAGATCACCATATTAAAGTAAACATGCAATAATATCACCTCATCAATTAACATATAAACATCCACACCATATATGTAAAAATACATTTCATACATATGTACACATCCCAGTGAAATCTCGTGAAAGACTCACCTGAATAGCTTCGCGTAGCTAAACCTCGTCCCTGAGTAATACCCTATAAAATATAATTACATTTCCATAATTAATGTCTTGAATTTTCCCACAAAGTGATTCCTAAAGTCAAATGGGTCAAACTACAGTCAAACCTGGGTTGACATGGTCAACGGGTCAACCCCAAACAACCGTCGTCCAATGGACTACTTCACGTTCAAAATAAATCACTGCGTATTAAACTCAACCGATAACTATATAGGTGTCATTCTAAAACACCCAATCCTCCAATCATCCAACCACGACTCCTTAAACAAGTTATTAAATTATTATAATTTAATAATCCCTCCACCCTTAAATAAATAAATAACTTGGAGATTAAAATATTATTTAGATATAATCTAATTAATAGATAATAAATCCCAAAATGCGATAACCCAATTAATTAAAACCCTTTATAATTTGATGTCCAAAACTTAACCAACTTCATCGAAACATCTCAACTTATTTCGACTAATCCAAATAAATAAACGACACTCAAATCTCTTTATAATAAATTCAGTTTAATAAAAAAGACTCGACTTTAACCGAACCCGACCCCAAAAAGTCAGCCTCGACACAAAGTCGTGGCCCAAATCTCGGTCCAACGCTAGCCCAACACAACTTGTCATCCGACCTAACCCGGTCGCACCTTCGGTACGGCTGTCAGAGAACAGCCCCGATTGAGGTCGTTTCTCGACCGTTTTTCACCAAACTTTTTACAAAAGTTTATAAACAACAAACATCCCAACTGATATATAAATTTACAGCCTCTACGGTTCATTATTAAACTCGTATTTTGAGTTTTTGTACCCGAATTTGTCGAGCCGCCGCCACAACGGCTTCTAGACCAAACTGCTCGACGTACAGACTACTATAGCCCACGAGACTTATACCAATAGAAAGGTAATTGAAAAACGAAGCCATCCATATATTATACATCCATTTTGGTTGAGTATCTTACTTCCAATCACCGTTTTCGTATCGAATGACCCTATGCCGCTACGAACTCGATATCTCTCTCATTTCTTGATGAAATCCCGAAATTCCAATTGGCTTTACTCCCTTACACCAACAAAATTTCAGCCCCAAAGTCCCTTATTTAGGTCGTCAAATCTGGCCTTGAATATCAAAAACGTGATTTGGAATAATTTTCTCAAATCACAATCATTTCCAAATCAACTTTTCTCATTTGGCAGAACTAGTCCCTCTAGTTATCCTTTTTGCATTCTTTTCCCATATCAATTAAATTCAAAAATATAATTTCCTTATTATTGATTTTATTTATTGCAATAAAATCATATTTTTCGAGTATCGACAATATAATCCCTTACGTCGTGTACTCTTTAAATTTCTAACCCTCAATAATTATTTATATTACAAATCATGAATTTTTTGAGTGTTACACATCTCCCCCACTAAAAATCAATTTCGTCCCCGAAATCTTACCCCGTTCAAGGGTTACTTGGCTCCTATCTCCATCTCTAATTCTCATATCATTTCAGACCCTTTGTGGAATTTCCACATAAGTAAGACCCATGGGATGGTCTTTGTCGGCAACCTCTTTGGTTTCTGTTTAAGACCTGAATCGTTTCTTCGACACGACCCAAAAAATTCACGTCTTTCAATGCCCAAGTTGTTAATTTTCCAGCTAGGCGTTTTCTCAGATTTGACACGTGGAATGTGTCATGAACCCCTATAATTCTTTGGTATCTTCAACAATATGCCGCACCATTACCCTTGAACCTATCTCAAATGGTCATGCACATCCAAGACAAAACCTTATACGTTTACTGAAACACACCACTCCTTTCCATGGTGATACTTTAGGGTCATCTCGACCCAATCGAAAATCGATTTTTAGATCTTACTAACTCTTATTAAGGCAACCTTCAACCTCTTGTGTACTCATGCGATCTTAACTGACGTTTATAGGTTTATCCATGTCCAATTAACTACCTCTTCATGTTGATAGTTAAACATACTGGAATCATGTACGCCCTACTACAAATGCCTCAATAGCTCTGCCTGGACATTTAAATGATAATTGATGATGCTGACCAACTCTACTAATAAATTTTATGATTTAGACTTCTCTGAAGTCTAAACATCTAACATTCCCACCAATCTCTCAATTCTAAAATGTCTCCTTTCTCCTATGTCCAAGGATAATATGTTTAAAGTTCAATCTTGTCCACATCCCTTATTCAAAGATGGTATTTTAACTATAGTTTGCATCTTGATCCAAACATGTATAACTGAAAATAAATGAGATCTCCTGACGGGTACAAGTCATTTCGTCACTTGACATTCCCTGGGTCGATCGGTTCACCCTTGCCCGATCGTCCATTACAGGATCATGTCACCCCCACTTACATACTATCAAGACCTATCCCTATTAATTGGCCATAACACTGTCTATCTAGAAGTATGACATTGTAGTTTAAAAACCCATAAAACCCATAGCATGCAATTTACTTTTAAACATCACATACATGTAAAAATACGCTATAACATGTATATAAATAAATCAACATGCACACGTACAAAATAATCGTTACACGCCAAAAATACATTTTTGTACATATGTATGCATCTCATTGTAAGTCTCATGAAGGCTCATCTCGATGCTCGATGTAAATCTCGGATCCCTACCACAGATCTTTAATGATGGCACTCTACGCACCATTACTATTTCATCCACCCATATATATTTTTTTTTTCAACCTTTCGCTTTAATCACTTTCCGCTAATCAGTCATAAGTGAGCTAACCTCATGTTCTGATCAATGTTTGCTCATTTGACATTTTTCTTTCTTTTGCCGATAGCAACAACACCCTTTGCCATTCTAAAGCGTAAATGATGGTTTCTCCTGTTTCATCTTCCCCATAACGCCTTATGTAGCCTACCATCACGTTTCTTAACGTACCGACACCCATAGTCCTTCTTCCAACCCTTGAATTTTATTGCCACTACCTCTACCTTTATGTATACGGATTTGACACTTCTTCTTAGATTTTTTTTGTTGGAATGACGCGTAAACAATGACTTTGCCTATTGCATCAACATACCTTTACCCCACTTACATGCATTACTATATACCACACTTGTGTTTCTTTTGGTAATGTCATCTTTAGTGTGAGGCTCATCCTCCCCCTCAGCATCTGAAATGTGCCCTCCATTTTTTTACCAATCTAAACTTATTTGGATCCCTAATCGAATCTCCTATTAAGAAATAATTGATAGGTCGCAAGCATTCCCTGGGTGTATACGACTCTCCCTAGAGCCAGTATCCCATTACAAGGTTATGCTTCTATGTCACAAGCATTCCCTGGCGTATACTGCTCTCCCTAGAACAAGTAACCCATTTCGGGGTCGTGCCTCCCCTTAAGTGTGACGTACCTTTCTAGATTCTCATTCTTTCAACTGTCTACCTTTGGTACCATTTAAAACTACCATAAACCTTAGTATGCAAGAAATGTTTATAATCCGAAAACAATTAACATGCATACTCATAAATCTCCATATACATGTAATCATAAAAGCGAGAACATGTAATTAAAACAACTTATGCAAAACACACATAACCACATAATCATATACGTGAAAATACATTTCAGGCAGATACACTAACGCAAAATTTTCATTGCCAAAAGCCCTCATACCAATCCTATGTGTTTTTTTTGGTGATCAATTCCGCATGTTCGAAGTCGATCGACTTGATCGTCACCTTTAGAAAAAGCTTTGTTCCTGCCAATGATCTTATACACACCAACTTATTGATGCATACATGCATCGTACCATCTTTCTGTTAACTAGCAATATCAAAATTCCGCATAATGCTAACTTGTCCAAATAGACTCCTTGATCAAAGGCTCTTGCAATCTCTTCATCAAATTTGGCACTAAGTGCGGGAAATATACTTATATTTTGTGTTCTCCCTGGAACTAGATCAATTTCAGGTTCCCTCACATCCAGTGATACTTTCGACATACACTGTCTCTAGCCACCTTAATACTCGCCCACCATAGGTTCATTATATGCAACCTTATTTATTGATTGACATCAACCACACATGCTAAACCTTCAATTCTACATTTCCCAATATAGTCACTTCCCTTCCTTACTAACACTTCCTCAATACTTTAGTACATTGTTTCAAGCTCCTCGCTTGAATTGTTTCACGTCCCCTTCCTTCCTTCCATGGCCTCATAGTTGCTTTTCCTATAATTTTGTTCACCTTTATAACATGTATAGATGATGATAAAACAATCATGACTATGCATTATTTGATTTCTAACTTCAAACCACCTACCATTTGTGAACCGATTCACATGGTCTCATATTTCCTTCGATCCCAAGCTTTAAATCTATGTTTTCATCCTAAGCCAAAAGACAATACTGATATGACACATCTCTTTCACTCGGTCCCACCATAGGACCAATCACGACTTCTACCAGTTGTTGCAACACTAATTCATACAGACTAAACTTCATTTATACTCTTTCCCTGACATTTCTCTTAGTCACAAATCCTAAACTGTGATATATTATTCCATTAGGCATCATTGTTAAATGTTTGTCCCCTTAGCTCCCTAGAGCTATCTTGATCGATCCTCAATAGTCATACTATAATGACGCTTTCATGGTAAGTTTATAGATATAGAACTTACTTTAAGTATTGGTAATCATTTCAATTAACGATGAATCATTCAACTGTTAACATTATAATTTCTCCATCCCGATCTCATCACCGTTTCCCTTTACAGAATATTTGGCATCCAATTAGTCCTTATATAATTTAGAGATTGACACAAAGTTTAACGAGTTCGTGGCCATTCTCGATACCACTCCCTCCAATATCTTTAGTACCATGTTCCCCAATCATAGTACTCTCCAATTGTGTCTCTATGGAACTCCCATATGTTCCATAGTCTCACGCCCAAATGACTAAGAGTGATTACACATACCTTTCATAATCAATTAGATGGGTGACCTAATCACCAACCCCATACCCACCGTATATGAGTATATGACTATCCTTTACCATGCAAGTCTCTTTTCACCATAAAATAAATTCTCCACCATACATTAAACCATATTGAGCATTCCGAAAAATATTGTCTCTAGGGATCATAATCCTTTTTAATACCCTATCTGACATTGGCCTCCTACTCATTTCTAAATCACTTCTATCTCTCCTCAAGAGCAACATTATAGTTATACATGTTTCCCATCAACCTTACGCTTTCTCCATTTCCGAAGCCAATGTTTCTTATCTTTATAACCACATATGTTGAGCACCACCTCAACTATCTTAATTTCCAGCCCTTTAAAGATTTACTAGTCCATAGGACACTCCCTCATCCGACTATACCTACATGAACCATCTATTCCGTCCCATTCTCAAAAATAAAATACAATACATCACCAAAAACTCGACCAAGATTTCTACAACAACATACTTCACCCATTAGAATCTTATATAGCATTTATATTCTTAATCCAATTATTCAATCTTAGATTGCCACATATCCTAATTTTCTTAAACCGTGTTCCATCTCCTCATTATACCAAACCTGAATACCTTTTTACTCCTTACTTAATTAGTTTCTTGGGTAATAGATACCTAGCTCACCTAACTCGAAGTCCCTTAATACCCTTCCAGTCTAAGCTTAGGCTATCATCATAACCTAATTCGCTTAAACTAAGACCCACACTTAACGTCTTAACTAAAAAAAACTCGTCATACTCGAGACTCCAATCGAACTAACATCATAGGATCAACCACCATGTCTCAACAAACCATGTAAAACAATTGTGATATGCACCCGTATATATTTGTAATAAACAAGTTTGAACTTTGCATAGAGGAATCCTCGTTTCTACATACTGAAAACAATTGGAACATATTTAAATGAAAACCAAATGTTTGTTAATTTTTTCACCAACTCGACTACACACTATGACTCTTACTTTAACGGGTAATACCTCACAGCCTTTGCAATTTATAAAAATTATACAATCCACCAACAGTTCACTGATACTTTTTTTATCACATACATCTACTCCCATGTTGTAATAAACTAACCAAACATATCCAAAACACCTCCACCACCATATATCCATCATAATAGCCATATAGTACCAGTTGGTTGGCTATATGCTTAACCTAACTCCCGATATTATAAGAATGCATCATAATGTACCATTGAAGATGCGTCTCCCTCAACAATGTGCCATTAACCTCTATTGGTATGATGAGTTATAAGAACCCGTGAATGACTTCACATACGAATATATAGATCTACAATCCCAAAAGATCTCTCAAGGTCCTAGTTGATAACTCTATCTCCAATACTAACTGTTGGAATGGGTAACACCCATCACTAACAATAGTCATAAGACTCCAACACTACACCTTGGTAAACTGTCATAGTTTATAACCTTCATCTCTAAGGATCTCCTAGAACTTACGTGCAAACCTTAAACCAAAGTTAGATCATCATTTCCTCAAGCTCATCTATAGTGGATGATATGTCACATAATAGTACATGATCCGAATCATATATGCAAAACAAAGCAATTCTAAATCATAGCCGGCTTATATACTCTAGTTCCGTCATGATCTTTACTCCCATTACACCATCCAGTTTAAGTTTAGGTTATAATCAAAACCTAATTCTCTTAAACTAAAGCTCTGATACCAACTTGTAACACCCCATTTTTTTCCAAATAAATGAAATGTCACGTCATCAAAACACCTCATTAAATACTCCAATTAATAAACTAAAACGATTACAACGGAAGTCTAAACATCAAATCAATATTAAATATTAAAAGATAACCCGTCCCATACCGGGTCACTATAATTCAAAGCAAGCCAAACTCCGAAATACATATAAGTGTACGCTAAATAAAGTAAAACGAACTAAACTCCTTAAGCGTGTCCTTTGCCCTTGTCGATTCGTGAACCTCCCGATCCTGAGATATATACTATAGTCAGCTAAATAGCTCAGTGAGTTCACGGTTTACGTGCGACTATTCGACACACATTCAATCACATATAATTATCGAATAAATATGATTTGCAATTTCACCAATTATATGCACCCCCAATGAGATCTCTTGACTCCTCTCCGTTAGGTAGGGACCTGCCATGTCACAGACATTTCCTGGGCGTGTAAGTCCACCAGGAATTACTGTCCATTTCGGTTCGTGCCTCCCCAAAGTGTGACACATCGAGCCGATATCCCATACCCGGGTTATATACATTTTATAAGCATGTTAACCCACACCCCAACTCCTATTTGCATGCAATGTATCATCATATAACATAAATAACATGCTACACAATAATTTAACCACATGCATGTAGATCACCATATTAAAGTAAACATGCAATAATATCACCTCATCAATTAACATATAAACATCCACACCATATATGTAAAAATACATTTCATACATATGTACACATCCCAGTGAAATCTCGTGAAAGACTCACCTGAATAGCTTCGCGTAGCTAAACCTCGTCCCTGAGTAATACCCTATAAAATATAATTACATTTCCATAATTAATGTCTTGAATTTTCCCACAAAGTGATTCCTAAAGTCAAATGGGTCAAACTACAGTCAAACCTGGGTTGACATGGTCAACGGGTCAACCCCAAACAACCGTCGTCCAATGGACTACTTCACGTTCAAAATAAATCACTGCGTATTAAACTCAACCGATAACTATATAGGTGCCATTCTAAAACACCCAATCCTCCAATCATCCAACCACGACTCCTTAAACAAGTTATTAAATTATTATAATTTAATAATCCCTCCACCCTTAAATAAATAAATAACTTGGAGATTAAAATATTATTTAGATATAATCTAATTAATAGATAATAAATCCCAAAATGCGATAACCCAATTAATTAAAACCCTTTATAATTTGATGTCCAAAACTTAACCAACTTCATCGAAACATCTCAACTTATTTCGACTAATCCAAATAAATAAACGACACTCAAATCTCTTTATAATAAATTCAGTTTAATAAAAAAGACTCGACTTTAACCGAACCCGACCCCAAAAAGTCAGCCTCGACACAAAGTCGTGGCCCAAATCTCGGTCCAACGCTAGCCCAACACAACTTGTCATCCGACCTAACCCGGTCGCACCTTCGGTACGGCTGTCAGAGAACAGCCCCGATTGAGGTCGTTTCTCGACCGTTTTTCACCAAACTTTTTACAAAAGTTTATAAACAACAAACATCCCAACTGATATATAAATTTACAGCCTCTACGGTTCATTATTAAACTCGTATTTTGAGTTTTTGTACCCGAATTTGTCGAGCCGCCGCCACAACGGCTTCTAGACCAAACTGCTCGACGTACAGACTACTATAGCCCACGAGACTTATACCAATAGAAAGGTAATTGAAAAACGAAGCCATCCATATATTATACATCCATTTTGGTTGAGTATCTTACTTCCAATCACCGTTTTCGTATCGAATGACCCTATGCCGCTACGAACTCGATATCTCTCTCATTTCTTGATGAAATCCCGAAATTCCAATTGGCTTTACTCCCTTACACCAACAAAATTTCAGCCCCAAAGTCCCTTATTTAGGTCGTCAAATCTGGCCTTGAATATCAAAAACGTGATTTGGAATAATTTTCTCAAATCACAATCATTTCCAAATCAACTTTTCTCATTTGGCAGAACTAGTCCCTCTAGTTATCCTTTTTGCATTCTTTTCCCATATCAATTAAATTCAAAAATATAATTTCCCTTATTATTGATTTTATTTATTGCAATAAAATCATATTTTTCGAGTATCGACAATATAATCCCTTACGTCGTGTACTCTTTAAATTTCTAACCCTCAATAATTATTTATATTACAAATCATGAATTTTTTGAGTGTTACACATCTCCCCCACTAAAAAGCAATTTCGTCCCCGAAATCTTACCCCGTTCAAGGGTTACTTGGCTCCTATCTCCATCTCTAATTCTCATATCATTTCAGACCCTTTGTGGAATTTCCACATAAGTAAGACCCATGGGATGGTCTTTGTCGGCAACCTCTTTGGTTTCTGTTTAAGACCTGAATCGTTTCTTCGACACGACCCAAAAAATTCACGTCTTTCAATGCCCAAGTTGTTAATTTTCCAGCTAGGCGTTTTCTCAGATTTGACACGTGGAATGTGTCATGAACCCCTATAATTCTTTGGTATCTTCAACAATATGCCGCACCATTACCCTTGAACCTATCTCAAATGGTCATGCACATCCAAGACAAAACCTTATACGTTTACTGAAACACACCACTCCTTTCCATGGTGATACTTTAGGGTCATCTCGACCCAATCGAAAATCGATTTTTAGATCTTACTAACTCTTATTAAGGCAACCTTCAACCTCTTGTGTACTCATGCGATCTTAACTGACGTTTATAGGTTTATCCATGTCGAATTAACTACCTCTTCATGTTGATAGTTAAACATACTGGAATCATGTACGCCCTACTACAAATGCCTCAATAGCTCTGCCTGGACATTTAAATGATAATTGATGATGCTGACCAACTCTACTAATAAATTTTATGATTTAGACTTCTCTGAAGTCTAAACATCTAACATTCCCACCAATCTCTCAATTCTAAAATGTCTCCTTTCTCCTATGTCCAAGGATAATATGTTTAAAGTTCAATCTTGTCCACATCCCTTATTCAAAGATGGTATTTTAACTATAGTTTGCATCTTGATCCAAACATGTATAACTGAAAATAAATGAGATCTCCTGACGGGTACAAGTCATTTCGTCACTTGACATTCCCTGGGTCGATCGGTTCACCCTTGCCCGATCGTCCATTACAGGATCATGTCACCCCCACTTACATACTATCAAGACCTATCCCTATTAATTGGCCATAACACTGTCTATCTAGAAGTATGACATTGTAGTTTAAAAACCCATAAAACCCATAGCATGCAATTTACTTTTAAACATCACATACATGTAAAAATACGCTATAACATGTATATAAATAAATCAACATGCACACGTACAAAATAATCGTTACACGCCAAAAATACATTTTTGTACATATGTATGCATCTCATTGTAAGTCTCATGAAGGCTCATCTCGATGCTCGATGTAAATCTCGGATCCCTACCACAGATCTTTAATGATGGCACTCTACGCACCATTACTATTTCATCCACCCATATATATTTTTTTTTTCAACCTTTCGCTTTAATCACTTTCCGCTAATCAGTCATAAGTGAGCTAACCTCATGTTCTGATCAATGTTTGCTCATTTGACATTTTTCTTTCTTTTGCCGATAGCAACAACACCCTTTGCCATTCTAAAGCGTAAATGATGGTTTCTCCTGTTTCATCTTCCCCATAACGCCTTATGTAGCCTACCATCACGTTTCTTAACGTACCGACACCCATAGTCCTTCTTCCAACCCTTGAATTTTATTGCCACTACCTCTACCTTTATGTATACGGATTTGACACTTCTTCTTAGATTTTTTTTGTTGGAATGACGCGTAAACAATGACTTTGCCTATTGCATCAACATACCTTTACCCCACTTACATGCATTACTATATACCACACTTGTGTTTCTTTTGGTAATGTCATCTTTAGTGTGAGGCTCATCCTCCCCCTCAGCATCTGAAATGTGCCCTCCATTTTTTTACCAATCTAAACTTATTTGGATCCCTAATCGAATCTCCTATTAAGAAATAATTGATAGGTCGCAAGCATTCCCTGGGTGTATACGACTCTCCCTAGAGCCAGTATCCCATTACAAGGTTATGCTTCTATGCCACAAGCATTCCCTGGCGTATACTGCTCTCCCTAGAACAAGTAACCCATTTCGGGGTCGTGCCTCCCCTTAAGTGTGACGTACCTTTCTAGATTCTCATTCTTTCAACTGTCTACCTTTGGTACCATTTAAAACTACCATAAACCTTAGTATGCAAGAAATGTTTATAATCCGAAAACAATTAACATGCATACTCATAAATCTCCATATACATGTAATCATAAAAGCGAGAACATGTAATTAAAACAACTTATGCAAAACACACATAACCACATAATCATATACGTGAAAATACATTTCAGGCAGATACACTAACGCAAAATTTTCATTGCCAAAAGCCCTCATACCAATCCTATGTGTTTTTTTTGGTGATCAATTCCGCATGTTCGAAGTCGATCGACTTGATCGTCACCTTTAGAAAAAGCTTTGTTCACCGCCAATGATCTTATACACACCAACTTATTGATGCATACATGCATCGTACCATCTTTCTGTTAACTAGCAATATCAAAATTCCGCATAATGCTAACTTGTCCAAATAGACTCCTTGATCAAAGGCTCTTGCAATCTCTTCATCAAATTTGGCACTAAGTGCGGGAAATATACTTATATTTTGTGTTCTCCCTGGAACTAGATCAATTTCAGGTTCCCTCACATCCAGTGATACTTTCGACATACACTGTCTCTAGCCACCTTAATACTCGCCCACCATAGGTTCATTATATGCAACCTTATTTATTGATTGACATCAACCACACATGCTAAACCTTCAATTCTACATTTCCCAATATAGTCACTTCCCTTCCTTACTAACACTTCCTCAATACTTTAGTACATTGTTTCAAGCTCCTCGCTTGAATTGTTTCACGTCCCCTTCCTTCCTTCCATGGCCTCATAGTTGCTTTTCCTATAATTTTGTTCACCTTTATAACATGTATAGATGATGATAAAACAATCATGACTATGCATTATTTGATTTCTAACTTCAAACCACCTACCATTTGTGAACCGATTCACATGGTCTCATATTTCCTTCGATCCCAAGCATTAAATCTATGTTTTCATCCTAAGCCAAAAGACAATACTGATATGACACATCTCTTTCACCTGGTCCCACCATAGGACCAATCACGACTTCTACCAGTTGTTGCAACACTAATTCATACAGACTAAACTTCATTTATACTCTTTCCCTGACATTTCTCTTAGTCACAAATCCTAAACTGTGATATATTATTCCATTAGGCATCATTGTTAAATGTTTGTCCCCTTAGCTCCCTAGAGCTATCTTGATCGATCCTCAATAGTCATACTATAATGACGCTTTCATGGTAAGTTTATAGATATAGAACTTACTTTAAGTATTGGTAATCATTTCAATTAACGATGAATCATTCAACTGTTAACATTATAATTTCTCCATCCCGATCTCATCACCGTTTCCCTTTACAGAATATTTGGCATCCAATTAGTCCTTATATAATTTAGAGATTGACACAAAGTTTAACGAGTTCGTGGCCATTCTCGATACCACTCCCTCCAATATCTTTAGTACCATGTTCCCCAATCATAGTACTCTCCAATTGTGTCTCTATGGAACTCCCATATGTTCCATAGTCTCACGCCCAAATGACTAAGAGTGATTACACATACCTTTCATAATCAATTAGATGGGTGACCTAATCACCAACCCCATACCCACCGTATATGAGTATATGACTATCCTTTACCATGCAAGTCTCTTTTCACCATAAAATAAATTCTCCACCATACATTAAACCATATTGAGCATTCCGAAAAATATTGTCTCTAGGGATCATAATCCTTTTTAATACCCTATCTGACATTGGCCTCCTACTCATTTCTAAATCACTTCTATCTCTCCTCAAGAGCAACATTATAGTTATACATGTTTCCCATCAACCTTACAGTTTCTCCATTTCCAGAAGCCAATGTTTCTTATCTTTATAACCACATATGTTGAGCACCACCTCAACTATCTTAATTTCCAGCCCTTTAAAGATTTACTAGTCCATAGGACACTCCCTCATCCGACTATACCTACATGAACCATCTATTCCGTCCCATTCTCAAAAATAAAATACAATACATCACCAAAAACTCGACCAAGATTTCTACAACAACATACTTCACCCATTAGAATCTTATATAGCATTTATATTCTTAATCCAATTATTCAATCTTAGATTGCCACATATCCTAATTTTCTTAAACCGTGTTCCATCTCCTCATTATACCAAACCTGAATACCTTTTTACTCCTTACTTAATTAGTTTCTTGGGTAATAGATACCTAGCTCACCTAACTCGAAGTCCCTTAATACCCTTCCAGTCTAAGCTTAGGCTATCATCATAACCTAATTCGCTTAAACTAAGACCCACACTTAACGTCTTAACTAAAAAAAACTCGTCATACTCGAGACTCCAATCGAACTAACATCATAGGATCAACCACCATGTCTCAACAAACCATGTAAAACAATTGTGATATGCACCCGTATATATTTGTAATAAACAAGTTTGAACTTTGCATAGAGGAATCCTCGTTTCTACATACTGAAAACAATTGGAACATATTTAAATGAAAACCAAATGTTTGTTAATTTTTTCACCAACTCGACTACACACTATGACTCTTACTTTAACGGGTAATACCTCACAGCCTTTGCAATTTATAAAAATTATACAATCCACCAACAGTTCACTGATACTTTTATCACATACATCTACTCCCATGTTGTAATAAACTAACCAAACATATCCAAAACACCTCCACCACCATATATCCATCATAATAGCCATATAGTACCAGTTGGTTGGCTATATGCTTAACCTAACTCCCGATATTATAAGAATGCATCATAATGTACCATTGAAGATGCGTCTCCCTCAACAATGTGCCATTAACCTCTATTGGTATGATGAGTTATAAGAACCCGTGAATGACTTCACATACGAATATATAGATCTACAATCCCAAAAGATCTCTCAAGGTCCTAGTTGATAACTCTATCTCCAATACTAACTGTTGGAATGGGTAACACCCATCACTAACAATAGTCATAAGACTCCAACACTACACCTTGGTAAACTGTCATAGTTTATAACCTTCATCTCTAAGGATCTCCTAGAACTTACGTGCAAACCTTAAACCAAAGTTAGATCATCATTTCCTCAAGCTCATCTATAGTGGATGATATGTCACATAATAGTACATGATCCGAATCATATATGCAAAACAAAGCAATTCTAAATCATAGCCGGCTTATATACTCTAGTTCCGTCATGATCTTTACTCCCATTACACCATCCAGTTTAAGTTTAGGTTATAATCAAAACCTAATTCTCTTAAACTAAAGCTCTGATACCAACTTGTAACACCCCATTTTTTTCCAAATAAATGAAATGTCACGTCATCAAAACACCTCATTAAATACTCCAATTAATAAACTAAAACGATTACAACGGAAGTCTAAACATCAAATCAATATTAAATATTAAAAGATAACCCGTCCCATACCGGGTCACTATAATTCAAAGCAAGCCAAACTCCGAAATACATATAAGTGTACGCTAAATAAAGTAAAACGAACTAAACTCCTTAAGCGTGTCCTTTGCCCTTGTCGATTCGTGAACCTCCCGATCCTGAGATATATACTATAGTCAGCTAAATAGCTCAGTGAGTTCACGGTTTACGTGCGACTATCCGACACACATTCAATCACATATAATTATCGAATAAATATGATATGCAATTTCACCAATTATATGCACCCCCAATGAGATCTCTTAACTTCTCTCCGTTAGGTAGGGACCTGCCATGTCACAGACATTCCCTGGGCGTGTAAGTCCACCAGGAACTACCGCTCATTTCGAGTCGTGCCTCCCCAAAGTGTGACACATCAAGCCGATATCCCATACCCGGGTTATATACATTTTATCAGCATGTTAAAACCACACCCCAACTCCTATTTGCATGCAATGTATCATCATATAACATAAATAGCATTCTACATCATAATTTAACCACATTCATGTAGATCACCATATTAAAGCAAACATGCAATAATATCACCTCGTCCCTGAGCAATACCCTATAAAATATAATTACATTTCCATAATTAGTGTCTTGAATTTTCCCACAAAGTGAGTCCTAAAGTCAAATGGGTCAAACTACAGTCAAACCTGGGTTGACATGGTCAACGGGTCAACCCCAAACAACCGTCGTCCAATGGACTACTTCACGTTCAAAATAAATCACTGCGTATTAAACTCAACCGATAACTATATAGGTGCCATTCTAAAACACCCAATCCTCCAATCATCCAACCACGACTCCTTCAACAAGTTATTAAATTATTATAATTTAATAATCCCTCCACCCTTAAATAAATAAATAACTTGGAGATTAAAATATTATTTAGATATAATCTAATTAATAGATAATAAATCCCAAAATGCGATAACCCAATTAATTAAAACCCTTTATAATTTGATGTCCAAAACTTAACCAACTTCATCGAAACATCTCAACTTATTTCGACTAATCCAAATAAATAAACGACACTCAAATCTCTTTATAATAAATTCAGTTTAATAAAAAAGACTCGACTTTAACCGAACCCGACCCCAAAAAGTCAGCCTCGACACAAAGTCGTGGCCCAAATCTCGGTCCAACGCTAGCCCAACACAACTTGTCATCCGACCTAACCCGGTCGCACCTTCGGTACGGCTGTCCTGAACAGCCCCGATTGAGGTCGTTTCTCAACCGTTTTTCACCAGAATTTTTACAAAAGTTTATAAACAACAAACATCCCAACTGATATATAAATTTACAGCCTCTACGGTTCATTATTAAACTCGTATTTTGAGTTTTTGTACCCGAATTCGTCGAGCCGCCGCCATAGCGGCTTCTAGATCAAACTGCTCTACGTACAGACTACTACAGCTCACGAAACTTATACCAATAGAAAGTTAATTGAAAAACGAAGCCATCCATATATTATACATCCATTTTGGTTGAGTATCTTACCTCCAATCGCCGTTTTCGTACCGAATGACCCTATGCCGCTCCGAACTCGATATCTCTCTCATTTATTGATGAAATCCCGAAATTCCAATTGGGTTTACTCCCTTACACCCTTAGGAACGACTCCACAAAATTTCAGCCCCAAAGTCCATTTTTTAGGTCGTCAAATCTGGCCTTGAATATCAAAAACGTGATTTGGAATGATTTTCTCAAATCACAATCATTTACAAATCAACTTTTCTCATTTGGCAGAACTAGTCCCTCTAGTTTTCCTTTTTGCATTCTTTTCCCAAATCAATTAATTTCAAAAATATAATTTCCCTTATTATTGATTTTATTTATTGCAATAAAATCATATTTTCGAGTATCGACAATACAATCCCTTATGTCGTGTACTTTTTAAATTTCTAACCCTCATTAATTATTTATTTTACAAATCATGAATTTTTTGAGTGTGACAGATAGAGTTGAGGCTTGTTGTCTTCTTAAGCTAAATACTTGGATAGAGTTGACGTTTCTTGATTTCTTAAGCTAAAGACATGGATAGAGTTGATGCTTAGTGGTATATGTATGACTAAAGACTTGGATAAAGTTGATGCTCATGGGCATGTTTGGCTAAAGACTCGGATAGAGTTGATGCTAACCCCGATTCCCTTTCAAGGGATGCCACGTAACTTGTGTGTGGCCTATTTTTGTGTTCCAACCTTGATCATGGAAACGGGTCTCCCCCGTCACCGAAATGTGTTGTTTTGGGTATAGACTCTTATCATTATTTTCGATGACGTTTTTAGAGTATGAATTATAATCCATAATTTATATTATTGGATCATTGAAATTTAACCGTGTTTTGGTATTCTAGATAATGGAGTTTTGTTCGTATTGTGGTATTTGAAACATTATAACTTATTCATGTTTTGAGTGAGTAAAGGGTGTAGAGTTCATATTTGAACGAGTATTTCTATTTAAAGCTTTCATTACCAGCTATAGTATTTTGATTTAAAGCTTTTATTACGAAAATGATGAGTTTGGGAAAGATGTTGCTTTATAATAAAGTTATTCTATTTGAGAAATTATTATTTAATCAAGTAGTCTTTCGATTTCTATCGATTAAAAATATGTTATAAACTCTTGATCTCACTAGGCGTTAAGCCTAACCTTTTTCTTTGTCGGCATGTGTATCAGGTTCTTGTTAGGGTTGGTACTAGCGACACATGTTGATTTGAGTGCTAGGGACTGACGTTAAGGACCTAGCTTTTGGTGACGTCTTCCACATTTGGAGATAGTGTCTCTTATTGGGTTTAGTAAAACCCGACCGTATTTATGTCTTTGTATAAGACTCATTATATCTTTTGTCGAGGTTTATTTATTTGAAGCAATTCAAGTTTTGATTTATAGGAAAATGATTTACTCCTTATTTGTTTTATTGATGAAAATTTTAAATTTGTCGTTCTTTCCAAATTGGAGGGTGTTACGTATGATATTGGGAGATTGTGATGTGATAAAAAAAAATTGAAATTATATATCGCTAGATAGAATCCTAAAAAAATCCAAAACCTCATCCAAACTATTAGATTGAGAGGATCCAATGAATATGGTTAAAAAGATGGTTGTAACCACTTTTTAATTTTTAAAGAGAAACAAATTACAGAAAAAACTATCATTTTATTATCTTTAATTTGACATATTTTGTGATATATTTTTTCTTCCCTTTGTTTTTTCGTGGTTCTTTTTTGTTTCAATGTTTTCTCTGTATCCTTTCCTCACACATAGGGACAGAGCTAGGATTTATGTTAAGGGTGGTCCTCAATACCAACAAAAATAATGAGAAATTTTTTAAGGTTTTATGTACTGACTTATATCTGATGAGATAATCGAACTTACAACTCCAAATGAAAATGTGCACATGAAATCATTACAAAACAACTGCCTTTTACCCAAAGAAATTTCCGTTGGTGATTACCTACGGATCACCCAAATATGCCAATGGTTCGGTAAAATCCGATGTTTTTCAAGAAAATACCAACGGATCACTCAGAGAATCATTGGGTAATCTGTCACTGATTTGAATTACCCACCAACTTTTGTGACGGTTTTGTGAGGAATCACCTTTACCGACAGATTTCCCAAGGAAAGGTCTATAGGCAAAAGTCTTTCGTTTAGTGGTGAATAGAATTGCTTTTCAATACGAAAAGGGCACGACTCTAAACAATACTTATACATAAAGAAAGGGAGGCAGGATGTTCTGAATTGGGAAGTTGAATAATCGATAACTACTCTCAAATAATCAAATGAACTCTACACAATCTTATAGAAATACACTTAGTAGAGACATTGATTAAAAGTTCTTTAATTTATATTTTTTATTAAACCAAAGCAAAAACGATCCTATCAGCTTTATCATCAGAAACTTCATTTTAGTCGAATCAGATCAATTAAAATCAAGGACAAAAAAAACTAAAACAAAAGTTATTTTTCTAAATGTATCACAACTAGATACAAATATCAAAACTAATAATCAAAATTCATCCATCAAAACAAAATTTATATAAAGAAATATAAATCCAATAACTCCTAGAGAGCAACAGAAAACAAATTTAAAGTGGGGGACAACAAGAGATTGAGAACAAATGTAGGGATGCTAATTAAATAATCAATATATGAGATAGAGACTTATGTTTTGGATTTTTACTTTTGGGCCTTAGAGTGTAAGAGGTTGAGATGGTCTTTTAAATGGAAAGTAGTAATTATAAAATTTTGGACCATATAAAATTTTTAAAAATAAATCTCTTTAGGGTGGGCCAGTGCTGGTTCCGTTCATGCACACACACACACATGCACACACACACACACATACATATATATATACACACACACAATGGTGACTTTCTCGTTTCCCAACGACGATGATCCCCCGCCCCATCCCAAACTGTCTCCATCTCCGACCCCCCCCCCCCAACCAAACACACTCACATACACACACACACACAAAGAGGCAACACACACGTAAGAAAACTCGAAGAGCAAAAGTCTCCCCACATGAACAAAATTCGCTCAATAGAAACTTTCACACGAAACAAACTCGATAACAGCTTGTCACGCAACCTAAGCAGGTTAGGTCATGTGTCCTTTGCTTAGCTCCTTCTAGTGTATGAGTAACATGAAATGTTGCAAAGGATTTCACAGACGTGTGCGGGTGTAGATGCGCTCCAGGTTTGGGTCATTTCTCGTCTCCAACAACGACCTAAACAAAGGACAACCATGATTTCGTTAAAAATCTCATTTCTTGTATTCATAAAAAAATTTAAATTTGTATGCCTCATTTAATCTTTAATTGAACTTGTATGCTCAGACCAAATCCAAAAATACTCTGATAAATATGCCTTGCCCAAATATCCATTTGAAATATATGTTGTCTTTGCGCTTCAATCCATCCTCTATGAACCTATCATCAAACGATCAATAACTAAGATCAATGGATCTATTATCTATATAAGCATAATAATATGAGATAGATCTGATACAAAAATGGGTTCAAACATGCGTTTATCAATATTATATTTATAGAATTGTTGACAGTTCTCTTGTGCTTGTGATTTATGGTTATAACTAATTAAATTCTTCCATATTCTTGAGGTAATATCGGCATTATCGATGAACCCAAATTCTTGCCTTCAAAAAAAATTAAGTATTGCTTTTAAATGTACATTTTTACAGGATTTCATGAAAAAGTATTATGAGAATATTAGCTTCCCTATGTACCTTTTGGACGGTTGATGTTAAGGTGCCCATTGTTTAAGATGAATCTGAACATGATGAAGAAAAATGTACGTTAGAAAATCATGTTCAACTTGCAATTTTTGTTGGTTATATTATACACAAAACTTCATTTTATCTTATTAATATCTAGAATGATTTGAGTTCCTGAATCCACAAAGAAGGAAGATGAAGATATATACAAAGAAGAATATAAACATAAACCAAAGACCAAAGACCAAAACCATCAAGGGAACAACTTGTATGTGTGTTTACAAGCATCAGTGAGGTCGGAGATGGAGGTCGGTAGGGACAGGGTGGGGTCATCGTCATTGTGGCGGGAGGCATCACCATTGTGTATATATTCTTTTAATTATCAATAAAAATAGACAAAAAAATAAATTGATTAAATTCGGTCAAAGTTAACAAATTACAAGTCATGGCAGTTAGGACAAGGGATGAAACTCAAATCAAATGCAAAACACCCATACGAAATCCATAATCAATGTAAACCGCAAGGACCAAAAATGCATATCATTCTTATTATATTAAGGCCATGTTTGGCAAAAGTAGCTAATAAGGTACCTTATGACTTATAAGGTAGCCTATCAAAACATTACTTTTATTAACTTATCAATAAGGTACCTTATAAGTTAATTTATGGTCATCCAAACAACTACACTAAAAATAAGGTGACTTATAACCTTATTTTTGCCAAACAATGTCTAAATGTATAACTAAAAAAGCAACTAAACAAGGCCTTAATTGGGTCCTATCTAACTTTGGGCCTAATTTGGCAGCAGTACTGTAGTAGGCTCTAGACCTCTAGTTTTAACTATTAACCAAACTTTGCATTAAAATACAGGGACATTAGGCCTTGGATTGAGATCATAGGTATAGCGCTTTATAAGACCAAATCTGGGTTGGACTTGAGACTGGACTCAGTCCTAGACATACTTTTACAATGATGGCTAAATGGGTCGGAACCAACGTCTCAGGACCGGGACCGATTTGGGACCAGCCTGGCTCGGCCCAGGATAATTTAGGACTGGTTAGGGACTGACAGTTAAGGATCGGTTACGATTTGCGTAAAAGAACAACACCCGGCCTGTCCCAAGACCAACCCGATTTTTTTAAAAAACAACATATTTTTAGATGTATTTTCATCTTTATAAGTATATTTGATTGAAAACCAATTACAAATTTACAGTAAAACGTATTTTTTAAGGTATTTGCTTGAAAACCAATTATAAAACTATAATAAAATGTACTTTTTTAAATGTATTTGATTGATCAAATTACATATTTTAAAGTGTGTTAGAATAACATTTTTGTATTCGTTTAAAAAAACTCAGGTCATGGCTTAAATAATAAATACAACCTGACGAATCAAATCAGAACCAGACATCATCATCTTCCCCAAATTTCTTCATCATCTTCCCAAAAGAAATTTGACTTCAGCCCCCAAATTTCTTCATCATCTTCCCCAAAATAAATTTTTGCACAAGTTTGTTTTTGCTTTGTGTTCCTCCTTAGAATCACAAGTCTTTTCAGATCCAGATTCTTTTTCTTGATAAAGTGTAAGAAGGTTATTCAAATGTTTTTTCCCTTTAATATGATCGTTTATCATTTTATCAGATGAAGCTTCTTTGAAACACCTTTGCTTGATTTCTTTTTTTTCAAAACCTTTAGTTCCATTGTAGGTTATATTCACTCTGAATATAAGCTACAATTTTGGGTTTGTATACTTGTAGTTTATATTCAGCCTGAATATATTCTATAAATAGGTGTTTGAATAATTGTAGGTTATATTCAGTCTAAATATAAGCTACAATTTAGGGTTTGTATACATGTAGTTTATATTCAGACTGAATATAGTCTATAATTAGGTGTTTGAATAATTGTAGATTATATTCAGTCTGAATATAGTCTACAATTAAGTGTTTGTATAATTGTAGGTTATATTCAGTCTGAATATACGCTACAATTTGGGGTTTGTATACTTATAACTTATATTCAGTCTGAATATAGTCTACAATTATATGTTTGTATAATTGTAGGTTATATTCAGTCTGAATATAAGCTACAATTTGGGGTTTGTATAGTTGTATTCTTGTAGCTTATATTCAGACTGAATATAAGCTACAATTTGAAGTTTGTATAGTTGTAGCTTATATTCAGACTGAATACAATCTATAATTTAGGTGTTTGAATAATTGTAGCTTATATTCAGACTGAATATAAGCTACAATTTGGGGTTTGTATACTTGTAACTTATATTCAGTCTGAATATAGTCTACAATTAGATGTTTATATAATTGTAGGTTATATTCAGTCTGAATATAAGATACAAATTGTATACTTGTACTCTTGTAGCTTATATTCAGACTGAATATAACCTACTATTATACAAACATCTAATTGTAGACTATATTCAGACTGAATATAAGTTACAAGTATACAAACCCCAATTTGTAGCTTATATTCAGACTGAATATAACCTACAATTATACAAATATCTAATTGTAGACTATATTCAGACTGAATATAAGTTACAAGTATACAAACCCCAAATTGTAGCTTATATTCAGTCTGAATATAAACTACAATTATTCAGACACCTATTTATAAAATATATTCAGTCTGAATATAAGCTACAACTATACAAACCCCAAATTGTAGCTTATATTCAGACTGAATATAACCTACAATTATACAAACATCTAATTGTAGACTATATTCAGACTGAATATAAGTTACAAGTATAAAAATCTCAAATTGTAGCGTATATTCAGACTGAATATAACCTACAATTATACAAACACTTAATTCTCGACTATATTCAGACTGAATATAACCTACAATTATTCAAACACCTATTTATAGAATATATTCAGTCTGAATATAAGCTACAAGTATACAAACCCAAAATTATAGCTTATATTCAGACTGAATATAACCTACAATGGAACCAAAGGTTTTGAAAAACAAGAATTCAAGCAAATGTGTTTCAAAGAAGCTTCCTCTGATAAAATGATAAACGATCATATTAAGGGGAAAAAACATTTGAATAACCTTCTTACACTTCATCAAGAAAAAGAATCTGGATCTGAAAAGACTTGTGATTCTAAGGAGGAACACAAAGCAAAAACAAACTTGTGCGAAAATTTATTTTGGGGAAGATGATGATGTTTGGTTCTGATTTGAGTCATCAGGTTGTATTTATGATTTAAGCCATGACCTGAGTTTTCCACTTATTTACAAAAATGCCACCGCGAATTTATCCCTCATCTTTTGATCTGATTTAAAATGGATGGTTGTCATTCATCCTCATGCTCACAATCAAAGATAGGTTCACATTTGAACCCACCCCTATATATATATATATATATAATTAAATAACTTATTTAGTTGATTTGAAAAAAAAATCTTTTATGAGTGTGTTGGTTTTACTTTTGACTATGTGCTTTTATTTATCAAATCAGCGAATGAATGTATTTTTTTCGTATTCAACGCATCATATATATTTTTCGTATTCAAGGCATCATTGACTTGAGGTCTGTCAAGCGATGTGGGCTAGGTTTGACGGCCATAAACGTACGTGGTTGGATGCAACAACGATATGGGATGGTCTAGAGTTTTTTTTTATGTTTAACTATTCAGGTTATCGGTCATTTTTTAGCTGATAAAAGATTTATTTAATAGATTTCAAAATGTCCAATGATTTATTAGTTTAAAAGAATTGTTCAAGATCTAAGTTGCTCAAAATTTGAAAACCTTTAAAACATATGGATAGTCCACATGAACATTCTAGCAACTTTAGAGATTTAAACGGTTCATTCAGTCCATTCAATTTATATGGATTTTTCTCTCAAATGAATGATCAAAAACTCTATCCAACATATTATTCCAAGTCTATATTACAAAGTTTATTAGTTAGGTATAATTGATCAAGCCATCTTGTATATTGTTATATAACAAAACATATGCTTTACACATTGATGTTTTTCAATTGGCACAAAAATTTTATTTTAATTTGGTTTTAGTTTTTCCTTCACAAATACAATTTAGGCTTGATCTAGGGGACATGGGGTGACAGATGAGGATGAGGGCTACGAAAAACTTATGACTATAATGTGAAGAAGAATATATGATTAACGTAATGATGAACGTATTCTGCAAACACCAATCTCATGTCAAATCAACTAGAAAGCCCTGTTGTACCCTGAAAAACATACGCACAACAAAGAAGCTTCGGCTTAAAAGGAATTGTGTCCAACACATGTCTCCTCCTCCCAGGTGATTCTCATATTTCTCGTTAAGTTTATGTGGTCTCGTTCATGTAAAAAACGATGATATGAGCTAAATATTAAACCAAAGTCGATGTTTTACATTTCTAAGGGTTAAAGGAGCACACTTTATTGTTATAATTTTTTAAAGGAGCACACGATACCCTAACCCCTATTAGATCAACCGAAAAACCAAAAAATTCCTTGATATCAACCAAAAACCTTAAAAAAATCTCTCAAAGTCAACCAAAAACCTTAAAAAAAAATCCCTTGAGATCAACCAAAAACCATAAAAAAATCTCTCAAAGTCAACCAAAAACCTTAAAAAAAAATCCCTTGAGATCAACCAAAAACCATAAAAATCTCTCGAAATCAACCAAAAAACTTAAAAAATCCTCGAACGGGAATTCGGATAAAAAAAATCACTTGAATCAACCGAAAAATATATCAAACAGCTTTGTGGGTATTTGATCCAATTTAAGGGTGCAGCAGCTCGAGAAAAAAACTGGGTCCGCCACTGAGGCCAAATAAGGTCGTGTGTCGTGAATTTGGGGCAAAACGCCAATGTTGCAATGGTTAGCAACAACCGAAATAATATAGTTTCAAATACAAACAAGCTAGATAACATTAGATGATGTAAATCAAGTCTAGTTTTAATACTAGATATAGTACCAAGAGTTTAATGCAAAATAAATGAAAATAATTTGATCCAAAATCAAGCTAATTTCAAGGGAAAGTGAAAGAAATCATAATACTTTGTGTCGGGTCGGCCCATGAGTCTCTAACTGGGCCGGTTTGGGTCTTGGGCTGTTGATTTGATTGTTTTGTTGGATTTGTCTTTTGGTCATATAAATTAATGTTGGGCCTTTAGTATTCTTATTAATTATCATGAGTATTAATTGCTAATTTACGTAGGTTTTGGATTGATCTATATTTCATTGCTACCATTTGTCTATTGGTTTAATGGTAGATGCAAATATTTAAATAATAATAATTGTTCATAAATAAATACTATTTAAACGCGTGAGATTTAAATAATATAAAAAAGTAGTTTTTCTTACATCGGTGATAAATAAATATGGATCAACGAAAGAATTGGTTCAGGCTTTAAGTTCAGTCAAATAAATGAGTATTATGTTTATAGTACAAGTACTTGGAGTATGTACTTGATATATCTGTAAGAATGGAATCAAGAATGTGACGTATACGTCTATGCTACATCATGTGAGTATTATGTGGCTTATAAATGGTTTACACGTAAGTATGTATGTTCTTTATATGATTATGATGACTGTGGAACATGTTGTATTTATGTTAAATATGCCATGCACTCTGAACTATGTATTATATGACAATTACATGAACATGTTACATTATTGTTGTGAACAATATATGCATGCTACGTTTTGCTACCTACATTATGTATGCTATTGATCTTGGATGTTTTAATGATGAGAAGTTTTAATGTGCATATTATTTTCTGATATTGGATGAGTTACATGCTACATATGATTTATATTTTGTAAAGGATAAAACTAGAATGAAATGATTGGCTATATGTGTGTGGCTTAGTGTCGGTATACAGTGGTAGTGGATGGTGGGAAATTGCATACGATGATTTGATAGGTTGTCCATGTACCGGAAGAAGTACCACCAAGGCTGGACTATGGGATCAGGCCAAGATTTATGTTAAGGGTGGTCCTTAACGTCGATAAAAAATGATTTGAAACTTATTAAGGTTTTATGTACCATCTTATACCTTATGAGATAATTGAAGTTAAAACTCCAAATGAAAATGTGCACATGAGATAGAATTGTTTTTCAATACGAAAAGGATAAATCTCTAAACAATATTTCTATATAGAGAAAAGGAACTAGGATGTTCTCAATTGGAAGTTGAACAATCGATAACTATTCTCAAATAAACAAACGAACTCTACATATTTTTAGAAACACACTTAGAAGAGGCACTGATTAAAGGTTCTTTAATTTATGATGATTAAACCAAAGTGAAAAACAATCACCGGCTTTATTACAAGAAACATTATTTTACTCTAATCAAATTAATTAAATCAGCGATAAAAAAAACTAAAAAAATTTAATTTTTCAAATGGATAACAACTAGATACAAAATTACAAATATAAAACTAATAATCAAAATCCATTAAAAATAAATTTATACAAAAGGAATAGAAATCTAATTTCACTTATAACTCCTCTAGAGAACCACACAACAAATGACAATTGGATGGTAAACTAAGAGATTAAGAACGTTGCTAGCGTGAAATGGATCAATGTGGATTTCAATAATCATATATGAGTGTGTGTGTGTGTGTGAGAGAGAGAGAGAGAGAGGTGAATACGTGATTGTGTGAGATACTTGTGTTCTGGGCTTTTACTTTTGGGCCGGTAAGAGTCTAGGAGGTTGACGATGGTATTTTAAAGGGGAAGCATTAGTTATTAGATGTTGGACCTTACAAATTTTTTGAAAATACAAATTTCAGGGTGGGCAGTGTTGGCTCCGCCTATTATGGGATGATAGTCAAGACTAGTGCTGGATCCGCCCATGATGGAGCCTCACCACGTCAAATAGACGCTTGAGATCTCAAATGTGGCAACAAGTTGAATGTACGATATATGCATGACGTTTTTATGAATGTTTAAAGATATTAAAGATTTATTTATGATTTACATAATCGTCATGATTTATGAATGGAGTTACGAAACCATAAACTCACTTAGCATAAATTTAACGTTACCATGTATCTCATGATGTAGGAAGGTAAAGAGTCACAAAAGCAAAGGTATGATGCAAATGTAAGTTTGTAGCTTGTGTGTACCGAGTTTACGTTATCTAAGCCATATAACATTATTTTTCCTTAAGTTGAATCGGTATGAATTTAAATACGATGTCTAAAATTGTAAGTAAGTTGTGATTTTGTAAGATTTCTGCTAAAATTTGATGGATAATTTGTATGTTTTAGGTTGCTAAATATAGTTACTACTTTGTTAAATTTTAGATGATAACATATTAAGTTGATTTGTAGGTTATTTTTTAGACTACTACTTTGGGCTGGGGAAGTTACGAAGCGGTACTACAGTCGATTCATATAGGACAATGACTCCTTGATGGGGGTGTTTGTACATCTTAATCGAACATCTGATATCACAAATGAAAAAAAAAAAAGATTTTGGGTAGGCTTGACAAGGTGGTAAGAAGTTTAAGTGAAAGAGTTTGTGATAACTAATCCCACATTAATAAAGAGTGAGATTTGTAAATCTTCTTTACCAGTCTCAGGTGTTGAGTTATCAATAATTTTCAACAAAATTTTGCATCGATTTTCAGATTAATTGGTTAGTCTATCACAAGTTTAGTGGAATCACAAAATTTGTAAAGGTGATCACAATTCATAAATTCATCATAGTTTTCCTTTCAAAGGTAAAATATTTAAATTTAGGATTCTATACTAAAGATTTAAATGTCTCTATTTGTACAAAAAAATGCTTTCTTACTTTTCCCCACACGTTACAGTATAGATGAGAGTGGTCGTTGTTTTCACAAATTTAATTACTAATTTCAATCTATATCCAAGAAAAACATAAAAAAAACCACAAGGTTTGCGACGTACTGGTTAAGGTTTGTGGGATGAGGCTAGATAACTCATCTATCTCAAGTTCGAATACAAGCGTGAACAACTTGTGGCTACTGGAAAATTATCTTAGGGCTGCATACTTTAACAGTTTTAAAATTATTAGAAATTAGTCTAAACAAATGTCTCGGATACCCTTAAAAAATATATTTTAATTCTTATAATGATATCAATTAAATTAATCTCTACAACTAGAAATCAATTTGAGTTAAAAGGACGAAATGAAAAGCAGCTTCGACAAAAACAAACATCAATTATCTCAATTTATATTGAAATTATTTATAGAGTCAACTACAAACTTCGTCCTTGTCGTTTGAAAAAAAAACATAATCGTCTTTAAAGTTTTGAAATTATAATATAGCCATTAAGGTTTGTGAAAGCATCCGGATTTGGTCCTTCTTTTTAAGGACCGTTAAAAAATTTCGTTAAATGAAAAGCAGTTTTATTTTATCAGTCTCTTTCTGTTTTTTATACAATAAAATCAATTTTATGAATTTGGACAATGTATACAAAAAAAATGGATAAAATAATAAAAATGTCTCACATTTAACGGAATATTTTAATAGTCGTCAGAGGGATGGACCAATTTTTACAAACCACAATGGTCATCTTGTAATTTTAAAACTATAAGGAAGAAAAGTTTTTATTTAGTTTTTATTTTCAACTATATATATAAACAGTGGCAGATCCAGAATTTTTTTTCCACCAGGGTCCTATTAAGATAGACTAAAGGCGCGTAAAGTCACCCGACGTGTTTAAGGAAAATTTTTAAGTTTTTTAGTTGATTTCAAGAGATTTTCTTATTGTTTTTGTCGATTTTGAAAGATTTTCTTAGTGTTTTTGTCGATTTCGGAATAATTTTTTGAGTTTTTTTAATTGATTTCAAGAGATTTTTTTAGTGTTTTTGTCAATCATCGGCAAAATGGGGTCCCTTAAAAAAAATTACTGGGGGGAATTAAGGCTAAATACAGTATTTTTAAGAGTTTTTTAGCCTACATAATTTTTTTTAACATTTCACTATGGGGATGCACAATGTGAACACAAGATACACAATTTGACACCTAAAAAACCATTGACACTTTTAAAAGAAGATATATACAAATGATATTCACTATGATATCCGAGATACATACAAGAGGCACAGTATGATACCTTTTATAGAATATAAAAAAATGCACATTGTACCGTTTATAAAACAACGAAAGTAATGAAAATACATTTCGAAAAATACATGCACTTCATCGGACATAACTCGTCTCAAGTTGACTTTACACAAACAATCGATACATAATGCAAAAACAATAAGGGAAAAAACATGAAAGAGATAGAGAGAGAGAGTGTGTGAAGTAATTTATTCTTTAATTTACTTTTAAGAATAACATTAATTATCTTATATGATTAGCTCTCATTGAATCTCACGATTATCACAAATTATCGAGTTCATATTTGATTGGATCCTCTCACACACACACACACACACATACACACACACACATATATATATATATATATAGAGAGAGAGAGAGAGAGCAATGCTTCTTTAAATACAAACTCCTCCAAAGTTATAAACTCGTACAAATGAATATAAAAATAATTTTATAATGATTTTTTTCTTCAAAATCTATGATTTAAGATGTTATTTCACATATGTTTGTTTCATAATGTAAATTTTTTACATGTATTTGTTTTTTATAAAGTAAAAGTTTCACATATATTTGTTTCATAATGTAAAAGTTTTCAAATGTAATTTTTTCATAAGATAAAACAAACATATGTGTAATAATATCTTAAGTCATAACATTTGAGGAAAAAAATTATTTTTATATATTGTTTTGTACGAGTTTGTAACCTTAAAATAGTTTGTATTTGAAGATATATGTGTGTGTGTGTATATATATATATTGGTGTAGAGTTAGGTTAATACGATAATAAGAACTAAATAAGGGAACACAAAAATGGTCGAATCACGTGTGATTTTATAATAAACTTACGTGTAAAATCATATCACATGTGATTTATGTGAATTTGGCCGCGACCTAATGTTGCACGCTAGGTCACCTGCTCATCGTTGCTCTAACCGTGTTCATTAATTACATGTAAAATCACATATGATTTAACCATTTTTTTATTATCTTATTTTGATAATATTCTCGTTTGTTGTTCCCTATTGTTATAATTATAAAAAAAGTTAATATATTATTGATAAAAATGTACTTGATATCAGTACTCGATGTCGTTTTTATTGAAATATATGTAAATCTCCAATCCGTTAGCTCAGAAATAGCCCTTTCACCTACTAATTCAACACCCAAAACAGCTTCAATCTTCACGTTTTGATCTCTACCTAAGATTTAAAATCTCTTTCAAGATATTATTAGTTGATCATAAAATTTAAACTTTACTTTTTACATACATATAAGGATAGAATGGAGTAGGATCAAACAAAAACATGTTTAAAATAAGAGAACACAAGGACGATCAAACATCGTGAAATTTTGTACTGAAATCACATGCGATTAAGAAACATGCTCAACGTTAGCTAGGGCGTGTGGATGACTTGGCACACAAGTTTAGTGTAAAATTGTAGTGATTTAATTGTTCTCATATTCTCTTATTTGGTTATTGTTCTCATTTGAACCCGACTATATATAAGGGGTAAATCAAATAGAAACCATATAAAGGTTAATTATAAACCATAAAAATCAGTTTATATATGTCACTACCAAAAAAATGACTTTCACCCACAAAAAAACACACAGGGAAATTTTCCTGGGTGATTACCACGGATCACCCAGGAAATACTAGTGGTTCCGACAAAATCCGATGTTTTCAAGAAAATACCAACGGATTGCCCAGGAATTTCCTGGGTAATCTCTCACTGATTTGATTTACCCACCAACAAATTAGACACCAACTTTTGTGACGGATTGCCGTTTAGCGACGGATTACCCAGAAAAATGTCCGTAGGTGAAAGCCTTTCATTTTAGTAGTGTGTGTTTTTCATACCTAGATGAAACATGTGTGAACATAAAGTGTTGTTTCGTATATGAAACGTCAAAGAATGTTTTACGTGTGAAAAATACACAAAAATACATAAATACATGAAACACAAACTCATACCTATACACAAAAACAGAACATGTGAAACAATATGAATCATAACTTAAAAATAAAACTAATTAGATGGTTTTAGTTGATTTCTTGGGTTTAATTTTCACATATATTATTTCATCTATGAAATAATATATTAAATTGGTTTTCAGGGTTTCTAATTTCTTTTGGGTTTCTATATATTTGATTGTTGTAAGAACTCAACATTTTGTGAGAACTTTATGAACGACTCTGTTACCGGAGGTTCATATAAGTTAACATCGTCATATACATTAAGATGTGTAAACGTTTCATGTTAAGGTATATTAATGTATGTAATCAAAATGTTAACTTATGTGAACCTCCCTTAACAAAGAGATTCCTACAATGAAAAAGAAGTTCCAACATATTCGCAAATTTCGGTTATTACTAAAGACATATCAAAAGATGATATTGAGTCAAGTATGTGTGTATGTATGTATGTATGTATGTACATATGTGTATATATATATATATATAGGGTCAGGTTCAAGAGAAAATGATAAAAAAGAGAAACCTGAAGAACCCTGGAGCCTTCCATCTATACGGTATACATAAATGCATACTAATAATTTGTAACATGCATTTCTGCATATGTAATTATAGAAGCATTGGTGCATACAAAAAACAGCTTCAATCGTTTGTATGCATTTGTTCATACCGTCCAGATGGAGGGCTCCCGAGGTGTTATTCAGTTTTCTTTTTTTTAGTGTTTTCCCTTGAACCTCTCTCTCTCTCTCTCTATATATATATATATATATATAGAGAGAGAGAGAGGAAAGTTCAAATGAGAACTTTGCATTTTTAAAGGAACAAAGGAACAATTGTGGATCACATATGATGTGGGTCCCACATAATATTAAATCATTTATGATTTAATATGATTTAATATTAAATCATAAATGATTTAATATTATGTGGGACCCACATCAATGTGGTCCTAAATGAGTTCCTTTAAATTGGTAGTGTTCTCGTATGTCTCTCCCCTATATATATATATATATATATATATATATATATATATATATATATATATATATATATACCTATAGGGTCAGGTTCAAGAGAAAACGCTAAAAAAAAGAAAACTGAAAAACACCCTGGGAGGCTTCCATCTGGACCGTATGCACTAATGCATACCGATAATTTGCAACACGCATTAGTGAATATTCATCAATGCATATGTAATGATAGAAGCATTGATGCATAGGAACAAAAAACACTTGTATGCATTAGTGCATACCGTCCACATGGAAGCCTTCAAGGGTGTTCTTCAGTGTTCTTTTTTTTTAGTGTTTTCCCTTGAACCTCCCCCTCTTTCTCTCTCTCTCTCTCTATATATATATATATATACACACACACATACACATACACACATATAGGGTTGGGTTCACGTGAGAACACTAACTATTTAAGAGAACAATAAAAACTTTTTTCATGTACAAAATCATATATGATTAGCCGCGACTTTTCCTGGAACTTAGCCTGCGGCTAAAGTCGCCCATGTCATTTATTTGATTTTAGTACATGAATTTTTTTTCTTGTTTTCTTAAATTGTTATGATTCTCGCATGGACCTTTATATTTATATATATATATATATATATAGAGAGAGAGAGAGATGGTTAATTTCATTTACAACCCAACCATTAGTATATATTATACAAACCAATCGCAATCATTTATCCAGTCTAATAAATATTTGTTTCAATAAATATCTCGATTATTTTCTAATATAATGTAACACCCGGAAATCATGTATGAAAGGACCATGAATCTAGATTTTAATATTGTTATTTTTGACTAAATGGAAGGTTTCAAATGTATAATGTTGGGTTTCAATGGATTGGAGGAAAGGAACGAACGCCGGAAGGAAACAGGTTTCGGTACGTTTTCGGCGACTATGACACGGCGACTATGCCAGTGTCATAGTCGCAAGGCATTGTCGCACAGAAGGAAATCAGACGAATTTTGGGAAGTTTCGGTACCATTTCGGCGACATTGACATGCGACAATGCCAAGGGCATTGTCACCAAGGGCATAGTTGCTCGAAATAACCAGGGACCCTAATTTAATGCGATTTTCAGCTCAGTCTCATTTTTATCAGATTTCATCTTGGGATATTGGGAGAAACCAGCTGAGGGCGATTTTCTAGGGTTTGCTTCCTTCACCTACCTCCTCCCATCTCACTTATTGCTACATTAAGTGAGGATTCAAGTAGAACTTTGGGATTTAAAAGCTTCAAGTGGTGGTGTTCTTCATCCTTTCAGCTAGTTCCACCATCTCCATCATCTTAGAGGTTTTCTAGGGTTTTGTCAAACTCTAGCTTGTGAGTTCATTCTTACCTTTAAAACTTTATACATGTCAAAATGAAGTATTTTGCCTTAATGTGATGTTTAAAATAAGTATTTCTATACTTGGAAGGTTTTGGTAAAAACTAGGTCAAAATGTGTCATTTATGGTTTTTCTTTGAAATGATGAAATGAGTACGAAGAACGGTTTTAAAACACCCTTATGGGTTTTTGATGAGAAATATGATGTATAAACCTAAATGATTATTTGACCTAATTTTTGGAAGGAAGGTTTTGGGAAGCAAAATGTTATACTTCACAGGTTTTGTGAAGAGAAGTAATACATTGGAAACAAGTGTATTAAGATGTTATACTTCACAGGTTTTGTGGAGAGAAGTAATACATTGGAAACAATTGTATTAAGATGATAGACTAGTGTAATGGATCCATAGGCACATATAGTCAGAAGTACTTGGGGAGGGCACTTGTAATAGATCCCGGTTTGGGGTTGAACTCGTGAAGATTAATGTGATGATGGGTCATTCCCGTAGAAGTTTCCCCCAAGAGAAGTAAAGCGTATCTTTCAAGTGTAAATCGCAGAAGTAAAGAAAAAGAGATGTTTTGAGAAAAGCTTTCGGTTATATGTTTATTTACCGTTTTCGAAGTTTAAATGGCTTTTCTATATTTTTGAACTGTTTGTTCTCATTAGGCTTTTAAGCCTAACACTTTTTTCTTAAAATGACATGTATATCAGGTGATCAAGCGGATGGGGCTTGATGGGATGAGAGAAGCTAGGTGCCGGTAGTAGCATTCTTGGAAGTGCACCTCGTGTGTATAGATGGAGTTACATAGAAGATTATGTTGAGCATTTTAGTGACACCCAAACTTAATCTGTATTTGAATTATATAGATTAGTAGGTTGTCATTTAATATTCCTATAGAAGTTGTAAACTCACTCTAACCTTCTCCCCATCTTTATGGGCAATGTCTTACGTAGTGGTTGATATTCCGCAATTCTTTTGGTTTAAATTAACTCCCAATTTTAGGGGTGTTACAAGTAGGTATCAGAGCTCTAGTTTAAGCGAACTAGGTATGAACCTAAGATGCCTAGACTTAAGCTGAGACTTTAAGTGATGTTGTGTGAGAATGGGTAGACACTCTTGAGATAGTAGAGCTTTAGAGTCGACGGAAATGCACAAATTATGAAACGTGATTGTGGTAATAAGAATTCTTATACGAGTGATATATCCAAGATATCACGTAGCTAATGCTATCTTGGGTATATTATTATGTGAGTATGCTTACTTACTATGGTTACGATGATTGGTGAATGTGTTATACGTATCTATGTTAGATTTGTTTTACTCCTATTCTATGTTTGTGGCTGACCGAGACGATTAATACGTGTACTACATCGTGTAACGAAGCTGAGGACACGAATAACAGTATTTCTACTTCGAGTCTACAAGTGACAGTGGAGGTTACTCAATCACTTATGATCCCTCTTATTCCAACAAGGGATGTGCCCAGAATTGATCGCCTGCTTGAAGTCAACCTTGATCAGGGTAAACCTTTAATGGTAGAAGCGGGCTTACAGGATGAGTTCTGACTCAGTATGTTGCAGGCAGTTATTTTCGTTATAGCACAACAACATGAAACTTTGCGCAATATATTCGAGGAGAGGGATGCCAAGAATGGCAAGGCGTGGAGCAACCGCGAGGATATAGTAGTGGGCCCCGGGAGTAACAGGCAGGTCCTAGTACTGAAGAGACATATTTGACGGAAGTAAGGAGAACGAAAAAGGGTTGTTCGTACGAGACCTTCGTATGCTCTAAATCACCCAAGTTCTTCGGATAAGATGATCCGGTGGGTTGTATGAATTAGTTACGAGAGATTGAGCAAGTTTTGGCTCGAGTGAATGTGAAGAGAAGGAAAGCGTAAAGTTCTCTTTACATATGCTTAGGGGCGAGGCTTTAGCATGGTGGAGCACACCACAACTACTTTTGGGCCAGTCATAGTCTCTATGATAACCTTGGATTTATTCAAAGCAAAAGTTTTGGAAGAGTATCGCGATGAGGGAATTATCGGTCGTATCAGGGATGAATGTTCGAGTTCTCAAGATAGGAAACGAGACGGTGAGAGAGTATACTCACTTATGTCCTTTTGATGCTAGTGCCACTTTTCTTTTGTGTCCATTTCTTTCTACTCAATCTACACGTACCTATGAGTACTTTGGAAGATGCCTATTTTGTTGAAATAGCCGATGGCAAGTAAGTTATAGTTTGAACCGTTCTTAAAGATTGTATGTTGGAAATTGAAGGAAGTAAGTTTGGGATAAATCTCATGCCTACGTCGATAGGAGACTTTGATGTGATGATAGGAAGGGATTGGTTAGACGAGAACCAAGCCGAATTTCGATGTTCTAAGAAGTTCATCCGGACTCCGTTATCAGATGGCAGTAGGGTGATAATCTACGGGGAAGGGAAGAAAGGCAAGTTAGCTTGGTTAACCCTGACAAGGTCGTGCAAGTGTTTAGCCAAGGGATGTCTTTCGTATATAGCCTATGTTCTAGATGTGAAGTTACAGAAAAAGAAGTTAGATGATGTTCAGGTCGTTAGTGAACCTCCCGATGTGTTCCCCGAAGATTTACCCGGTTTACCACCCGATAGACAAGTGGAGTTTCGAATAGATATAGTGTCGGGGGAGCTCCGGTCTTATTTGTGAAGAAGAAAGATGGCACGATGAGGATGTGTAATGGCTATAGGAAGTTGAATAAAACAACCGTGAAGAATGAGTATTCCCTTCCGAGAATTGATGAGCTCTTTAATCAACTACAAGGAGCGGGTTGCTTCTCAAAGATCGATTTACGTTCTTTATCATCAAGTGAAGGTAAAGGAGGATAATGTAGCAAAGACGGTGTTTAGGATGCGGTATGGTCAATATGATTTCTTAGTAATGCCGTTTGGGCTGACAAACGCGCCAACGATGTTTATGGATTTGATGGAATCAAGTATGTCGACCATTTCTAGATCAATTGGTGATAGTATTTATTGATGACATTCATGTCTACTCTAAGAACGAGTTGGACCATGAGCAACACCTTCGAGAAGTCCTCGAGGTGTTAAGGGAGGAGAAGTTATACGCGAAATTCTCTAAGTGTGACTTTTGGTTGAAGAAAGTATAGTTTTGAAGCATGTTGTCGCTCAAGACGGAGTGAAGATGGATCCATCCGAATTGAAGCAATGATGAATTGGGAACCGCCTCGGAATCCGTCCGAAATTAGAAGCTTCTCAGGATTGGTGGGTATTATCGAAGGTTTGTTCAAGATTTCTCAAATGTTGCATCATCTTTGACGGCTTTGACAAGGAAGAATGAGAAGTTTTGTTTTTGGGCCGACAAGCAAGAGTAGGTTTTCCGAACTCTTCAAAGGAAATGTTGTGAAACACTGATCTTATCCTTGCAAGAAGTATCTGAAGATTTTATGGTCTATAGTGATGCGTCAAAGATAGGTTTGGGTTTGTGTATTAATACAAAGAGGCAAAGTTATTGCTTATGCATCAAGACAACTCAAGGAACATGAGAAGAATTACCCCAACCCATGGTTTGGAATTAACGGCGGTAGTCTTCGCTTTAAAGTGGTGGCGACACTATCTTTGTGGGACTAAGTGTACGCTCTACACCGATCACAAAAGTTTGAAGTATGTGTTCGATCAAAAGAGCTAAACATGAGGCAACGACGTTGGCGAGAGTTGCTTAAGGATTACTATTGTGAGTTGCTATATCACCCGGGTAAAGAAAGTGTGGTAGCAGATGCTCTTAGCCGAAAAGAGTATGGTAGGGGAACGCGAGTTGTACTTACAAAATTGGTTTAGTGTCAGGCTTGATCGGTCGGATCAAGACTTCCCTAGCGGAGGCTTTACTTGAAAAAAAAAAGATTTAAAAGAACAAGATTATGGTGAAGCAACACTTGTTGCTAACGGAAGATAGTCGTGGTTTGAAGTATGTCGTGGGTGTCTTTGAGTGCCCAAGATTGGAGGCAATCGGGAATTATTATTGGAGGACGCCAATGAGCCTAAGTACTCCATACATCCGAGTAGTACCAAAATTTGTTGGGATTGGAAGTTGACTTATTGATGACTTGTTAGGAGGTTGGATGTGGTTATATATTTAGAGAGAGGCGTATCATGTTACAAGTAAAGGAGGGACACCAACTATCGTATGGAAGTCTTCAAATCATTGGAAATTCTGGAATGTAAATGAGAGCACATTACTATGGAATTTTGTGATGAAGTCACCAAAGACCTTGGAAGGTCACCATGCTATATGGGTAGTGGTGGACGGACTTATGAAGAGTGCTCACCTATTGGCAATGCGAGGAGCCAGTCCAGTTGACAAGCTAGCTAAGTGGTATGTGGATGGAATTGTCTCAAGGCATGGTGTGCCTTTGACTATTATGTCGAATTGTGACAGTTGGTTAGTTCACACTTTCGGTACATCGGTCTGAATGACCGATGGTTAAAGAAACTCGGAGTAATTGGACGTTTGGGTGACTTCGAGTTAGTTACGTGATGATCCTCTAGTGTCGTAAATCGTTGGGTTGGAAAATTTTAGGCAGCCGTTTACCTCGAGAAGTGTTTGGCTTGACGCCAACCTTGGTTGTCCTTAGGGTCTTAGGACATTAGAATGATTGGAATACTTTGATTGATTTCAAATTGTGTTGAAGGCCTTGTGTGGTGATCTTGAAAGGGGATTATAAATCTTCGTCGGTGATGATTATTTGAAAAATATAGTGTGATTGTTAAGGTAGACCTAAACCGAAATCAGTTATTTAATGTCACACCCAGCTAAAGCGGAAACACGAGGCGTGATAGCTCAAGATTTCATAACAATAGGATAAAAACAACACCAACCATCTATTCAAATACATAACAGTTTAAGTTTAAAATTTACATCGTATCAACTCAAAAGTTTTAACAAAATAAAATAAACCAAGTGTTGGCAACTAAACAGTTTCAAATATAATCATGATTGATGTTGACGCGCCCACATAACAAACGTTTCGGTTAATCTTTTCTTACCCCTGAAAAGCATGATAAAAACAAGGTCAACTACAAAGAGTTGGTGAGTTCACAGGTTTTCAATATTTCAAACATCCATTTGTGTAAGTAAATATGAGCAAAATAAATCTTTGGCACTTATTAATAGCTTAAAACGTCAAGGCATTACGTACTCTAATTTTTAGTATATAAAGAGCCACCACTAAACCTTTCGACCACAAAATAAAATTTAATGTTAATTCTACCTTAGCGGTGGGACTAATATCCCACATATGTAGAACCTTCGTTTCCCCCTTTTTAAGTACAGTGCACCCCTACTTATAGTTTTTAGGTGGGATTGTCCATCCAAATAGCGCTATCCACAAATACCCTCGGCTCCTCACTTGAGTTAATAGTAGTGTACAAACTTTTATGTTACATTTTACTCAATATAACTATTAGTGTACATACCTTAGTGCCCACAACATCAACTTTAACAAAATTTCATAATCATAATGAAAATAGCTCATATAACATATTCAATCATGCTTTTCACCCCAAATCGTAGAAAATACTTTGAAATAGGGGCTGTGAATACTCACCTTATAGCAAAGCTCCGCGACACAAGACAACACAATCCGATCCCCACACGACGACCTAACGCTTCCCTATCAAAGAGTAATACTCAAAACCGTCACTTGTAGGTCTAATACTACTTATATAGGTGAATAAATCTTAAGTCCATAAGTGATCATATATGTCCAATTATACATAATGCCCATATGCTTGATAATATCGCAATTTATACCGAAAGAAACCTTATAATTCATCTTATGATCAACATTTATAAAAATCAATTAAGTCCAGAATTTCACTTCTGGACAGAAACCAATTGTCTTAAAAATGGTTAGTTTTCAAGGGCTTCCAAAATGACTTAGTTTCCCATATCTTTATATGTGATAAATGATTGAGTTAAGGTCATTTGGACCAAATTTCATGCTCTAAAAAGATGTAAAAAGGGTTCAAATACTTTACACAAAACTATGTGACACAGCAGATATGGCAGATTACGCACTGTTAGTAAAACAACCATTTGAGGAGTTCTACAAAATGTTTTTGAGACATTCCAGTTGGATTTGAAAGATAACTCATAGAGGAAACTTTTGAGATACAAATCACTCAATATGGATGAGTTATGAAGGAGATAGGACACGTCAAAGTTGCATGCACACATCTGTCATTGATTGATAGATTGCACATCCAACTTAAATAAGTTGGTTAATACCTCAAGACTTCATATTTTTGAATGAAACCAGATTCATATGAATCCTAACTTATAAAAGAAAACTATAGAAGAAGAATCATGCATTTTGGTTAAATAATCAAAGAGATATCAACACACAAAGTTGAGTTTAGCTGCTGATGGTTTCACAGATTGCACACCTAAAGTGTTTTAGGTGTTTGGAGGTCAAAACTCCATATTTTCATGTGATTCCACTTGCATACAGAAGATAAATCATGTATTTAACTCTCAAAGGAAGAATCATCCTTTTTCATTGAGTTTTGAAAGAGATATGACCATTAGAACATGCATGTACAAATCTGTCCATTTTGGATAGATTGCATACTCATTTTGTTTTGAGTAAATGAAACCTTAAATCACCATATTTTTTAATGAAATTAATTGCATTTGAAAGGTAACTCATTAAACAAACTTTCAGAAGAAAAATCAAATGATTTGAAGCATTATTTTTCAAGATGTGGTCATTCAAAGTAGGGTTTACCTACTGAAAACTTCCAGATGCACACTTGACTTGGTATGAGTGTTTGGGGGGTCAAAACTCATTGTTTTTGAGTGAGACCACTTGGATTAGGACCCCAACTCATTGAATAAACATTTAAAAAAAAATCATGTCGTTTGAACAAATAATTTGTAAGAAATGGACGATATAAACACATGCATACAATCTGTCAGCTTCCAAAATTACCATTTTCATGAATCTAACCCACATGCAATAAGTTTTTGCTTTGATTTCTTGAGTTCCATTTGCTTGGGTCATGGATTATCACCATTATAGTTATATTTCACACATTTTTGGTGCATAATCTACCCTTGAAACTAAAAATTTCCAGAAGTTACAAGAGAAGTGATGAAATTGCAAGAAAAATGGGGTTTCACCCAAAATTTGCAAGAAAAAGATGAAGGTAAAGCTAGTACTTACTTGTGTGATGAAATGTATTCAATATCTTCAACAATCTTGCTAGTTTGATGGATTTTCGATGAAGAAATCAGCTGGAGAGAATGAGGGAAAAGGAAAGGTTCTTGAAGAAACCCTTGAGTTTTAGAGAGAGAGAGAAGTTTGAATTTTTTTGTGTTTGAAATGAAGTTTTTAGAAAGAAAAAAACATTATATATGGAGAGGAGAGAGGGGGGCCGGCCTCTTGGCCCATCTCAATGAAAAAAAAATTAAATTTTTATTTATTTAATATGTATATAAGGCCCAATGTGTTTAAAATGTCATTTTTCTCAATTGTGACATTTTTTTCCAAATTGTAAGCCCATTTTGGATAATTTCTAACAAAAATACAAATTTTGTATTTAAAATACTAAAACTATATATTTTATATAAATTAGGTATAATTTAGAGCATTTGGCACTATATTGGACGTTTTTGACAGTTACGGGTCGGAACCGGACATTTTAAGCGACTACCAGAAATGCTAGGGATTTTTCGGCCATTCTAAACCAACTAACTCCTATCCTTATAATTAAACTATATAAACACTAATAAACTTAATAGAAGCTAACTTGAAAGCTCGAATTTTGACAGTTGTCACAGCCTTCCCCCGTTAAAGAAATTTCGTCCCGAAATTTAAGAAGTGGCTTTCTCCGGAGTGTTCGTGAATAAGCTGGGATACTTTTGCTTCATCAAATCTTCACGTTCCCAGGTATACTCTGGACCATGTTTCGCATTCCAACGGGCTTTAATAATAGGGATTTTACTGCGCCTTAACCGTTTAACTTCTCGGTCCAAAACCTCAACTGGTTCTTCAACGAAGTTTAACCGATTGTTAATCTGAACGTCATCCATGGGTACCATCAACGTTTCCTCCTAGGCATTTCTTTAGATTCGACACATGAAATGTGTCGTGGATGGCGCTTAGATTCGGTGGTAACTTCAACTTGTACGCCACTGGTCCGATTCTTTCAAGTATTTCGAATGGACCAATGTATCTTGGACCCAGCTTGCCTCTCTTCCTGAAGCGTACCAGTCCCTTCCATGGGGACACTTTTAATAGCACTTTATCTCCCACTTGAAACTCCAACGGCTTTCTCCGATTATCCGCATAACTCTTCTGACGATCTCTTGCTGTCTTGAGTCTTTCTTTGATTATCGAGATCTTATCAGTGGTTTCCTGAATAATATCGGGCGTTGTCAACTGTCTATCTCCGATTTCTACCCAGCTAAGCGGTGATCTGCACTTACGTCCGTATAAAGCTTCGTATGGTGCACATTGTATGCTGGTATGATAGCTGTTGTTATAGGAGAATTCCACAAGTGGCAGGTGGGTATCCCAACTTCCACCTAAATCTATTGCGCAAGCCCGTAACATATCCTCTAGCATTTGAATAGTTCTTTCCAATTGTCCATCCGTTTCAGGATGATAGGTAGTGCTATAATCCAAACGTGTACCCAATGCCTTTTGAAGTGATTGCCAAAAACGCGATGTAAATCGTGTATCTCTGTCCGAAATAATGGAAATAGGCACACCATGACGTGTAACTATTTCATTAATATAGATTTGCGCACGCCTTTCCACACTGAAATCTTCGCGAATGGGGATGAAATGAGCCGATTTGGTAAGTCGGTCTACTATAACCCATATAGTATCGTGCCCCTTTCCAGTTCTGGGTAATTTAGTTACGAAATCCATTGTTATTTGCTCCCATTTCCACTGTGGTATTTCAGTTGTTGGAGTAAACCAGATGGTTTCTGATGTTCAGCCTTTATCTTAGCACAAGTCAGGCACTTGCTTACGAACAAAGCTATATCTTTCTTCATTCCCGGCCACCAATAATACTCCTTCAAATCCTTATACATTTTATCTGCCCCTGGGTGAATCGAATATCTGGACCGATGGGCTTCGTCCAAAATGATTGATCGTAGATCACCAACTTTCGGTACCCATACCTTATTCTTAATGTAATGTACCCCATCTATCTGCATTTCAAATTCCTTCTCTAGGTGCTGCAAGGTTTCATTCTTCAAATTCTCTTCTTTCAAAGCTTCTCCTTGTGCTTCCAGTATTTGAGTTTTTAAACTCGTCTGGACCATCATTCCCATAGCACGTGCTCTTGTTGGTTTTACTCTTTCCTTTCGGCTTAACGCGTCGGCTACCACATTAGCTTTGCCTGGATGGTACTTTATTTCACAGTCGTAGTCACTAAGTAGTTCAACCCATCTTCTTTGCCTCATGTTTAACATTTTCTGGTCAAGAATATGTTGAAGGCTCTTGTGATCTGTGAATATAGTACAGTTAGTACCGTAGAGATAATGTCTCCAGATCTTGAGTGCGAACACCACCGCTCCTAGTTCCAAATCATGAGTAGTATAATTCTTCTCGTGAATCTTCAGTTGTCTTGATGCATATGCAATAACCTTGTATTTTTGCATTAACACGCAGCCATTCACGATGTGAAGCATCACAGTAGACTACGAAGTTATCTACTCCTTCAGGTAGAGCCAGAATCGGTGCGTTGCATAACTTGTGTTTGAGTGTCTGGAAGGCTTCTTCTTGTTTTTCTCCCCAAATAAACTTTTTATCTTTTTGGGTTAGAGTTGTTAGTGGTTGCGCAATTTTAGAGAAATTCTCGATGAATCGCCTGTAATAACCTGCCAATCCCAGAAATTGGCGGATCTCCGTTGGTGTCTTTGGGGCTTCCCATTTCTTAATGGATTCAATCTTAGCTGGATCAACTTGGATTCCTTTTTCATTCACCACGTGGCCAAGAAAGTGTACCTCACGAATCCAGAATTCACATTTAGAGAATTTCGCGTACAACCTTTCGTTTCTGAGCAATTCCAATATCAACTTCAAATGTTGCTCATGCTCCTTTTTGTCTCGAGAATAAATGAGTATATCATCTATAAACACAATCACAAACTTGTCGAGATACGGTCGACATACTCTATTCATCAAATCCATGAAAACTGCTGGTGCGTTTGATAGACCAAATGGCATGACTAGAAACTCGTAGTGACCGTATCAAGTCCTAAAGGCTGTCTTGGGGATATCTTCTTCTCGCACTCTCATTTGATGATATCCAGATCTAAGATCGATCTTCCAGAAGTACGTTGCACCTTGAAGTTGGTCAAACAAATCATCAATCCGGGGAAGGGGGTATCGGTTCTTAATTGTCAACTTGTTGAGTTCCCTATAATCGATACACATTCGAAAAGATCCATCTTTCTTCTTAACAAATAAAATTGGGGCTCCCCAAGGTGAAGAGCTAGGTCTGATAAATCCTTTGTCGAGTAATTCCTGAAGTTGTTCCGATTGACTCTTGCATCTCTGATGGTGCTAATCAATATGGTGCTTTCGCGACTGGCGCGGCTCCAGGAATTAATTCTATGTGAAACTCCACTTGTCTTGGTGGGGGTACTCCAGGCAATTCGTCCGGGAATACCTCAGGAAAATTCCGAACTATAGGAATATCTTGAATGCGTTTTTCTTCAGCCTTCTTATCCTTGATGTGAGCTAGAAAAGCAATGCAATCCTTTCTCAAATACTTTCGCATCTTCATACATGTCACTACTTTAATACCCCTCCTGGGTTTCTCTCCGTGTACTTCGAGTTTTCCCCCTTCGGGTAACGAAATTCGTACGATCTTTTTGGAGCAACAGATTTCGGCTCGGTTTTTGGATAACCAATCCATGCCCACAACCACGTCAAAACTTCCTAGTTTAATCGGAATTAAATCTATACAGAAATCCCTACTAGCCAAATTTATAGTGCAGTTCATTATTACATCATTGACCCTACACTCTTGACCGTTGGCATATTCAATTACGTATGATTCTTTCAATTTTTGAGGCCTTAGATTTATCTTTGGTCTAAAATCTAATGACACAAAACTCCTATCTGCTCCAGAATCAAATAGTATAGATGCATCATGATTATTCAAGAGAAACGTACCTGTAACGACATCTGGATTTTGTCTTGCTTCCTCAGCTCCAATTTCAAACACTCTGCCTCTTGCCGGACCTCCTTGATTTCCTTGGTTGGCCGGTCGTGCTTGATTAGTGTTCGGTCTTTGATTCCATCGTGGACATGTATTCCGAAAGTGATCCGGGCTTCCACACTCAAAACATGTCCGCCTTCCTGCGCTCCTGCAATCTTTGGCATAGTGACCTCCTTTGTTGCATCTTTGACAAATAATACATCGTCCGGTATGCTGTCTATTGCACTTGTCACATTTGGGATAAGGTCTTTTCTCTTTCTCCGCAGGTTGAGTTTGAATTCCGTAGTTACCTGAAGTTCTTTGTTCCTTACTTGTCCTTTTTCCAAACTGCTTTCTTATTGGTTCATCCATCTTTCTCTTCCCTTGTGCCTTATCCCTTACAAACAATCCCGAGCGAGTAGCATTGTTTGTAAGTCTGGTTGCCGAACTTACTGCCTCTTGTAGAGTTTTTGGGTTTGCTGAGGTAACATCCCCGCGTATCTCCGGAGATAATCCCCAAACATACCTATCAACGCGGTTCTCTTCAGGCGTTACCAGATGCGGTACCATTTTTGCCAATTCATGAAACCGGGCTGTGTAGGAGTCGATATCGTTCCCTTTCATCTCGTGATTCCATAATTCTGCTTCCAGCTTCTGAATCTCGCTCCTAGGACAGTATTCTTCCTTCAACATTCTTTTGAAATCTTCCCCATGTAAGACTGTTGGCGGCTTCCCGACCTCGGGTTTGTACTTGGGTGTTCCACCAAGTTAATGCTCGCCCTTGTAATAGACAGGCAGCAAACTCCACCTTCTTTCCCTCAGCACACTTGCTAATGTGGAGGACAGACTCCATGCTTTCCAACCAGGTCAATTAACCAACGGCTCCTTCAGTTCCGAAAAATTCTTTAGGATTACAACTCCTAAAGGATTTATACGTACATTCCCTATCTCCAGAACCCTGATTTTTATTTTGATTAGCGTTTAAACCAGCTGCTACTTGGCTCACAATACCTGGTAGTGCTGCCATGAGCTGTTCGGATACTAGTCGTGCAACATCGGAATTTACTCTTCTCGGAGGCATTGTTCTAAAAACACAATTTTAAATTGAGTTTTAGTCAATTTTGTGTTACAATAGCCATTATAAATCACTTACTAAATCATACGCATCTTATAACATACATCCAATACTACTCACGAACACATACATTTCAAAACAACATGCAATAAATAGATAACTTGCATAAATTCCATAAATAACTAAGGCAAGCCAACATAAATTTTAAAATTCAGTCTAAAAGATAATAAAGTGCTTAAACTTGAATACATAGGCTATAAGCCTCAAAAGAAGGTAATATTCACCCAAAAGTTCAAAATAACTAGAGTTCCCTAACTCATCAACATCCAAATCAATACACCTAACACCACCACCAAGGCTCCTATGACCCAAAACAAATATGCATATAATCTCCGAATCGTCCTTTTAGCATCAAGGGCAACACCCAAAACACTAGTCGTATAAGCATTCTGAGTGTTCAATGCCGAAAATAAGTCGTCTAGGGAGTGCTGGTGATAGCCCAGCCTACTCTGATGAAGTCCTACTCTATCCGCCAATTCTGTGACCCAAATGTGCTCCGATGTAGTCATGCCTTGTGGCGGTGGCACGGGAACTCCGATCGCTGGGGAAGGAGGAGTCGCACTTCGCGACCTGGATCGCGACTGAGATGGTTCTCCTGATGGCACGGAAGGAATCGTGAAAGTCACTCTCCGAAGAGGGAGAACGCGCTTGCGGGCAGTCCTTATCGTCCTTGGCCCGCGAGATGTCCCCTCACCGGTAGGTATGGGTACGGGCATGGGAACAGAAGATCGAGCAAAAGAGTCGGCAGAATCCTCTTCATGACTATGCTCGGATGGGTCATAGTCATCATAGTTTGTGTCGGCTCTCCTAACCCTGCTGGTAACATAACCGGATTCATCCGGGGAGTGGTCGGATGTGGACATAGTGCTGAGATAAATAAAAAAAAATTATAAATATCAGAAACATTTTATAATAATCACGTGAACTCACATAAAATCATATTTTTCATTTTGAAGTGAAAGATTTCCCGATCGATTCCTATTTTTAGAATAATTTAATGCAAGTCCTTTCTTATTCATACCATATTTAGACATAGGTGATCAGGCTTTGCCTAATTATGATATGTTAGATCGTTGCTTATTCTAATCATACTAATAGTGAGCTTTTTAAATTTATCTACTAAAATAGTTTTTCAAAAAAACAAAATTTGGTTATAGTATTTGGTTTCTATAACCTATGGCTCTGATACCAAGTCTGTCACACCCCGCTAAAGCGGAAACACGAGGCGTGATAGCTCAAGATTTCATAACAATAGGATAAAAACAACACCAACCATCCATTCAAATACATAACAGTTTAAGTTTAAAATTTACATCGTATCAACTCAAAAGTTTTAACAAAATAAAATAAACCAAGTGTTTCAACTAAACAGTTTCAAATATAATCATGATTGATGTTGACGCGCCCACATAACAAACGTTTCGGTTAATCTTTTCTTACCCCTGAAAAGCATGATAAAAACAAGGTCAACTACAAAGAGTTGGTGAGTTCACAGGTTTTCAATATTTCAAACATCCATTTGTGTAAGTGAATATGAGCAAAATAAATCTTTGGCACTTATTAATAGCTTAAAACGTCAAGGCATTACGTACTCTAATTTTTAGTATATAAAGAGCCACCACTAAACCTTTCGACCACAAAATAAAATTTATTGTTAATTCTACCTTAGCGGTGGGACTAATATCCCACATATGTAGAACCTTCGTTTCCCACACGACGATCTAACGCTTCCCTATCATAGAGTAATACTCAAAACCGTCACTTGTAGGTCTAATACTACTTATATAGGTGAATAAATCTTAAGTCCATAAGTGTCTATATATGTCCAATTATACATAATGCCCATATGCTTGATAATATCGCAATTTATACCGAAAGAAACCTTATAATTCATCTTATGATCAACATTTATAAAAATCAATTAAGTCCAGAATTTCACTTCTGGACAGAAACCAATTGTCTTAAAAATGGTTAGTTTTCAAGGGCTTCCAAAATGGCTTAGTTTCCCATCTTTTTATATGTGATAAATCACTGAGTTAAGGTCATTTGGACCAAATTTCATGCTCTAAAAAGATGTAAAAAGTGTTCAAATACTTTACACAAAACTATGTGACACAACAGTTATGGCAGATTACGCACTATTAGTAAAACAACCATTTGAGGAGTTCTACAAAATGTTTTTGAGACATTCCAGTTGTATTTGAAAGATAACTCATAGAGGAAACTTTTGAGATAAAAATCACTCAATTTCGATGAGTTATGAAGGAGATAGGACACGTCAAAGTTGCATGCACACATCTGTCATTGATTGATAGATTGCACATCCAACTTAAATAAGTTGGTTAATACCTCAAAACTTCATATTTTTGAATGAAACCAGATTCATATGAATCCTAACTTATAAAAGAAAACAATAGAAGAAGAATCATGCATTTTGGTTAAATAATCAAAGAGATATCAACACACAAAGTTGAGTTTAGCTGCTAATGGTTTCACAGATATCACTCCATATTTTCATGTGATTCCACTTGCATACAGAAGATAAATCATGTATTTAACTCTCAAAGGAAGAATCATCCTTTTTCATTGAGTTTTGAAAGAGATATGACCATTAGAACATGCATGTACAAATCTGTCCATTTTGGACAGATTGCATACTCATTTTGTTTTGAGTAAATGAAACCTTAAATCACCATATTTTTTAATGAAATTAATTGCATTTGAAAGGTAACTCATTAAACAAACTTTCAGAAGAAAAATCAAATGATTTGAAGCATTATTTTTCAAGATGTGGTCATTCAAAGTAGGGTTTACCTACTGAAAACTTCCAGATGCACACTTGACTTGGTATGAGTGTTTGGGGGGTCAAAACTCATTGTTTTTGAGTGAGACCACTTGGATTAGGACCCCAACTCATTGAATAAACATTTAAAAAAAATCATGTCGTTTGAACAAATAATTTGTAAGAAATGGACGATATAAACACATGCATACAATCTGTCAGCTTCCAAAATTACCATTTTCATGAATCTAACCCACATGCAATAGGTTTTTGCTTTGATTTCTTGAGTTCCATTTGCTTGGGTCATGGATTATCACCATTATAGTGATATTTCACACATTTTGGTGTATAATCTACCCTTGAAACTAAAAATTTCCAGAAGTTACAAGAGAAGTGATGAAATTGCAAGAAAAATGGGGTTTCACCCAAAATTTGCAAGAAAAAGATGAAGGTAAAGCTAGTACTTACTTGTGTGATGAATTGTATTCAATATCTTCAACAATCTTCCTAGTTTGATGGATTTTTGATGAAGAAATCAGCTGGAGAGAATGAGGGAAAAGGGAGGGTTCTTGAAGAAACCCTTGAGTTTTAGAGAGAGAGAGAAGTTTGAATTTTTTTGTGTTTGAAATGAAGTTTTTAGAAAAAAAAAACATTATATATGGAGAGGAGAGAGGGGGCCGGCCTCTGTATTTGAATTGTATAGATTACTAGGTTGTCATTTAATATTCCTATAGAAGTTGTAAACTCACTCTAACCTTCTCCCCATCTTTATGGGCAATGTCTTACGTAGTGGTTGATATTCCGCAATTCTTTTGGTTTAAATTAACTCCCAATTTTAGGGGTGTTATATATAAAATATTAATCATAATAAACGAACTCTGATAATCTTTTATAAATATTCAAATCATAGTAAGTAACTTTCATCACTTTATAAATATTTCAGTTAATTGGTTTATATTAATTATAGTTCTAAATAACTCTGGTATGGTGCATTATGCCATCAAGGTTTGGTTCGCCACTGTGTTAACCATGTGGCTCCACTTGAGGCTTGGTTTACATTGTAACACGTTATGGCACGTTACAACGTCTTATGACTCTTTACAACACATTATTGTGTAAGGTGTGAGGTATTTTTAATATAGAACTCATATACGAGACCTAAGACTTAAATAAAAATAAAAAGGTAACTCAACAACTACAAGCCTAAATTGGTAAACATACAAGCCTAATACACACACACTTTCTCGGGGTATCCGAGCTCCCACTTAAGGGTGCCACCCGACTAATCCCCATCGACCACGACCCAGCCCAGTTAAGGATACCACTAAGTGACAGACCCATGATCTGGATATCGCCACATGCGCACGGCGGAGTCCGAACCTGGGTAGTTAGGGATACCATCCACTGACCCCCCCAGGATGTTACCTTTTCACTGGGATAGACATGTTTTGATACTTACTCTTATTACTATACACGTAAAGTCGAAACACGGATTCTTTGAAAATTGAAGAAAATAGTGAGTTGAGATTCAATAGATTTAATCCCAATTTTACACAATTGACATAATTTAGAAAATAGTGAGTTGAGATTCAATAGATTTAATCCCAATTTTACACAATTGACATAATTTAGAAAATAGTGAGTTGAGATTCAAAAGATTTAATCCAAGTTTTATGCAGTTGATATCAGTTAGAAAACAATGAATTGAGATTCAAAAAAATTAGTCTCAAATTTGCATCATAAATATCAGTTTTTATAAGCTTTATATATTAATTATCAATGATTCTTCTTTTATTTTTAGCTTTATTGCTTTATATGAATATAATTTGTTTTAAATTATTAATCAAAACAGTATATATATAAATATATAGGGGTGAGTTTAAATTCGAACTCAAATTTGGTTGTGAACGTGAGGACAAAGGAGAGCGCGACACGTGTCCCATTCAGGCTAAATATATTCGGACTGAATGTTGTTTTATTCACTCTAAATGTTGTGTTATTAATGTTAGAAATTGGGTAGAAACAGAAGCTGTATTTGGAAACAAATTCCTTAGACAAAGTGTATAAATAAAAAGGGAATTACAGAAAAAGAATTATAATAACTGGAAAAAGAAATTACAGAAACAGAATTGTAATAACAGGAAACAGAAGAGTTAGTGCAGTTAAATAGAACGAAACAGAAGCAGAAGAAAACAGTAGATGAAGAACAGAAAAAATAAACCGAGGCTCGTGTTAGACACGATGCCCTTAAACAGATTCGCGGTCTGTTCCCAGGGTACAACGGTACGAAACAGTGTAAGCTGCCGGAACTGAACACTTGCCTGAAAATAGTCGCCGGAGATGTCGAAGTGCAGCAGAGAGGAATTCTGTTTCGAAGGTGTATTTGAGAAGGACCCCCAAGGTCTTGTTTTATACTCGATTCTTGGCTCCATGAAACCGACGAAGATGCGAGCCCGAGAATTTGGAACTGCATTCGTGTCCGCAGATGCGCACGCGCATGAGTTCGGTCGGTTTAGCCTACAAAATCGCCAAACCCGAGAATTTGGAACTGCATTCGTGTCCGCAGATGCGCACGCACATGAGTTCGGTCAGTTTAGCCTACAAAATCGCCAAACCGTACCCCCCCTGCGCGCGTGTAGGTGTTGGAGAAAAAACCTACTAAAGAGCTTGTAAACCCTTTGAGGTTTTTTCCTTATAAACCACTCCAAGTTTCTCCTCCCCTCCTATGTGGGACACATTCCAAATCCTCAAGAGTTACTTCAATTTCTAACCGAATGCTCTACTTTGAGCATCGATATCTCATTCACACAATCTCCATTTTGGACACATAATATACGGTTTCGAAGCTCTCATATAGGAGAACACAAACCCATAAAATTATTATTATATATAACGCATATACATATAATTAATTGTGTCCAAAGTTAGTTAAAAATCACATATTTTCACTAAAATTCCAACAATTAATTCTGAATAATGTATGAACTTCACCTTCATTATTCATACTGAATGCCTTTCATTATTCAGACATAATGGACACCTGTCGCGCTCTTCTTTCCAACCAAATTTCAGTTCGTATTTGAACTTTTTTTTCTCTCTCTATCTTTCTCTCTCTATATATATATATATATAGAGAGAGAGAGTCTCTCTCCCTCTCTCTATATATATATATATAGAGAGAGAGAGAGAGAGAGAAAAAAAAAGAGGCGTTAATTCTTTTGTAAACCACCAAAAGGTTGTAAATCGTATAAACCATCTATCAAGTCTAACAAATATTTGATTACATAAATACATTGACTGTTTCCTAATATAAGACTTTAATCATAATTAATAAACTCTAATCATATTTTAATAAAAATATTTAAATAATAATAAATGAACCTTTATCATTTCTATGAACGTCTTAATTATTTGGTTTACACGGTTTCAACATTTTGGGGGTTTACAAAATAAGACATCTCTATCTCTCTCTCTCTCTCTGTATATATATATATATATATATATATATATATATATATATATATATATATATATATAGGAAGGTTCAAATGAGAACTTTGTAAATTTAAAGGAATAAAGAGACAATTGTTGACCACATATGATGTGGGCCATATAATATTAAATCATTTCTGATTTAATATGATTTAATATTAAATTAGAAATGATATAATATTATGTGGGACCCACATCATATGTGGTCCACAAATTGTCCCTTTGTTCCTTTAAAGATGAGTGATTCTCGTATGATCCCTCCCTTATATATATATATATATATATATATATAGAGAGAGAGAGAGAGAGGAAGGTTCAAATGAGAACTTTGTAAATTTAAGGGAACAAAGGAACACTTTGTGGACCACATATAATATGGGTCCCACATATAATGTGGGTCCCACATAATATTAAATCATTTCTGATTTAATATTAAATCAGAAATGATTTAATATTATGTAGGACCCACATCATATGTGGTCCACAAAGTGTTCATTTGTTCCTTTAAAAATGGGTGGTTCTCGTATGATCTTTCCCCTATATATATATATATATGTGTTTAGGGGAAAACCTAAAAAAACTGAATAAACACCTAGGAGTCCTTAATCTGTACAATATGCACAAATGCATACTGGTAATTCGTAACATGCATTTGTGCATATGCACTTGTACGTAACATGCATTCGTGCATAGAAAAAAAAACACTTGTATGCCTTTGTGCATACCGTCTATACACAAATGCCTTGCCGACAGTGGCGGATCCAGAATTTTTGTCCACTGGGGTCCCATTAAAGTAGACTAAGGCGCGTAAAGTCACCCGACATGTTTCGAAAGATTTTTAAAGCTTTTTAGTTGATTTCAATGGTTTTTCTTAGTGTTTTTGACCATTTGAGGGATTTTCTTAGTGTTTTTGTCGATTTCAAAAGATTTTTTTAGTGTTTTTGTCAACCAGCGGCAAGATGGGGCCCCTTGGAAAATTTCACTGGGGGGAACTAAGGGTAAATATAGTATTTTTTTTAACCTATATAAATTTTTTTAACTATTTCAGTGGGGTCCTGTGACCCCCCTTTATCCCTCTACATCCGCCCCTGCTTGCCTCCTTATAGTATGCCTTGAAAAAAACCTTGACCTGACCGTAACTCATAATACTTGAGATTTGACCTTATTGTCAAGCCTCACGGCATTAAGAATCTTGATATTAATGATCAAATTTGTAAAATACTTCTCATCTCCCTCCCTATATATGTATATAAATATATATATATATATATATATATATATAGGGGCGACTTCAAATGAGAAATCAAATTTGGTTGTAAACGTAAGGACAAATGAGAGCGCCGCACGTGTTATATCCAGACTGAATAATGTAGGAAAAAATTCAGACTGAATGTAGTGTTATTCAAACTGAATAATACTACATTCAGACCGAATGTAGTGTTAGTCAGTCTAAATAATACTACATGCAGAGTGAACAATACTTTATTTAGTCTGAATAATACTACATTCAATCTGAATATTTTCCTTCATTATTCAGTCTGAATATGACACGTGTGGGGCTCTCATTTGTCCTCACGTCCACAACCAAATTTGAGCTCACATTTGAAATTTTCTTTCTCTCTCTCTCTATATATATATATATATGTATATATATGACAATAATTAAATGAAAACCGTAAAAAGATCGAGAACCGTGGGGATTAATCTCAATCGCTAAAGAGTTTTAATCAAAGATTATTAATCATAGTGATGATCATGCATTTTTTAATTAAACCAATTTTCAATTAAAACCGTAGAATAAAACCAAATTAAGACTTACATTGGTCCTCACGGTTTTCAACTTTTTTTGGTCCTCATTTGATTTATCCCATATGAGAAACAGAAAGTCCACATGCAAACTCAAATTTGATTGTGAACGTGAGGACAAATGAAAGTGCGGCACGTGTCATATTCAGACTGAATAATGAAGGAAAATATTAAGGCTGAATATAGTATTTATTCAGTCTGAATATTTTTCTGTATGCTCAGTCTGAATAATCTATATTCAGACACGTGTCGCGCTCTCATTTGTCCTCACGTTCACAAACAAATTTGAGTTCGCATTTGAACTTCCTTATATATATATATATATATAGGGAGGTTCAAAGAAAAACGCTAAAAAAAGAGAAAACCGAAGAACACCCTGGGAGGCTTCCATCTGGACGGTATGCACTAATACATACCGATAATTTGTAACATGCATTAGTGAATATGCATCAATGCATCTGTAATGATAGATGCATTGATGCATAGGAACAAAAAATGTTTGTATGCATTAGTGCATATCATCCAGATGGAAGCCTCTCAGGGTGTTTTTTCAGTTTTATCTTTTTTTAGCGTTTTCCTTTGAACCTCCCTGTATATATATATATATATATACAATGTAGGCATACGACTGTGTGAGAAGTTGCGTTTAGGTAAGAGTTACGGGATTTGGACCCTTGATCACTTTTAATCTCAAACTCCCCCATGAATTGCATTTCATACGGGGATTGATCTGGTGCATCTCAGTGCATCTCACCTCGGTGCATCTTATCCTAATGTGCATCCAACAATGGAGATCTCTTCTTCCACTTCTCACCTATATATATATATATATATATATGGGGCTCTTCATGGCATATCTGAGTTAATCTTGATAACCATGAGATCCAATCTAATCCATTGAATTAATTGATCAAGGGTCCATAATTAATTGAATTAATTGTAATGACACTACCTAAAATAAAGCAGCATAATTTAATTAAATTATATCAAAAGAGTATCATTGTAATTTTACATTGAAAGTCATCTTTATCTAAATAAGGCGGGTACTATATTCAGGGTAAGTTATGATAACAAATCAAAACAAATATCCTTTGAAATCAATTCAAATCAAACCATCGCTGCAGCTCAGATATGTACCATACATATTAATAAAGTAGGTACCATATGTATTCGTATATTTTTTACATACAGGAAACAAATTCGCATATACATTACTGAAGTATAAAAATTAGAGATATTAATGAAGAAGGTACCATATGCTTGCTCCTCAACTGATACATATCATGCTACACGAATTAATAAACATGTACTATACATATTCATAAAGAATGTACCATATGTATTAATATATTTTTTACATAGAAGAAACAAATTCGCATATACCTTACTGAAGTATAAAAACTAGAATTTTATATCAACCATAAATAATTACCATTTTCTTGTTGGTTGGGTTACAATTGACATCAAAAAATGATATACCATACTTATTCATAAAAAGGTACCACATGTGTTCATGTGATTTGATATGAACACAGGAAACAACTTCGCCTATACCATAGCTGCAAATAAATAATTTGTTGGTTGGGTATACCATTAACATCTAAAAATTATGTATCTTCTTCAACCTCAAGAATGTCGTTGTCGTCAATGTCTTCATCATTTGATACAAGATCTTTGTTGCCTGCTGTAATCGTTTGAATCTTGAATGATCAAGGAAAATCGTTGGAATGAATATGAGATTGTGTTTGATCTGTTTCTGTTATAGATAATATAGGAAGTAAATATTTTTAATATTTATCTTATTTGAAACTAAAAATTTAATATTAAAATTATTAATTACTAAAATTGTAAATTTACAAAGTTGCCCTTTTGTATTAGTTATGTATATTAATTAATTAAATTAATTTGATTGATTAGGATTGGATCTCATAGTTATCATGATTTTGTGGGTTCTCATTTGATTAGGCCCATATATATATATATATATATAGGGTTAGGTTCAAATGTGAACTCATTTTTGGTTGTGAACGTGAGGACGAATCTCAGCCACACATCTTCGGTTATGGTGGACGCGATCATGGAGGATTGACGCGATTCATGGGAGGGTGGAGATTATTAAAGGAGGGGAACCAGGTCAAAGCCGCCTTTATTGACCGGATAAGTGGCTGAGATTCGTCCTCACGTTCACAACCAAAAATGAGTTCACATTTGAACTTTCCTCTATATATATATAGTGAGAGAGAGAGACCCTTCAATTGTTAACTCAATTAATTGTGTTAACTTTGTTAATCGATCCAAGTATTTTATTATTTTAATCAACGGTTGTGATTAAATGGAGATTATAAGCTGATAAAAATGAAACGAAATAAATTATATTAAATGAAGGGCAATTTTGAAACAAATAATCATATTTTATTTTTGGAAGATAATCAATAATATGTATATATTATTTTGAAAGAAATCATATTTTATTTTTGGAAAATAATGAATATTTTTAATAATATTTTTATGATTTTTGTTTAAAGATAATATTAAAAACTTCATAGGTGAAATTGAAAGTGAATCACTGATTTTTGTTTAAAATTCAGGTGAAATCAGAAAATAAAACAATAATTTTTATTTAAAGTATATAGGTGAAACCATATAATCAAAGTTCATTAGTGAAATTAGAAAATGAAACAATGATTGTTATTTAAAGTTCATAAGTGAAACCATATAATTGAATTTCATAGGTAAAACCTTAAAGTGAAGAAATAATTTTTATTTATAGTTCATAGGTGAAACCAGAAACTGAATGAGATAACTAAAAAAGTTTAAATAAGTTCATCGGTGAAATCAGATATTTCATAGATGAACAATTAAGTGAATGAGATAATCAAGGAATGTGGTAATTAGTGGTAGCTGCTGATTTGGGTTTTTCATTTTCCATGGCTCGGCTATTTTTTTATGTAGCTCACTGCTGCTTGTTTTTGTTTGGTGTTTGGTGAGGTGTTGGTGTAAACTTGTTTGAAAAGCTCCTTTTCCTTATTTAAAATTTCTGCCGTTTTAAAAAAAAAGAATATGGTAATTAAAGAATTTAATAATAAAATGAACAAGATATTTAAAGAATGTGATATCAATAATCAAAAAGACGAAAAGGTCTGGTTAACAAAGTTAACACCACAATTAATATATATATATATATATATAGGGAGAGAGAGAGAGCGAGGAAAGTTCAATTGTGAACTCAAATTTAGTTGCGAACATGAAGACAAAAGAGAGTGCGGCATACGTCCATTCAGTTTGAATAATATAGAGCATTCGGTATTAATAACGAATGTGAAGTTCATATGTTATTGAGTATGAATAACACGTATTCAGGGAGAATAACACAACATTCATAGTGAAAAACACACATTCAGTCTGAATATATTCAGACTTAATGAGACACGTGTCGTGTTTTACTTTGTCCTTATATTCACAAGCAAATTTGAGTATGCATTTGAACGCCTACCCACATACACACACACACACACACATATATATATATATATAGATAGATAGATATAGATATAGATATAGGCTTAGGATCATGTGAGATGGAGAGTTAAGTCAGAAGCGTAGGAAGAGATTTCAACCCTTGATCATCTTTAATCTCATACTCATCCATGAATTGTGCTTTAAAAGGAAGTTGATCCGGTGCAGGGACGAACCCAGGAATTTTTTCATACGGTGAGACCATATAATATAGAGAAAAAATATTTATCAAACGCACAGTTTTTATCGACGTATCTTCATGTTTTTACTAAGGTTCAATATCGCTCGATATGTTTTTATTCTAATCCCACCAGTTCGAGGGATTTTTTTATAGTTTTTTGCTTGATTTCGAGGAATTTTAATTTTTTTTTTATCGATTCCGATGGACTTTTTCGGTTTTTTTGGTTGATTTCAATAGTTTTTCGGCTTTTTTGGTTAATTTCAAGAGTTTTCTATTCTGTTTTTTGGTTGATTATGAGGTACGGTTGCACCTTCCTTGAACTTCTTAATAACATATGGTAGCACCTTCTACAACGATACGGTTGCACCCTTCACAAACCCAAAAAATTTACCCTTCGACGGAGAGATAGTACGGTGGCACGTGCCACCGTATGCCACCACACAGGTCCGTCCCTGATCCGGGGCATCTTATCTCGGTGCATCTCATTCTAATATGCATCCAAGGGCGGAGTGTATATATGGTTGGATTCCGGTGAGAAGGAGAGTTAGGTGAGAAGCGTAAGAATGGATCTCCGCCCTTGGATGCACATTAGGATGAGATGCATCGAGATGAGGTGCTCCGAGATGCACCCGAATAACTCCTTTCTTAAAGCTCAATTCATTAGTGGGTATAAGATTAAAAGTGATCAAGGGTCCAAATCTTTATTGCATTTCTCACCTTAACTTTTTTTTTCACAATGATCCTATGCCTGACGCTCTATATATATATATATATATATATATATATATATATATATTATCATATCCCACCTCACTCACACGTACGTCCTCAACCCATAATAAGTGTTTCAGCTCATATTCTTAACACATCAGACTCACTTTGCTACTTACTTTCATCAGCACATATCTCTCTCTCCCTCTCTCTCTCTCTCTTTCTCTCTCTAAGAATTAATTGATCAGACATTTCATTGAATGGCAGAGACTGAAGAAAAGAAGGGTACTGAGTACGGTGAAAGAAAAGGATGCCGGTCATCAGTTGGCCGGAGATGTTGCCGGTTGGCAAAGGAGCACAAAGCAAGATTCTACATTCTCCGACGATGTGTCACCATGCTTCTTTGTTGGCAAGACTGACCGATGAACAAACAAAAGGTTAATTAATTTAGTTAATCATATTAGAAGCTATACATATATAGCTATAGCTATATGTATATGTATATATTTATTGTATAATCTTTTCAATTTGAGAATTAAAATTAATACTCGGATTAATCAGCTTGTAATTATCCCTCTTTTTCTTTAATATCATCACATATTATATATTAATATATATTGAAAGTTTCTGATATATTAAGACTATAATTATTATTTTTTTTGTTAATTTTCAGGTGGTTAACACTTTCTATAACAAAATGAAAACATAAATTCCAAACCCACTTGAATAATGTTTAATAGATTATTATAAATATACCCATAGACAACAAAACTTTCACATGACAAGGCTATGATTTCTACAATTTTTTGGAAAATAAAAGAAAGCTGCAATTAATTAATAACATGAAAATTTTGGATTTTATGTGATTTTGTTTAAACAATGAAATGAGAATTTATTTTTATTTGGTAATTAAGTTCAAGGTACTCATGTTATAACAAGTACTATGATGTTCTCCATGGTATTTTATGTTAGAATCTAATTCATGTACAAGAAAAAAAATATACAATTACATAAACACAATATTATTGTCTTTGTTTCTTATCAACTTTGTTCTAAAATTAGAAATACGTTTTTACTTTTACATATATCATGATCGATAGCCATTTCAGAAAATAACAAAAATCTTTGTTTAGACAAATGTAATTATAATCCATAACTTTTTTTTTAACAACGAAATTTTATTAAGACTAGCAAAATGCTAGAAAAGCAATTACAAACTAGATCAATCCATAACTTAATTAATTAATTCATATTTTGTTTAACACAATAACCCATTTCAATGATTGTTGCACAAAATATAAGAACAATCATTAAGATCATGTAGAAAGTAGTCTTATCTTATGAAAATGTGCTCTTTAATTAAAATATCAAATAAAGTTCACTGGTATAAATTTAATTAGGTTGTCCATAATCATTGCTTCCAAAATAATTTTGTCTTACTTTCAATTTTACACATAAACTATTATGTTGGTAAGATAGTTGAAATGTTTGATGATTGATGTATTACACTAGCAAATATGCTGCCATGGTACATACTTGTTTGAATTATTCACTTGTATACCATGTTATAAATACATAAAATTAGTTTTCACTAGTATTTCATATTAAGAAAAATACAATTATTAACTCTCAAATGCTAAAGCATATTTGCATCTCATATGCTTATTATCAATTGATTTTATGATTAACGAAAAGCTATGCATCCAATCACAAAATAAGTCTTTGTTAACCCTTGGAGTAATTCCACTCATAAGATCTTGGCTTTGCTCCAGCGATCAACAGTCCGAATCTCCTGAAGATAATTAAAGTTTTATCTAATTATTAAATTAACCCGAACAACCATTGTTTTATTATATAAAAATTAGTGCTTCTTTAAGACTAATGTAAAGGACTAAAGGTGTGTGATTTGTTGGGAGTCTAAAATGAGTAGTAGGTTAAGTAAAGGGGGTGCTTTTGTAATAGAATAAAAGTATAGGGAGCAAAAGGCAATAAATAATGAGAGCAAGGGATGAAAGATGACAAGAGGAATACTTAAAATAGAGAGACATCGTACTATAAACACAGACCATGTACAGGTCCACACGTGCGGCCCTCCTTTTCCTCATTCTATCAATTATGAAAGGTGGGTCCCATCAGTTCTTATGATTAGAAATATTAAGTAAATAATCTCTTTATATCTTGTTAATATTTAGTATAATTTAAAAAAGACAATTACGAATTTCTTGGGTTTGATTGCATGATTTAATCTGATTTTAATCAGGGTCACTCTCATCGTGTTTGATATCCCTATGAGAATGTTATATAAAAATGTCCATACTAATTTTTTTTAAATAAAACAATGAAATATTGTTTGAAATCTAGTCAAGATAGGTTACACATCCTCATATTATAATTAAATATAATTAAAAAAAATACAACGAGGTGGGGACATAAAAATGAAAACCCGAGTTATAAAATATAGAATTTGACTTGAGTTGTTGGAATGTTGAGCTTTTACTGGTCCATGATGCGTATTCAGTATCCATCATTATTCGGTTTTGGACATGTTTTTATATTTAAAGCCCAGTTGTCCAATTCCCAAAATTTTATAAACCAAAAACTGGTTAAAGATGACAACTTGATCCCCCATTAGGCTTTGATGTCATGTATGATCTCACGAGCTACATGTGGTCAAGGCCAACCCTGATTTTGATGTACAAAAGATGCATATAACATTACCTTGTTTAAGACCATCTTCAACCCGGTCATTAAAGAAGAATACTAAAGACAATTAAATGAAGTGTCTATTGAATACTAAAAAATATTAACTTCAACGTCACACCAAAATACATTAAAACATTTTTAATATTATAATAGTAGTAAAATAATATATGTTTTTTTTTTTTTGGTTTAACCAAATAAATAGTACAAACTTTGTTAAACGGGACATTTTTGTCTTTTTCATTCTTAATACCACAATCCTTAAATATATCATTCAATTAATTATTACAATCCTTAATTATAAACTTCTTTAATTATCTTATCCACATGATTATTTCACCTATGAAATTTATGATTTCATCTATAAACTTGTTTTAACTTTTTTAATTATCTCATTCACTATCTAATTTTACATATGAACATGTAGTTCATATGTGAATCACACGGGTTCACAAATGAATCCGTTTGCCACATATTTGTAAAAGTTACAAAACCATCATCTCTATTTTTCACATAGCTAGAAGGTTTGACCAGTAAAAACTGCAATTTTTGACCAGTCAAACTGCAATTTTTGACTAGTCAAACCGCAATTTTTGACCTGTCAAATCGATATTGACCGTATGAAGTAGGGTTGCTCAAAAACTCGATCAACCCAACCCGACATGAAATAACTCAACCCGACACAACCCGATGTCTAATCGAGTTGTAAAATTTTCAAACCGCAGATATCGGGTTACGTTTATTTGAACTCAACCCAACCCGATGAACCCCGACATCCTTTTATTTTTTGGATTTTAAATAATTATTAAGTCTCTATTAATATGTCCATTAGTCAATTACACCATCACGTATCCTCTTCATATACACATATTTTCAATCTATTCTTCATCTTTATATAACACATTTGTATATATGTTTACTATTGTGAACATATATATATATATGTAAATTGAGAAAATTAATTAATGGTATATACTTAAGATTTAAGAAATATGTATAAGATATATATCAAATGGTTGATGATAAAAAAAAATTATTAGTAGAAAAAATGATATATTTAAGCTTACGAGAGTATTTTGATTTACCAAAGTATCAACCCGTCCAACCTGATCAACCCGTACGGTTTGGGTTGGGTTGGGTTGAGTTGAGAATTTTTCAAACTGAAAACATTGAATTGGGCTAATAAAATGCCTTCAACCTGATCAACCCAAGCCGTAAGCACATCTAGTATGAACACACACCTATATTACTTTTTAAATATTTACCAATTTTCATTAAATAGCCTATGGCTATATAAGTATAAAAGGTCATTATAATATTAATAAAAAAATAGAGGTCTACTTTACTAACATTTATTTTTTTTAATGTTTTAATCTTGGATTAAAGATAAAACATCTCCATTTTTATGTGGTTTTTAGTGCTAGGTTAAAAGATGTCAATTGACATGAAAATGTTCTTTTTCCTAACAATTCAAAAAAATATTACATTTTTGTATGGGACTATTGGAGTAACTACATTGGTTGTTTGTATTAAAAAAAAATAATACTCTTTTCGCTTAAAAAATGTGATTGTTATTTTAAAAATAATTTGGTAAAGGCGTTTGTTTATAACTAATAGCGAAAACCAAGTTTTTTTTAAAAGCATGCCATTTTATTACCCATCAAATTTGTTCCAACGTACAGATACAACACACCAAACAAGTGCAAACAAAAACCTTACCCAGTTTATGAGAAGCAAACCAAGTTACACGCCACGATCTCAAACTGTGCTAAAAACACCGGAATGACCTCAACACAAGTAGTCGGCACTCTCGACAGACTAACTTGGCTTCGTCAAAACAGCGAAATGTCTTATTAAAGCCTTATCTTTGCTGGATCGTCTATCCATGATAACCAGTCCAACTTTCCGCCCGTTTCCTTCATGTGATCCACTCAAAACATCCATGTTGCATTTCGAACACCATCTCCGTTCAATTATGTTTATCATTCTTAAAGATGATTTGGTTTCGGTGCATCCAGATCATGTACAAGATCAACCAGAAAGCTGTTGTCCGTATTTCGCGATTAGCCATATTCCCGCCCATTTGCGAATCTGTTGTCGTGATCTCGATTACAGAAATTGGATTCATATTCGATACGTTCCACCACCCGAGCATCTCCTTCCACACGGTTTTTCTCTGCAGTTGACCAAGGCGTCATCCTCGGTTTCCACTTCTTCTCCACATCTTGGACAGAGAAGAGTATTGAGATCCATCCTCATCTTGTCGAGAACCCCTCGACAAGGAATTCTCCTTAGTCTTACCCTCCATACATGAAAATACATACCTTCTTTGGCACCAATTTTGACCACATCGTTTCCTCCATCCTTTCCCCTCTTATAGCAATCTTTTCTTCTACCATTCTCTTAAGACCTTGCACCGTAAATTTTCTATTTTCTTCCAACCACCACTTTGGTTGATCCACTCTACCTCTTAGTGGCGTTTTTCCTTGTAATTTTTTTTGCAATTCCTCTAACTCACCCAATTCCCTTTCTATTGGTACTCCTCTCCAACCATACCTTTGTTTCCTTCCCTTCCCCCAGTTCTTCCCGAACGACGAAGCAAAGTTAATTCCTACCTTCTCTAGTTCACGCCCGATATCTATTATGTTTGACCATACTAATTTATTACCACGATCCCCCCTCCCATTACCCTTTAGACCCCCTTCCTCCCCAAAAATACTCTTCACAATCTTAACCCAAAAAGCATCTTTTTCCATTGTGAATCACCACCACCAGTTTCCTAGAAGACCCTAATTTCTTGCTTATAACTCCCCACATTGAGACCACCAGTTTTAAAATGCTTAAGAACCCGCTCCTACTTTACCCATGCCAACCCTCTTTTTTCATTTGGTCCCGACCCCCCTCCCCAAAAAATTTGGCTCCTCACTCTTTCTAATTCCCTTACCACACCTCTCAGGGCCCGAAACAATGCAAACTAGTACAAGGAAAGACTTCCTGAAACCGCTTTCACCAACCACCGTATGATATCATTTTCAACTTCCAATTTGCTAATTTATTTTTCAGTTTTTCAACAATTGGTTGCCACCATTCCTTTTTCCTCATCGGGGCACCAACCGAGAGACCAAGATAGACCAATGAAAGAGTTCCGGTTCCGCATCCCAATTCGATCGCCCACATTCGGACCTCATCTTGCACCCCCATCCCGTATAATTTACTTTTGGCTAAGTTGATCTTTAGGACCGACAACATAAAATTCATTTTAAGATTTTCATGAGATTCTTAAGGTTCGTAATGCTCCACTTACCAAAAAAATGGCATCGTCAGCATATTGAAGATGAGATATCGTCACTTCATCATTACCAACTTTTACTCCCTCATATATACCTTTCTCTTTCGCTTCCTCCATAAGAATGTTGAGTCCTTCTGCTACTATTAAAAATAAGAATGGAGCTAAAGGGTCTTCTTGCTTAATCCCTTTTCCCATACGAAACTCTTTTGTAGGTGAACCATTTACCAAAATTGAGATCGTTGCAGATGAAATGCACACTTTGATCCATTAGCACCACCTATCTCCAAAACCCATTTCTTTAATCATCGGTAATAGAAAACGCCAGTTCACACTATCATGCGCTTTCTCGGAATCAGCATTGAAGATAAGCCCTTTCTTTTTGTTTTGTTTCAAGTACTCCACTGTTTCATTCGCAATGAGAACCCCATCTAAAATATACCGACCTTTTAAGAATGTCATTTGCGTTTCACACACAATTTTTCCTATCGTTTTTTTCAGTCTCTCCGCCAAAAGTTTTGATAGAATTTTGTAATAAACTCCAATTAGGCTTATTGGTCGCCGACTAGGTTAATGTTCTTTGGAATTAGACTAAAAAAGGAAGCGTTGCAACCACCACTTATTTCTTTTTTTCTCCCAAAAAGTGCATTAACGTTTTCATTAGATCGCCTTTTATGATCTCCCAGAATTTTTTCACGAACGTGAAGGTGAAACCGTCTAGTCCTGGGGATTTGTTATTACCACAAATTTTTATCGCTTCCCACACTTCATCTTCCTCGAACGGTCTTTCAAGTGAATCTGCATCTTCCTTTGTCAATTTTTTGATCATGTTACTCATTAAGTTTGGTCCTCTTTGATTCGATGATGAGAATTTGTTTTTGAAGAAATCAAAAACAAACTTTTTTTTCTCTTCCGAATCTTCCGATCAACCCGAGTTAATGTTTAATCCCCACAGACTATTCTTTCTTTCCTTTCTATTTATAGCCGCGTGATAAAGTTTCGAGTTCTCGTCCCCCTTCTTTATCCATTTGACTTTCGCCCTTTGTTTTGCCATGTCTTATTCCCTTTTTCCCGCCTCCAACCACGCTTTTCTTGCTTCCACCCATCTTTTTTTTCGTTATCATCCAAGCCTCTTGATTCAGATATTTTATCCAACTTTGATGCCTCTTCCTTATCACTCAATCTCTTTTCTAATGATTCATATCAATCTTTGCTTCTTGCCTTCAATGCTTCCTTTATGTTTTTCAATTTGTCTCGGAATTTATCATCATAACTTGTTGATCGCACCTCCTTAATCCATGCCTCGTTCACCACTTCATCTATTCCATCTTCAAATAACCACGTATGAAAAAATTTAAAAGGTTTCGGGCGAAATCTACCCGATTGTTGGAAAGAAGTATCAGGTAGTGATCCGACCATTTTTTTTCAAGAGCTTTGACCCCGAGATTTCCACACCACTCCAAAGCTGTATGATACAAGAAATCGATTCAATTTGCTTCTCTTACTTCCAGCATCGCTAATCCTTGTGAATTTTTGGCCACCCATCGGAATCTCCACTAATTGGCATTTTCTTATGAACTCGTTAAACTCCCCAGTCCCCTTTTTGGTCATTATAAAATTAAGTCTTTCATGATTCCCCCTTACTTCATCGAATTCTCCGAACATACACCATTTTAGTTCCTCCTTTTCATTCAAAATTTCCAATTTTTTTCCAAACTTCTAACCTGTCTTTTGATCCCTCGTTCCATATATATTCGCACATCCCACTTTACCGGTCACCCCCTTCCATTTCCCTATCGATATTATATAATTCTTCTCGTCTATAAAATAGTTCACAAGAAAACTCCTTCAAGTCCCAAATTAATAATAGTCCACCCGAATTTCTAGTTTTCTCTGATCGAACAAAATCTTCGTCATCAAAACCCAAATATTTGCTACCTATCCTTCACTCTATTTCTTTTGTTTCGTTTCATGAATTCCAATCATGCTTGGTTTTACCTTCGTGCATAACTCCCGAATCCAGTTTCCTTTTTCCCCGGCACCCGACCCTCTTACATTTATCGACACTATCTTCATCTACAAACTCGTAAATCGAATCTAATCCCCTGATCTGATCAAGCTGTGGCTCCTCTTATTTCTTTCCCCTTATTGTCTCCTTTCTCATCCCACATTAAACTGATTTTGCTCCCAAATTGAGTTATGCTCTCACCCGAAACCGAGCTACGTAACTCTTTTGACACCGCCGACACATTCCCTGGATTACTCATTATCTTATTTTCTTTCTTTTGGACCTTTCCTCTTTATTACTCTCCCGATTTATGTACGTCTTTCTTTTACCACTCTTTTGTAGGCTCGACTAGCCATCTGTTTCAGTAAGTGGAAGGTTACCTTACCCCTTCCAAAACCCATTCCTTCCATTTTCTTTTGTTTCCCTTTTTCCCCTATTGATGCTTGCTTTTACTTTAAGTCTTCTGCCACCGTCTTTCCATGCGCTTTAACACTTTCCTCTTTGTTATCATTTGAACTATTCTCTGATTCTTTTCTGATGTTACCCTCTTTGATTTATGTTTTGATATTTTCTGCTGTTTTCATATCCTCGCTCCCCCCAACTGGACTGCATTTTAGCAATTCATCTTGCGTTCTACTTGCTTCCATGTCGTTTTGAAATTGTTGCATGTTATTTTGATCTGGGCCTGATTCCCCTATTTGTGAGGTCTCCTGATGTAGCCCATCATTCACACCCGACACAAGGACGAACTTCGGTCCACAAGATTACTCCTGTTCCCTTATCTTCTCTAGACTTTTTTCTCCTCGTTAACCATCCACGTTGAATTAATTTTGATATTAATAGTATTGACTTTGGAAACCCCATCAGTCTCCTCGTTAACCGGTTTGGCATTCCTTTCGAGTTCCTGTGACTTTTGATCTTCTATCATCGTCTCTGGCATTGGTGTCAAATTATCCCACGATGCCCCCGAATTCACATATCTTTCCTCGGTTTTTTCGATCACTAGTGAATGCTTGCTATTCTCTTCTCCCCTCTTCGTGTCTTCGAACATGCTCTCGCGTACACACCAGTCCTTTTCATTCCCGTCTTCCTCTTACCACTTCGAGGGAAGTGAGTCTTCTTCCTCCTCATCACTGCATTCCATCGGTTCTTCCATGCACACCAGCGGAATGGTATCTTCTTCTCTCACATTGATTCTATAACACCAATTTCCGACTTTAATATACTCCATCTTATTGACCTTTGATGTAATAACCGAGTTTTGAAATTTAATGTTCAGGTTTGAACTGAATATCGGTTATTAGTTCAAGGGTTGATTTTGTGAATGATCCGAAGTTAAGGGGGTTAAGAATATAAAATTAAGTTAACTCCTTGTGAAACATTATGGTTGGTCCAATCAAATGATGATATGTATGTGGTTGATCACGTGGGAGATGTGGGTTATCATGACCTTTCGCCACCACCTCTCATATATGTATTTCATTAACCATATTAGTGGAAGCCATAGATATTAGAAGTGTTTGTGAGTTGTTGGTCACGGTGGAGTTCGAACAGAAAGAAAAGGGAAGAATTTTATTTAAGGTAAGATTTATATCTTGGTTATAAGATTAAGGCTCGATAAGTTTTACGTTTATGTCGAGGTTATGACCGGTAGATTTTTATATGGTTCAGTTTACGTGTTCCATATTCGAGTTGTTACCCGCTAGAAGTTTACCTGTCTATTTGGGACCGATGTGAGTTTTTATAAATGAGTTTTATAAACTGAAATGTATATGTTATTGAATGGTTTTTATTTCGATAATATGCCGAACTTATATAATTGGATTATTATCGTTATATGAGGTACGGAGTTTGATTTTGAGTTGTTGAGAAAAATAACACATGTGGATTTTATTTGAGAAATTGTTACTAAATATTTTCCACGTAAAAGAATGTGTTATTTAATGAGGTATGAGTTTTTACAAAGATTTTGTAAAAATACGTGTTTTCCGTCACACGTGATTTATTTCATATAAATGAGATTATATGATATTAAGTGTTAGCATTTTGTGAAACTAACAAGTAAAAGAGGTTGACCAAAACTATTTGGGTCACGAGAATTATGGCGGTGTATCCGCGATGAGTGAACGGAGAAAACGTATAAATGATTGTGGGTGGCATAATCGATATTTCGGCTATCCGGATAGCATTGTGCTACTTCGGGTAGCGTGAACTGAACCAGACACTCGTGAAGCAGGCGATGGTTTGGAAAGAATGAGAGAACTAACCTGTATCTGAGGTATACTGGTTAGGAGTAGTGAGAAGGGGTGATGCCTCGAACCCTGCTTTATGATGAAAGAAAAGACTTATAAAGAGTTTTAATGTGAAAGAAAGTTTATCGGATCAGTATGATCCGAGGACCTGAGTTATCGGACCCTTTAGATGCGAGAAAATGGTTTATCGGATCCCTATAACTCGAGAAAAGACTTTATCAAATCTTAATGAAAAGAGAAGTGGTTTTGTCGGCGTTTTAAGACCCGACGAACGAGGTTGTCGGATCTATATGATCCGATGAATGAGTTTGTCGGCTCTATAGGACCCAAGGAACGAGGTTGTCGGATCTATATGATCTGATGAACGAGTTTATCGGACCTATGAGATCCGAGCACTAAATTTATCGGACCCCTTTGATCCGCAGACTTGGGTTATTGCATCAATTTGATGCGATAACCTAGGTAGTCGGGCTTGGGAGTTGCGATAAAATGTTTTGTCAGAAAGGGTTTTTTATGAAAGATGAGAAATATTTGGTATGTTGGATTTGAGAAAAAATATCATTGTAAATCATATGAGTTATGAGTTGACTTTTAAATCTATTTGAGAAAGATTTTAGTCAAAGATTTGCTAATAGGGATTCACTCACTAGACCGTATGGTCTAACCCTCATTTTGTTTTCAAAAATAACATTTCACGGTATCAACTGACGTTATTATTTGCGGCTAAAAGAGATGATTTATGTCGAGCATGCTATGAAGTTGAATTTTAATCTTCATGATTTTTAGATCGTTCATGTGAAGATTATTAGCGAAAACTTATTGTCGCTGTTTGGCAAATTGTATAGAAGGAGACCCAATTTGTAGCCCCAAATATGGTGTCTTAATTGTAGAACTAGACAGTTTGATTGCATGATAAGATGGGTTGAAAGAACGGCATGTAAGGTAAATTCAAATTACATCAGGCCAATATAATCATGAATTTACAGGTACGTGTTAGTACTTGAAAACTTTATTATATTTGGGGAATGTGATCAAAGTGTTTTTACTTTGCAAAGTGTTGGGGCGGGTTATTCTTGTGAGTTGGAGAGAGTTGTTTCTGTTAGTTCGGGTAAAGCAAATTTGTTGCTCGAAATTAATACGGAAAGATGTGGCCATCGGGATTGGTAATTTTTGGTGGATTCGGAGTGTTTATTGGGGTATCTTCATATTTTTAAAATCGAAATGACTGTAAGTCTGGAATTTTGTGGGAGGTAACTAAAGTGAAAGAGCTGCCCGTTATTTGTGGGATTGCCAATTTGAGTTATCGTTGTCTGCTACTGATATTGCTTCTGGTAGCCAAGCTGATTTATCACTATCTTCTATTACTATTCAGAAGTTTTTTTCTGGTAATTTGGATGTGATAAAAGAAATGTGATGCGTTATAGAGATTAACGTAACGTTGATACCAGTAAATGTTTGACTGGGAGGAGAATTATTTGGTGTAGTTATACACAAATTAGATGGATGGTACCGATGAAATAATAGGATGTTTTTTTCATGGGTTTGATTATTGATAAAGAGATGTCGTGGGAATATTTTACGACTAACTTTATATATATATATATATATCAGTTTTATCTGAATCTGATAGCATATCGATTGGAAGAGGAAATTGTGAACTATAAACGGGGTATTCTTATAGTTCAAACTTATTTTGGGATTTATAGTAAAGGCCCAGTTTACAGAATTCATCGGGGTAAGTATGGTTGAAATTTAAAGTTTGTTATAAATGTGAAAAGTTGAAATTGAGCAGTTTAAAGCAACGGGGCGAGTACATCATATGAGTACGGGAAAGATTGGAGAGACATCGAATATGGTGACAGGTACACTTTGGTATATTCAGTATAAATTAAAGTGTTATTTGAGTCTGGTACAGATGATTCATATGTTCTCTCTCACTATTGATTATTCACGTGTAAACCCGAATCTTTTAGGTAATGCTTTGATATGGAAATTGATTAGCGACAATCAGATTATGATTACTGAAATACATAATGACTGATGTATTGCTATATATGGGGGAGTAACATCGATTCAAATTGCTCGCTAATGCGTTGAAAGAATCTGATGTTAGTTGGACGGATTGGTTGTGTTAGGATCCAAAGAATCCTATGAATTTGGATCCTATGTTTGAAATGTTTTGTAAAGAAAAGAACTTCAGAATCTGAAGATGAATAGTTCAGAAGTTCTGAACTAGTGCTAGAAAGATAAATATAGTCATCTTTAGAAGTGCAAAATATATATTCAGAAGTTCTGAAGAAGTTCTGAATAGAAGTTCTGAAGTTCTGAAGATAACTTCTGAAGACAGAAAAGTTCTGAAAGACAACTTCTAAAGAAGTTCTGAAGAATTCAGAAGTGGTTCTGAAGTGAATTTAGAAGTTCCGTAGAACTTCTGAATAGAGTTTTTAATGACGTGTCTTAATGTAATTGGGCTATGATTTAAATACATGTAACTGTAGCTTTACCTTTGTAGTATACATAGAGAGTCTATTAGACAGTTAGGTAGTTGAACATGAATAGAACACCACACATGAGAGTCGTTTAAAGGTGTAAGTGTGTGTTTTTCTGTAAAGCTTTCTATAGTTCTAATAAAATGAGGTTTCGTTGAGCATTCTATATCAGATCGTTGGTAAGAAATCAAGCCAAAATTGATTACTGGAAACTTGATCAACTGATTCTAGTGAAATGATTATGTACCCGGTATGTGAATTTTGGGTTTCGAGTAAAGTCGTTTGGGTTGACTAATGTACCGACGACAATTACGGTTCGAGTTGATCAAAGAAATGGGGAGCTCACTATATTGTGAGAAGACCGGATTGAAAAGAGAGTCATGGACACAAGAAGAAGATTAACTTCTTGTTGGCATTCTCTTCTTAAATTGTCGATTCAAAGGTAAGGTCTGGATTTTTCGTTTCTGTACCGATCATTTGTATCGATTAATGTTTAAAATTGGTTTTGAGGTTTAGCATCTTTTGATGAAGTTATTAAAAGATTTCATTTCCAGTTTAAATTTTGAGTTTTTACCGAACATGAAATCTTTCTTTTCAAGTGTGTGAAACTTGAAAACTTTTTGAGTTAAAGTCAAGTGTTGATAAGAATTTGTGGAGAAAATTAAATCCTTTGGGATTAATTTCTAATAGTCAAATGTTTTGACTGGACCGAGTAAGAAACATGAATGATGTAACACCTCCATTTTCATCTTTGGGTAATATCATGAAACATAAATAATCATAATACTCCAAAATAACGGCAAAATTAAATCGTTTACAATGGAAGTCTTAAAACGAAACAAGTAAGTGTACCTTAAGTACTAATTTATCCCATAAAAACTTAGCGATTAAGTGTAATTAGATAAAATATTTGGTAAGACTTTAGACATATCCCTTGCCCTTATCAACACTTGAGTTCATGCCACTGAGATGCATACTATAATCAACTTATAACGCTCAATAAGTTCATGGTTTCATGAGTAAAATCATATCATATCATGCATATTAAACATGGAAGCTTCGTTATAAACTTAGTAAGCAAATCTTGGACAAAACATGTATAATAGAAAATAAATAAGATCTCATAATTGTCCTGACATGTATGGTCATTTCGTCACTTGAATTCCCCTGGGTCGACTGATTTACATCCGTCTGGTTACTGTGTTGTATCACTCCAGTGACTTACTATCCAGATCCATCCTAATAAGTGGCCAAAAACTCTCTCCTATAAAATCATGCAATTATAGTTTTAAACTCGTAAAATACATAACATGCAATTACTCATAAAGCCACATACATGTAAAAATACACCATAACATGTATGTAAAATAAATCACCATGCATATGTACAAGATAATCATTACATGCCAAAAAAGCATTTTGTAAATAAGTATGCATCCTAGTGTAAATCTAATGAACACTCACCTAATAGCATAGGTTACGTAGTGATAAACTCCGACTGATAACCTACAATTCATAACCATAATTGTCAAATAAACTACAACGTATCTCCAAAAGTCAACACAAAGTCAACCTTTAAACACCAAATTAAATAATAATATACAACGTTAATTTGATGTATTAATAATTGGTTTCCTGATCTTGCCTACTTAAAGCATCTAAAATATTTAACCGTACTAAAATGCCATGTTTTATTTGCAATAATAAATTATTTAATCCCCCAAATAATTGAATAAAATAATCTTTTAAATTATAAAAATAAATAAATTAAATACTCTTGTTTTGTTTTGGTGTTTAAATTATAAAAATAAATAAATTAAATATCAGTGAACGAGCATGGTATTCACCAGTGAACGATGGGTTAACACGGTTAAGACAAATAATTGAGTTAACACTTGAATGGACCCTATATATATATATATATATATAATATGCGCAAGATCAAGTAAGAAAGTGAGTTAAGCTGAAAAGCGTATAAAGGGATCTGGATCCTTGATCACCTTTAATCTTAAACCTACCCATGAATTACGTTTGATACGAGATTGATCTGGTACATCTCATCCTGATGTGCATCCAAGGTGGATATCACTTCTTAGCTTCTTATATTAACTCTCCTTCTCATAGGAGAACACTAAATATTTAAGAAAACAAGAAAAACTTTTTCATGTACAAAACCATATATAATTCACGTACAAAATCATATATATGATTATCCGCGACTTAGACCGTGGTAAAAGTCGACAATGTCCATTTTTTGATGTGATTTTATACATGAAAAAAGTTTTTTTTGTTTTCTTAAATAGTTAGGGTTTTTGTTTGAACCTTTTTTCTATCTTTCTTTCTTTCTTTTTCTCTCTCTTTCTCTCTCTCTCTATATATATATATATATCTATATCTATATCTATATCTATATCTATATCTATACTATATTAAAAAGGAGGAATTATGGTTATAGTTAGTTATCTTGAAATCTTGAAATTTCAAGAGTACAAGTTGTTAAAGCCAAAGTTACAAACTTGAAAGGTTTCAATTACCTCCCACTATCTCTCACATAATATAAACCAAATCATTTTCAATTTCTAAATTACATTTTATACTCTTATGTTTAGTTATATATTTTACTTTATGTCCCTTAGTTTTTCATTTTTTATTTTACATCTTTATCGTATTAACATAAATAATCTTATATGAACTAATATGCATTTAAAAAATATATTTATTTTTTTATAAATTATATCATTACAATCGTCTTGTCAAAAACTTCAAAACGAGTCCAATATTGAATATATTTGGATTTAGTTACACAATTAAATAACATAAATAAATACATACGATAAAATATATACTATTTATCTATCTATTTATACTATATATAAGCATGTAAATACCAAAGAAATCACAATCGGATAAAAAGATCAACAAACAAGATAAATTAGAGAGACCCATCAATTTAAATTATAAAAAAACATATGTACGATGATCATACACAAACCCTTTAGTGAACCAAACAAACAAAACTTCTCTTCAAGACTTAAAATCAAAGAGATTGCAAGGATTATAATTCTGAATGATTTTTTGGACGCTACTATCCACGAAAGAAGATGAATATGGAAATAAATTAGGGACTTTTGCGGTTATGGAGGATGGTAATTCGACGGGGCGTGGGATAATCAAATAAATTTCAAGAGCGCAATCTTCCATATGCATTAGATGGTTATACATAATGCAATAAAATATTGTACATCTTAAAATTCAAGAATAATCGAAACTGTTGTTTTTTAATATAGTATAGATATAGATTTGTTCTCGTCAATTTTATGAAGTGCAATAACTTTTATAACGTGGAACATTACAACATTTTGGGACAAAACATTACCATTGTAATTTCAAGGATGGAAATAGAAAACCATAATGTAGTTTTTTTTACTATGATCAACTATCAATCTTAGAAAAAAATAGTTAATGTAATACTAAAATTCAAAACATTCAAACTATTAACCGAAAGATAGTATTGTAAATTTGTTATATTTTTAGACCGTGAATTAAAAAAAATAAGAACCTCTTTAAATTAGTAATATAACACTATACATTAATTGGGTGTTACCATACTAATTTAAACATCATATTTTATATTATTTAGAAACTAATTTTTACATATAATTAAGTTTTGTTTAGGTGGTTTATAAATTTCATTTTTTATCCGTATGGTTTGTAATTTATTGTTATTTTCGCCCCTTGATTAATTCCTAGATTTTAAATAAAAGGGACCAAACAGTAAAAATCTGTAAACCACAAGGACAAAAAATTAATAAATTGTAAATTATAAAAACGAAAATAATAATGAGTTACAAATAACACGAAAATTACAATTTCTAAACCACATGGATGAAAATGGTAATTTTTTTAAAAAGTACTATAAAAAAAACAAATGTGGTTTCATCTTTTTAAGAGTGACGTTCACTTTTGGTTACAAACGTTTGTCAATTTTAACGATTTTTATCTCTCAACTTTATTTTAATAGATTTGTTTCTCACATTTGACATCTCATAACAATTTTCGTCCCTCCTCCTAACGACCGTTAATTTTTTTTGTTAAGTCCAATTAGATGAGACGCATCTTAGTCATTTTAGTACTTTTAAATAGTTTTCGTTTAAAAATTTGTCTTTTGTAAACCACATGGGACCAAGAATGTATTTTATTCACCGCTGTCTTCTTCATCAACACAATCAAACCCTAAACTCAAAATCAAACCCCAACGTTACTCGAGACCAAATTGTTACCATATGAACAACAAGTAATCAACCATAAAAAAAATCAAATCAACCATAATCATTATCAACAAAACAATAAATTTGTGTGAATTTATTTAGGAAATTTGTAATTGAAACTATAAATCAAAAATTTTAAATCTAACCAAAAAGAAAGGAAAAAAACCTACCTATTCAAAAATCAGAAACTAGATGAAGATGGAGAACTGTTGCACATCTCGAAAAAGAACCTACTTATTAAAAAAAAAACCTGATTTCATGCTTTACTGCGAATGAACACTTCAAGAACCAAATCTTGATTAGTTTACGCTTTATAAGCCTTCTTTAAATCATTTGAAGGAGATTGAGATGGAAACCTGTGGTAGATCTCGATTTTGCTTCTGCTTCTTTAAATCGATTCCCATTTTGATGTTGCTATTGACTCCATATAAATCATCAAGAACCAGATCTCAATTTTGGTTTCATCATTCACAAAGCAGGTCTTGGTCCTAAAACACAAACGCGGAGACCAACGATGAACCTCTATCTCGTCCTTCAAGCCACAAAACCCCTTCCTCCTATTATTCCCTTCGTAGCCCCGCTTTATCATTGATGTCATAAACCAGAAGATAAGCAATGTTTCAACAACGAACTCAAGTCAGAGAAGGTGAAGTTATAGCAGCGAATTGCGATGAGGAGGTATGAGTTTGACGACAAATTGCGACTGGGAGGTTGGAGAATATGAAGTTTCATATTTAAGTTTTGATTTTAGGGTCTGTGCTGATTAGGGGTGTTTGCGGTTCGGTTTGGACGATTTAATCCCTTAAACCACAAACTAAACCGCTACGACAGTTTAGAAAATTTTCAAATCGAGCTGTTTAGAAGAAAGTGACCAAACCGGTCAAACCGGACCACAAAAAGACGGTCTGGTCTGACCGGTTTAGACGGTTTGAGCCTCTTATGGGCTTTTAACTAAAAATGACATTTATATCTAACATGAAGTTTCTATAAATATCGCACTATTAGAAAATTGCATATGGGATTATGAAAAAAACGTGTATTTCTAAATTTACAAAAAGACGTTGAACAAATGAAAAAAAGCTAAACAAATTCATTGAAGATGACTTTGAACAACTGCTTCAAATACAGTATCGGGAAGTACCGTTTGCGGAACCTCAATATCCACTGGTTTATTAGCTAAATGGCAATTGTCGCATACAATACGTCCAGTCGCTTCTCGTGGATTTTCATAACCCTGCTGTGCAAAAATGGGATATGCATTTGAAATGGATGTACGAGTTATGATATATATCATGAGCGATACGGAAATAGATCGAGTAATCCGTTCCTTTATCCAAGAAAAAGTATTTCTAGTTTGCATGGTCCAACCATTGATCCCGAAAATGTGGTTTTGGCCATGTAAAAAATAAATTACATTCTTGGTCCCTATGGTTTACAAAAGATAAAATTTTAATAGAAAATTATTTAAAAGTAGTGAAATTATTAAAATGTCCCTCATTTAATTAGAATTAACAGAAAAAGTTCACGGTCATTAGGAGGAGGGACGAAAATTATTACGAGGTGTCAAACGTGAGAGGTAAATCTGCTAAAATAAAGTTGAGAACAAAAACTATTGAAATTGACAAACGTTAGGGACCAAAAGTGAACTTTATTCTTTTTTTAATAAGACAGAAAGATTAATTTTTAGAGTAAAGTTCAATTTTGGTCCCTGAGGTTTGTCAATTTCAACAGTTCCCGTCCTTAAAGTTCATTTTAACACTTTTACCCTTCATGTTTGATGCCTTTCAATGATTTTCGTCCCTCCCTCTAACGACCGTTAAAATTTTCTACTAAATCCAATCTAATGGGGGGTATTTTAGTCATTTTACCTGTTTTCATGATTTTCTATTAAAATTAGTTGGTTAAGAAACATATATATATATATATATATACTATAGAGACCAAAATTGTTAGTTAGTTATATATACATATGATACGACTAAATCCCTAATAATATCAGGTCTTCATCGCCGGTTCTCCATCTCCGTCAAGCCCCATCATCTCCCACGGCTTCTTTTCTGTCAACCTCCACCGTAGCTACGAAGAATCAAGAACCCTATATATAGTATATATGAATACACTCACGAAGAATCAAGAACCCAAACAGACCCACCTCCGCCGACCCTCTGTCTCCGTCGACCCTTCGTCTGGTTCTCTCTCTCTCAGATCTCCGGCGAACCTTCGTCCGGTTCTCTCTCTCTCTCAAATCTCTGGCGACCCTCTATCACCAACATCTCTGTCTCCAGCATCACCGTCGTTGGCGCCTCTCTCTCTCTCTCTCTTTCAGATCTGGTTATCTTTCTCTCTCAGATCTATTCCTTGACCCACCATTGATTTCACATTTGGTTAGGTTCAATTGAATCTGTGAGTTGTAAAATCCTTTCTTTAGTAGCAGTCTTTTAACAAGTTAATGTAGTTTTATATGTTTCTTATTGTTTATTAGGAAACCGATAACAAGTCTTGTTGGTTGGTGACAGAAGCAAGTAGATGCATTCCTATATATATGTTTGTGTTGATCTGGTTTCATTTAGATATGGTTCTCTCTCTCTTTCATTTAGATTTTGATTTTGGTTTTGATTATAGGGTTTCATTTGGTGATCTGGATTTGGATTTGAATTTTGTTTGAGTTTTTTTTGTTGTATGTTGGTTGGATATTAAACACTAGCTGAAGATGGGTCATTGTCGGAGAAGATGATCAAAGACTGGGTCTTTGCCGGAGAAAGATGGCCACGGTGGATGGAGAAAATGTCTAGTGACAATCGCCAGAGAAGATGACTTCTGAAAAGAGGGATTCAAAATGACACGTGGTGTCATCTTATTGGGTGTCATTTTATTTTCTTAATAGAAAATAAGAAAATACATAAAATGACCAAACTACCCCTCATTTAATTGGATTTAACATAATATTTTAACGGTCGCTTGAGGGAGGGACGAAAATCGTTGAAAGACATCAAACGTGAAAGGTAAAAGTGTTAAAATGAGCTTTAGAGACGGGAACCGTTTAAATTGAACTTTACTCTTAAATTTTACAAACAATCTTTTAATAAAATAAGAAAAATATATTTAAATTATTACGGCAATTCACATTGAAATATATAGTATATACGTTTCACTAGTACTTGTATCAAATATATATAACAGGAAGTTGTGTATACAAGGTTAAACACTTAATTAATAAATTTTATCATAATTGAAACAATTTTTTAAAAAACTCTATTAAAAATCATCGTCATAAAACTATTAGTTTTTTATAGGATATATTTTTTGAAAAATAATATATAAAACCGTTTAAAAAAATCAAACTTTTAACTGATGGAGAGTGAAATTAAATATTTTAATGTAATTTGTGGAAAACAATTTACAGAAAAGGTAGAACTTTATAAAACGGGCATCTCATAATTCACGAAAGGGTATCAAAAATTATTGTACTGGTAAGTAATATCGGCAAAATATATTTAGAAAAAAGTGGGGCCAATCAAAAATGGCAAAAAATGAAAAGTATGATTGTACAATATATCGATGCTTATGTGCGATATCACATCAATGCCAGAAATCTAACATGGATTCTTCCTGCTCCTTTACAGTCCACATTTAATTGCTTCTCTAATTTCTTCTTTCTTTGTAACTTTCATGTTTCATTTCTTACTAATTTACCTTTATTGTTGGAAAACTTGGTTTGTAGTTGTATATTCATGGATAGATTTTTACATCGTGTATTGGAATTCAGTTTTCAAATATTGTGTTTGTTGAGTTGTGGAGTCTGATAATTCCACATAGGAGTTTAACTTAGTTCCTAATCTATAAATAGATCCTTTCATAACCTTGTAACCCTAAGCTAGAAGATAAGGCAAAAGAGAAATCATAAAGCAGAAAGCGTGTGTAACATTAGTAAGCCTAATAGGAAAAATCTATCTAGTTCGCTGTAGAATAGCACGATCACCCTGATCGTGTGAACCACGTAAATCTTTATGCTGTGTTTAACGTGTGCGTATCGTGTTCTTAACCCAACAACTGGTATCAGAGCAAAGGAGAAAAGAAAAGAAAACTCGACAGCATATTCGGGTAACGCGCAGTCGCGCTGTTTTATCTATTCCTGGAGTTTGAACGGTCGGATCGTCTTGAGTTTTAGACGGTAGCTCCATAACATCTGGATTTCGGTTTTCACCGGTCAGATCGCCAATTAGAGTTACAGAGGTCGTACCGTCTTTGTCGAGCAGAAGGTAGTTTTTTTAAGCCATGGCTGAAGATGGGAAGGTTAAGATCGATAAGTTCGAAGGTCATGATTTTGGCTTTTGGATGATGCAGATCCAAGATTATCTTTATCGAAGAAAGTTACAAGAACCCTTGTCTGAGAAGAAACCTGAAGCGATGAAGCAGGAGGATTGGAACCTGTTGGATCAACATGCTCCTGGTGTGGTCAGGTTGTCCTTGGCAAAGAATGTTGCTTATAACATTGTCAACGAGAAGACAATGTTTTGATTGATAAAGGTGTTATCCAACATGTACGAGAAACCCTCAGTAGTAAATAAGGTGTTCTTGATCAGAGAATTAGTGGATACGAAGATGAAGGAAGGAATTTCGGTGACAGATCACGTAATCGGTTTCAGTTCGATACTATCCAGGTTAGCATATGTTGATATTACATTTCATGATAAAGTCCAATCATCATTATTATTATCTTCACTGCCCGAGAGTTGGTCTGGAACGGTTACAACAGTTAGCAGTTAATCAGGAACAACTAAGCTTACCTTCGAAGGCATTCGCGATTTGATCCTAGATGAGGACATCCGCATGAAGAATGCAAGAGAATATTCCAGCAGTCTACTAAGTATAAAAGACAGAGGCAGAAAATCCAATAGAGGTGGTAACGATAGAAGAAGATCGAAGTCAAGGAAGAAAGGTCAGTCCAAGAACAGGGAAGACATTACCTGTTGGAATTGTAAAGAGAATGGACATTACAAAAATTAGTGCCCAAAACCTTCGACATATAAAGGTAAGAAAAAGATGACTGTGGCAGCAAATTTTGATGATACCCTGATTTGTTGTGTAGAATGTCAAGTTGAATCCTGGATTATGGATTTAGTTGTCTCGGTTCATGCTAGCCATTGTAGAGAAGTGATGTAGAACTTCAAGCATTATAGTGGGAAGGTAAGGCTAGCTGATAATGAGATTCTTGATATCACAGGTGTTGGGGATGTTGTCCTCAACACCTCTTTAGGTACGAACTGGACATTGAAGAATGTCAAGTATACTCCAAATTTGAAGAGGATGTTGATATCAGTGGGCAGCTAGATGACGGAGGCCACCATGTTGATTTCGGTGACTACAAGTGGAAGGTAACAAAGGGGAATCTAGTAATTGCTCGTGGATAGAAATAGGGAACCTTATATATGGTTGAAGTGTCTGCAGATGAGGCAAATGTAGCTGTTGAAGGTACAGGGGTTTCTACTCTATGACACCAAAGACTTAGGCATGTTAATGAGAAAGGAATGAAGATGGTTGCTTCCAAAGGTAGAATTCCATAATTGAAGAAAGTGAAAGTTGACTTTTGTGAGCCTTATGTCCTTGGCAAACAAAAAAGAGTAACTTTTATGAAGACGTGACAACCACCCAAGGTTGGGAAGTTGGAGCTGGTTCATTCTGATGTTTATGGACCCACGACAGTTTCTACAATAGGAGGCTCTCGATATTATGTTACTTTCATATATAGATGATTCCATGAGGAATGTATGGGTTTATTTTCTCAAAAATAAATATGAAGTTTTCAGCACCTTCAAGAAGTGGAAAGTTGTTGTGGAAAATGAAACAAATATGAAGATCAAGTGTTTGAAATATGACAATGGGGGCGAATACAGTAGCAGAGAATTTGTTGATTATTGTGCTGAAAATGGGATCAGGATGCTAAAGATGGTTCCAGAGACACCTCAGCAGAATGGTATTGCTGAAATGATGAACATGACATTGAATGAGAGGGCAAAGAGCATGAGGTTATATGCAGGCTTTACAAAAATGATCCGAGAAGATTCGGTCAGCATATCAGCTTATCTAATCAACAGTAGACCCTCAAGTCTCATATGGTTCAAGATTCCAAAGGAGGAGTGGCAAGGTCGAAAGGTATCTCTTACATACCTAGAAGTATTTTGTTGTGTTTCTTACATTAAGATCAAGGATGCAGATAGAGAAAAGCTTGAGCCAAAGGCAAAGAAGCATACTTTCATTGGCTACGGGTTGGATGACTTGGGCTATCACTTCCGGGATAACCACATTAAAAGGCTTATCAGAAGCATATACGTAAAATTCAACGAAAATGCTCTTTATAAAAATGAGTTTATAGCATCCTCCAGTAGTAGTGAGAAACCAGAAGTTAAAGATTAAGTTGTGTATAATGAGGTATCAGAGAAAGACATTGCAAGACCAGTAAGTATTTCAGAGATTGGTGAGAGTTCAGGAAACAATGGGAGCTCAGATGAGTCTGGAGAATCTGGACTTAGTGGGAGCACAAAGGATAATGGGAGTTTAGAAAATGAAGCTCCAGATAAGGTAGAGGCAGAAACCCCAATTCTCAGAAGATCCACTAGAGAAAGAAGAACTCCAGAAAAGTATTATCCATCCGCAAATTACTTGTTGTTGATAGAGAAGTTGAAGCTATGTATGGCTTTAATTGGCCTTCCAGAAGCTTGATGGGAAGGCGCATACTAGAGAGAAAGATGGGGTTTACAAAATACATGTTTTGGATGGAAGCAGATTGGTTGATCAGACTCCAAGTGAGAGATTGTTGATTTGTGGAGTCTAATATTTTGGCAATTGGGCTAAATATTAGATAAGGAAGTATTTCAGAATTTAAGCCCGGCCCACATAGGAGTTTAACCTAGTTTCTACTGTATAAATAAATCTCTTTATAACCTTGTAACCCTAAGCTAGAAGATAAGCCAAAAAAGAAAGCACAAAGCAAAAAGCGTGTGTAACGACAGTAAGCCTAATAAAAAAAATCTCTCTAGTTCGTCGTGTACTAGCACAATCACCCTGATCGTGTGAACCACTAAAATCCTTGTGTTCTTGTTTTTCCTTTTCGCATCTTTATTACGTGTTTATTGTGTGCTTATTGTGTTCTTCCTCCAATGCTTTAGGTTATTATGAAATTAGTAGCGCGATAATCTTGAAATTTCATACATGAAATAAGACCCTGATTTCGTATATATTATATAAATTATATATATTATAGGGGCGGGTTCAAATGGGAACTCAAATTTGGTTGTGAACGTAAGGACAAATGAGAGCTAACTGAATAATACTACATTCAGTCTGAATGTAGTATTATTCAGTCTCAATAACACTACATTCAATCTGAATATTTTCCTTCATTATTCAGTTTAATTCAGACTGAATAATACTACATTCAGTCTGGATATTTTCCTCTCTCTCTCTCTCTCTCTATATATATATATATATATATATATCATGTCACATTTTATGTACATATATGAAAGATCGATGGTTACGGATGGTTATAACATCTAATGGATAAGATTGAAATGTAGTAACAACTGAATGAGAGTACAAAAATCGAAGTTTGACTCCATTTGGGACTAAGTCTGATTGCAAAGGCACTGAGTCTGACTCTAAAGTTCAGAGTTAAAAAAATAGTGAATTTTCGCAAACCATAAGTCTGGACAGAAGGTCAAGATCTCTTACTCTACTGGTTTAGAGACAAAGAAAAAGACTTAGTTTAATTTCCATGTCTAGATGCACATGCCTTTATGTTTGAGTGCATTGTCCAGACTTATAAACTTTGGCAATTTTTAAGATGATTTCAGAGATCTACTTAGAAGAATAAGATCTCTAAATACATTACCCATACTAAGTTTGGCTCTTCAAAATGCCTAAAACCTTGGGGCGTTTCCCCTTGACCTCCCGCCTTATAGCGATCTAAGGTGATTGGGGCTACATTTGTGAGTGTGCACTTCGCACCTACTAACTCACTTATGTTTTCCTTATCAACTTAATCGATCTCTGGTAATCACAATTACACCAAATGGTTGATGAAACTAAAATCACAAAAGTTGTTAATGTATTGTTTTTCTAACGCTTAAAAGAGATAACTCTAACTTGCTCATTCTTTAACACTACACATACTATGAAACTGCAACTAAGCAAGACGTTGAATATAGGGAGAGAAAAGTTCAAATGGAAACCATTTTTACGTTGTAAACCAAGGGACAAATCTTGACCATTACTTTGCTCTTGATCAAGTCGCGACTAATTTTCAACCAAAATGACATTTTTGTATTCATATTCTTTTCAAAATAGAAGTCACTTCCTTCCCATATTCTTTGAGATTTTATCGATTCTTTATCAATTCCTTTTCTTTCTCGATTTGATTTCGTCGATATAATCCTTCAATCTCCTAATATGTCCCCTATTTTTTGTATTTAGGTTATCATTCTATTATTTATCATCGAAACATTTTGTCGATCGATTTCTTTGTGATCAACGCTTATATTAAATTTTATTCTATGTAGTCTATTGCTGTTGAGAGGTTAAGATTATGTTGATCAAGAAAGAAATTTTGTTGATCACAGTGAGTGTATTCCAGATTTTTGAGAAAACAAACGTTGAAGTTGATTCATTTTTTGTTTCTCTAGTCAATCAAATCACGGTGAATCTTTCTTATAAATTCCTATCTTTTTATGTTTTATATAATGTTTAATAGTGTTTTTTTTACTTTTTATAGTAATACATTTGTTTTGAATGCCGTTCTTTGTGTTAGTTTAACTTATCAGTAAAGTTCGTATTTCTTTATTTGGTATTAATATTATTGGAAATTGCAGGTATTTTCTCTATATGATTAATATGATAGTTTTGATATGTTTCTAATATGTTACTCATAGTGATTTTTGAAAAAAGAATTTGCTAATCCATATATTTTGAGGACACTATTCGAAACTATCATTAGTTTTGATACTACTTAGGGAATATTTTGGTTGCTATCTAAACATTAGTGCAATGATTGAAGTCCGGAATGATATTTCTGAAAATAGATGGTGGAACTAGTTGTGGTTGACGGCTTGCTGTAGCATTCCTACCGCATCGCTTGCTGGAATTGGTGTTTACCGCAACTACTTTATTTACTATGTTATTTCAGTATTTCTAATCTAACCAAAACAAAGTCTTCAATATCGCCATCTGAAAATCACTTATTTCACTAGACTTTTACTACGCTCTAACTCCAATATATATGGGCAATATTTGGTATTTATACCACTTTATTACCTGAAATACGATATCGGGCCCTGTTGTATACTTTTTTATGGTTCCATTTATCATATGTCTACAGGTGTGCAAATAACTTCTAACTCTTATCACCTACTTGATTAACCTACACAACGGTCACTAAATTATGGTCATGCACACCAGTGACATCACATACTAGCTACACCCCTGTCATTCCGTTATGCAGTGTGAAACGTATTCATATGCACAAAAAAACACACCTTTATGGAACCGTTTTTCAAGTCGTCGACGCCACCAAAATCACATAAAAGTTTTCCATGCACCATAAGTCACCGACACTCCACACCTAGTCTTAACGCTAGAAATCTCATGTCAAACACCTGAATTTACTAGTTTAGAAAAGATGTGAAACCTCCCAAATTATCCCACTAATCCTATTTTATAACCTCCTAATAAATACTCTTAACACCCTAAGCCAAACCCATAACGAGAATTGAAGGATTCAGAAACATACAAACAGGGACTTGCATGACCAGCAATGAGTCCTAGGTCGCGACTAAGGTCGTGACACCCTTTATTTCATTTGTATTATCCAAAATTTTGATTTTCATCCCAAAAATCCATATCTAACTATCCAAAATCAATTATAAGATAAATCCGACATTATCCCAATATATCAGAGCATCAACAAAGATTTCATAGCACAAATAATCAACCAAATCGAAGAAATCATAGTTTCATTAACTCAAAACCCAAAAATCCTTAAAACTAAAAAACTTGATCAAAATCCAAAGGTTTCATAAAGAAAATCATCTCCAGTCATAAGATCGATTAATAAATTTAAACGACTAAAAGATTTACACCATAAATCCATAATTTCTAACCACAATGATCATTTGAGATCCGAAACCCCCAGATAAAGGTAAACGCTTAATATAATGATGAGATATTAAAATAATCAAGGATAATTATTCACACCTCACAAAAGAAATCAATTAGATTACTTTTTCCTCAAAAACTCCATGGTTTCGTCTACAAAAATAGGAGCTTTCCACACCCACGGTTGCAAAAGGTGTAAAATCGCCCGAATAGAAAAATGCGGAAATGAGGTGAAAATTCACATTTTTACAATTTAGACAAATATTTACAACATAGGCCCTCTAAGAAACTTAGCAAAAACCAAACAACCCCTACACTTTCATTATATTGTCAAACTTAGGATTTGAGTTATTACAATAATACAAATGTGTCCTATGTCACCTATAATACGTGGAAGTATCAATAGAATTTCTTAGAGTCATTTGGTCTAAAAAGGGACAATGCCATACACAAAAGAGAAGACACTATAGAATGATATAGGCAAATCGAACTTTTGTAGATTAGCTCTCATACCCATTTTTGAAAAGCAACAAAGGAGGTGGGAAAGCACACATATTTTCTGGTTTAGCGGATAACTCACACATTTCCTTCAAAAACGAACGAAAATAAGGTCGGCACATAAAAACAAATGGGCAAAGTTGTTGTTCCTCCATTTGGATATTCCAAACAAAACTAATTGTAGATGAACAAAAGAAAAAAAATCTCTTGTTACTAATAGCTCCGTTATGTTCATATTGTGAATAATAAACTCCATATAAAACCAAATCATACATAATCAATATATCTCACTAAGTAAAGTGAGATGAAATGTACATGAACGTTTCATTTATCCCAAAGCTTCATATATTTAATGTGCAATGTCTCAAATCAATTTATTAAATTGCACTATTTTTAAAAACATTACAAAAAATGGATGAATATACTTTGATCATATACATGCTCCTTTAATCGAAAACAAAATTCCTAAAACTTGTAGAAATTATAAAAACAAAGTTACTGTATTAGATAACTTTTGGTAAGGACAACTATGCAACTTGATTTTAACAAATACTAATTAATCTGAATTAAGTTTTCCCACATATATTGTGAATCATAAAACAATATTTTTGTCGTTACATTTTCAACTACGATTTGCTATCTTAATCAGGTTTAATTAACCAAACAAATGTATAAGAGTCAAAAAAGAATTTAGAAAAGCATTTCTAAGACGTTAGCCTCAACTTTGGTTTTGACTTCTTCTTCAAAATGAAGAGCTTCTTCCAAACCAATATCCAAAACATTTAAAGGTATAATATCATTTGGTAAAAACTTTTATAATCAACTTATCAATCATTACTAGTGCTTATTATATGGACAATATCTTAATATTCAAGTATACAACTTCTTATTGCATACCTACAACTTTTTAAAACTCCACACTTGAAATCCATAAAACCAACTGATAAACACATTAAATATATGATAAATAGTAAGTTCTGCTAAATATGGCAAATACACCCTATAATTCGAATTTTTTTAATAAGGAATCGCATTATTTACCATTCTCGATTTATAAACACATATCCTAAGATTTCTCATGTCATCCAAAAATGATAAACTCAAATCACAATTACATGATATTGATAAACAAATTCATGTCGTAAATTATTTTAAACACATGACGTATTTATGGGTTTGTTGTTGTTTTTGTTGAAATCATCAAGCCATTTTGTATAATTGGATTCACAAGAAAATGGAGGATTGGTAGTTAAGCTATAATGCATGTTAGAAAGTGTGGAGTGCAAACTAGTATAAGCTAGAACCCATAATCGTCGGGTGACGCTATATGACTGGGGGGTCAAGGGAGTCGCACTCGCTTATGGGGTTCTATGGCAGCTCCCTATACGTTGGTCTCATTGTGTTTAGTGGACAAAGTCAAAAGAGGCCACCCTCGCACCACGATGAAAGGTAAGGAACATACACTTAGAATATTAGTGTGAGGTGGTTGTTAGTCATGTGGTTTATCAGTGTTTTTAAACACCGATGAAAATGACTTTGAGTTAGTGTTTCCATCTGATGAGTTATCAACTGATGGCACTTTACAGGATTTAACTTTTGATGTGTTTCTTTCTGAAGCAGGTTTAAACTTGATGGGCTTAATTATCATGAGTTACCTCTTACGGAGGTCTAACTCTAATGAATGATGACCTGATGGTTTGCCATTATTGATGGGTACATCTGGGTGTTTTCACGACTTTTGTAATTGCGTTATTTTTGTAATTGTCTGCTAATTCCAACAATCATTTCCATTTAATGTGGGTACTCATTCTCATTATTAATATATGACCGGTTACAATTATGTAATTTTAAAATGTAATGATTTTGGCCAAAAATTGGGACTATAGATTTGACCGAGGGGTGAGCATAACCGGGTACCCGGCCATTTTTCATGGAACCGGAACCGAACCCGGACCCGGCGGTTCCTAGAAATCCGGAACCGGAACCAATGGGAACCGGTTCCGGTACCGGGTACCCGGCTTCAACTTTTTTTAATTTTTTTTACAGTGCATATGATAAAAATGTAATTATAAACCACAAAATACCGATTTAAAGTAATTAATACAACAAATGGTCAAAACTAATTCGATAAAAACTAATTATTACATAAACAAACTAGAAAGTTTGAGTTTTTATTTATTATTTATAAATATATAAAATATTTTTTAATTAAAAGTGGCGGGTAGCGGGTACCCAACGGGTAACGGTTCCAAAAACATGAAAACCGGAACCAATTACATCGGTTCCGGTTCCGGAATCGGCAGTTCCGAGGCGGTTCCGGCTCCAACGACGGGTACTCGGTTCTGATGCTCACCCCTAGATTTGAGATTATCCTTAATTTTATTTGTAATTTCTGTAACATTAACAATATGAGAACTAAAGACAGGGTTCCTATATTTTACAAAATAAAAAAGCAATCAGTCCAACTTCTTTACCGTAACATGAAGAAACATATCTTCATATCTTAACTTCTTACTCGCATGATACACATAGCTCAATATATGTGATACCTAGGTTTGAATGAGCATAAAAGTTCAGGGACTGGTGAGTATTTCAACCTTTGAGGAGGGTTTATATAAAAAGGTCCACCTCCTTATATTTGTTTCAAAACTTGTATCTTTCAAAAATATGTTTTGTGTGAGTGCTTTTAGAAATTGAAGAGAAAGAGAAGATAATTTCAACTAAGTAACGGTTCTTTTGAAGTGTTCTTGAAATTTCCATCTTGGATTCATATTTGCAGGCATAAACTTTTCCTTTTTTGTTTTGGTTAGACTAGTTTACTTTTTGGCTAGAAGTTACGGGTATTCGCTATCATCTCATCATGAAATCATTTTTTGAGTAGTGTGAATGTTCTTTAAGATCTTTACGTTAATTTGAGTTCTTATATGATAAGTTTGGACCTTATGTTGATTTTTAAGACTTTCTTTATTTTTTAGTAAAATGATCTCTTGATTTAGGTATGTTGATATTTGTATATTAACTATGATGGAGAAGTCTGTAGGTTAGCAAGAAATTGAATTTTAGAACTTAGAAGCATTTAGTAGCAAAAAAGATGTTATTTTGAGTTTTGGATAAAACTGGTTTGAACAAGAGAATTTGCAAGTCGAAACGATTTGGATAGAGAGTTGTGTGACTAGTCACGACCTAGGTCGCAGGCTAGGTCAAGTAAGTCTATGTGGTTTCGTGTTACAACTTTTCCTTCGTGTCGTTTTCGGGCATTAGTTTCCTTCTTTAGATGTTGTTTAGAATTATGGTTGAGTATATTTGTTTAGATTTAGATTTATACTTCCCTTATTCAAATTCAAGTGTTCGGTTTTGAATTATCGTATCAGTTAAAGTTTAGAGCATCATATATCGTTTCAAGGTGAGTTTTCTTTGAAGCATTTTAAACTGGAATTCATATGTTATCAAATGATTACTATTTTGAAGTATACCTTATTGGTATGTTTGGAATGTTACCATTGACTGTGATACAATATTTGTATACATGTTATTGAAAATTAACACGTGGTTTGGTGACGTTCCTTAGGTTAAGACACTTGCAAAACAGAAGCTCGTGTGCGTTAGAGACTGTAATGGTCCACGTTGGGTGATAACTTAGCCCACTAATGTGTTTCGTGTGGTTCCATTGTCGATATTGATTGTGATTCTATCGTATTGTGTATTTTTAGAAAAGCGATTGTTATAGCTAATTTTCTGAGAGGGATGTAGTGCTTGCGAGCCTACTTTATAATTAGTTGATTTAAGAGTTTTGTATTAAATGGTTTTACTGGATTATTGCACTGACGGGTATTTCATCATTATACCTTATGGTCTAACTCTCATTTTGTTTTCAAAATACTCATTTCCGGGTAGCATTGTTTAAAAGATGAAGGGAAAGGGGAAATGTGAGACCGCCTATTTGGACTTTTCATGTGTGAAGCATGTCGAGGTATATTTTGAAGTTTGCTTTTGATGTTCCTGTTATGTAAACCTTTTTGAATGATGATCATATTAGCAAAAAGTTCGTAGTAGCTTTAATGCATTTGTATAGTTTGGTAGAAAGGGATCCAATATGTATTATTAATTTGGTATGTTATGTATAAATTTTTGTGACATACATTATTTGAAAATGTAGGTTGTTAAAATATCAGGTAGTAGACATTAACATATTCAAGGTCATCAAGTGGTTTTGCAATTCAAAAGATAAAAGATTTACAAGCATGCAATTTGGCTTAGCCTCTTAGTAAGGATGGGACAATGATCATTTGAAGATATTCTTTCCTTTTTCATGAATGGACTATTATATATCTTCTCTAATGAGTTTAGACTACCAATAATGCATTGACTGCAAAGCTTATCACATTAAATGTGAGGCACGCCGCACTAAATGCTCTATTAGAGCACACATGCTTTGTTGTCTTCAAATTGACTTCCTGTACTTGTATACAATATCACATGCTTTTTGTGTTAATGACAATGTACCATTGTCCCTTTTTCTAATGACAAAATAGTTCATTGAACAAACTTCAATACCTGGCCTCATTAGTTGATGATCTTCCCATTTGTTATTGGCTTTCTTAGCTGCTCGAGAACCATTGATTACTTGAATACTATATGCTAATCAGATGATGAGGCTTCATATTGATATCTTCTCCAGGTGCTCAATGATTAGGTATTGATTATATCCTGTTAGTGGATGTACTTGGTTGTTATCCACTAATGACCCTTTATTTTTTTCCTTGTCCTTATTTATTTGGATTTGTAGCTTAACTTCCCATCAGTGATTCAACTTCAGAGACATGGGCTAAATCTAAAGGCACAAGACTTCAGCGTCAATGGCAAGGTTTCAAGTACTAACTTGTTAGTGTTAACGACTTGGTCGTCAATGTACATTGCATGTCAATACACTTTACAAAAAAACCCATAAATAAAGTGTTCATTTTTCATCAACTTTTTTAAATAGAACTTAATAAAGACTTTTCTATCCCATTGCTATATGTCATTGAAATGTTTATTGTTAGAGAATGTTTCCCATATAAAGAAGATAAAGAACCACTAGGGTCGTGGCGTATTGGTTAAGGTTCAGGGGCATGTAATGAAAATCATCTTCTCTGAGTTCCAGCTCTTGTCCTTGTAGCCATGGAGTTTTACCTGCAATGACTCCAGTCCATTCATGGTCGCCCGGGGATTAGTCGATGAGTGAAAGTTGACCCGAAAACCTATGATTGCCCAAAAAAAGAAGCAGTTGGGTGAGTCTTTTAACATGAAAGACCTCGGGACAACTAGACAAAATTCTTGCCTTCTTGGTATAAGAATCATATGGATAGCTAAGAAGGTCTGGTTGTCACAAGAACAATATTTGAAAAAAGGTACTACAGAAATTTCAGATTGAAAAAGTTAAGTTAGCACACCTTTTCCTACTGATATTAAATTGAGCTGTAAATAAAGGCCTTTGAGTGAAGGCGAATAATCTGATTTTAAGCGAGTTCCATATGCAATTGCAATGGGTAGTTTGATTTACGTCATGGTATTTACAAGGCAAATTATTGCACTTGTTTTGATAAACTTGACTAATTTCTATCTAACTTGGGCAAGGAACGTCAAAATGTTGTCAATTGGAATTGTACGTATCTTGCAGTACTACGAATATAAGTATAAGTAGACACATTGATTAGAAGGTGATGATCCTATTTGGTGGGCTACTCAGACTCGTTTATGTGTAGAGAGATTGATTCAAGGAAGTTGAGTTTAGGTTAGTTGATGAAATTTGTTGTGGGAATTGTTGCATGGAAATCCAAGGTACATGAATGCGTAGCATAATCTACTATTAAGGAAGAGTTCATTGTTATTACCGAAGCACGTAAAGAATTATGACGGTTGAAGAATTTTATACAGGAGCTTAGTTTTCTTAAGGAAAAGTATGTTTTACTTATTGGCACTTTAGGTGTTATTCACTTTGGTAAGATGTCAACGTATTATAACAGGTTCAAGCATTCTAATTTGAGGTATCATTGGATATGTGATGTTTCAAATGCCAAGTTGTTGGGTGGGCTAAAGTTCATACAAGTTATATGAATTAGAATTGATATATTCATTAACGCACTATTAAGAGGAAAGTTTAACACTTGCAGTGATAATGTTAGTTTAACGGACGTCTCCACATACTTGTAGAAGGAAGATATGTTAGTTTTTTTGGTCTATGGAGAAGTAAAATCATAGCCTTTTGGCTGCATATAAATCTAATGAGATGGAATTAGATTAGGATTAGGTCATGAAAGAGTTAGGGGTGGTCATGAAACAGTTAGGGGTGACTAAGCAACAAAGAGAGGAAAAATAGGAGAAACAAAAACCTCATTTTACATAGGAACTATCATCGTAATGTCATTATCTGAGATCTGTTAATCATTGGATCATGCTGAAATTTGGGAACAGGTTTACAAGGTGTGGCTCTTCGTATCGAATGGTGGAGATCGTGTTTTGAGTTCTAAAGGGTGAGATACATGATTTTCAATACAGTTTACGGTGTAATTATTTCCATGTTTTGTTTTCTCAAATGGTGATACTATTGACGAGCAATATGTTGTCGTTTATAGGTTGTAAATCTTCTTTTTAGATAATAGGTTTGTTGCTAGCTTGGTTCATAGATCCCTGTATCGATTTGTGCATCTAACATAAAACTCTTTTGTATCATTGTCTAATTATGGTGAAGTTGGTTCTTTGGTTTTCTAGATCGCTGGGTTTCTCTTGTTGAGGGTTTTCTGTTGGAAAATGTGTTTTATGATTTTGGACTTAAATATTAAACGACGGGTCGTTATCTATTGGTGAATAATTTTATTTTATTTTGTTCTAATTAATGAGAGTTTCGTAACAATGTTAAGTTTGCCCAAAACGGACATTGGGTGAATGAGAAAACAAGTCTTGAAGTAGTACCATTGAGATGGTATCAAAGAGGTGACTCTGTGGGAAATGATTGTTCCACGTTGGTGGGATCTACTTCTAGTTATATGTTTATAACTTTATATACATGGGTTCTAGAGAAAAATGTGTAATTTTTTTAGAAATCGGAGAGTGGTTTCATCTACTGTTTGAAATGTGTGATTTGTTTTGTTCCATTTATAACCAATAAAATATTTTTACCCTTCATAATTGAGTTTCAATTTAAATTTGAATTTAATTTTATGATTAAATATATATATATATATATATATATTAAAGGAGAAACTACGGGTGTTGACGTGGCATCTCCTCAAGCCTAGAAATCTTTTTTTTTTCTTTTTTCTCAACACTTTACAAATAGCTTTATTCCATTAAGGTTTAGCTTAAAAGAAAAAAACAAGAAAATTGAAGAGGTGTACTATTAAAAAGACCCGCCATTATTCTTTACTTAAACCTTTTTGTTCTTTCATCTTTCTTAGTAAAGAGATTCTTAATACAAATATTGCAAGTTGATGTAGTTTTTTTGCATTACTTTTTCCTTCAATATGTGTGTGTGTGTGATAATAGAAGATGAAAATATAGTTTTATTGTCAATAACCAATTATAAGCTAAAACCCAAGCAAATGAAAAGGAGGAGGCCGGTAGCGGACTACAATCTATGCCAACAATATGATAGTGATGAAGAAGAAGAGTAATCAATCATATTTCGTTGATTACTTTAATTACATATGCGAGATGGTGTTTCATGTACTATAACTTTTTATTCATATTTTTATTGTTTTCTCCTTGCATTATACGATTTTTCTAACATTAGTGGATACTCTCTTACTCTTACTCTTATTCCATTTCATATTTTTTTAATCTTTGATTTCACGCCACATCTTATCGATAAGATTGCATATTTATAAAGAAAAATTCTTTATAAAATATTGATTTTCATTGTATTGTATTGCATTACGTAACATTAGTTATCAATTAATGAATTATATTTCGTCTTATATGTATTTCTTACCACAATACTTTGTCACCATGCATTGTTTTTTATATATTTTCAACACATAATTATCAATATATATATATATCAATATATATTAAAGGAACAACCAAGGGTAAATGATGTGGCATGATGAGGTTTGAGAATTTGTCAAATCTTGGATTGTGGTGCTAGGTTGATTATCCCACGTTAATAGAGAGAAAAAAGTTTCACCAAATATTATAAGTATATAAGCAGGAGATCATGAGTTGAAAGTTGAAAAGTTTGGGTTGATCAAATATAACTTTTAGTCACCATCTTCTTTAGAAAAATCTCTCAAATTTTCAATTGTGGTATTGAGTTGATTATCCCGCATTGCATATTCTTACCAATGTGGGATAATAGAACCCATTATATTTCAAGATTAAGAAATACTTCATGAGAATGAAGTATTTCTTAATCTTGAAATATAATGGGTTCTATTATCCCACATTGGTAAGAATATGAAAATTTGTATAAAAAATGTGAGTATATATATATATATAGACAAGAGGAAATGATACATTTTTTTGTGATAACTCATAACCAACGGTATTTGATGTGACATTGTGAGATTTATTTTTTCTCAAATCTTGCATTGTAGTATTGTTTTAGTCATCTCATGTTGATAAGAGAATGTTAGATTGTGGAATGGCGATGATCATAAGAAATGAAGAAGGAAGGGTTTTATATAATTTGAAATTAGTTGGATAATCCCATATTGGTGAGAATATGATTTTTTATGAAGCATGTAAATATATATTGACAAAAGAGATGATGTTTATTTGTGGCAACTCATAGGGTTGACTAATTTTAGTCAAACATTTGTTGGAAAAAGATCTTCAAACCCTTAGTAATAACAACAGTGATATGGTTGTCTGCGACATGTCGTTTTAGTTCTAAATAGTATAACAACAAAATTATCACTAATACATCTAAAACCTTTGTAACAACAATCTATTATCAATATATGAAACTAAACCACTTATTATGGAGATACACTTCAAAGTTGGAAATTTCCCTCGGTTTAGTTCACCACCATCGAAGGCAAACATACTCAAACCTCAAGCATGTAGTTTAAGCCCGACAATACATCTACTTAGGCCGTTGTACCATGGGAGACATATTATGCAAAAAAAAAATTGTTTTAAAGGAACTGTGTCCAACACACGCCTCAGCCATTTATGTTATTCTTGTTTATTTCCTGTTAATTTTTTGTTATCTCCGTTATCTTGTTCTTCACATTTCGACGTTAAAAATCTTAGGCCTTGTTTGTTTTTTCATTTTAAGCTCTTAATCACCACTTATGTTTGATTTGTTTAGACGTTTCATAACCATTTCAGAACTAAAATCAGACTTCAAACTTCAGCACCTCTTAAAAAACAAATGCCACCTTGGTGTCCTATTGTTATTTGCATTGTGTTTGTGGTATACTTTGTTATTGCTCCACACGAATTCTTAGAAAGCTTGGGGAATGTATTTGGTGTGGACATGACTTGCAGGTTCTGCGCTCTTGCTTATAATAATTATTTTATGTTTTAATAATGTGTGGACATGGCTTATGGCTTATTGGTAGCATTTCTAATCATAACCTTTATTTCAAGAAGTCTTGTTGCTTTGTGATGGTGACTAACTACAGTTTAAAGATTGAGTTGAATTAGAAAAGTTAAATAATAACTAAAAGACTAAACTTCATAACAATATGATCTGACCCAAATGGGTCATTCTTGTGTGAGCTTCATGTGGGATTGTCCCCTTACAAGGGAAGGTTGTTAATCAAATCAATTAAACCAAATCCCACCAATATTTGTGAGTACCACCCAATTATATATATATATATATATATATATATATATATATATAATAGGGGCTTAATCAAATTAGAACTCCGTAAATCATGATAACTATGAGATCCATTTACAACCAATCAATTTAATTTAATTAAAGGGTTTATTTAATTAATACAAAAGGGTATCATAGTAAATATACAATTACGATAATTAATTATTTTAATATTAATTTGACAGTTTCAAATCAATCAAATTTTAATAATATTTGTTTCCTAAAATTTCTCTAACAAACCAAATTCAAAACATATCTCATATTGATTTCAACGATTTCTTTGAACATTCAAGCAAAATTCGATTTTAAGCAGTGAACCGAATTCGATTTTAAGCAGTGAACAGAAGAAACTTGTGCGATGGATAAAGGCAAGAAGAAAGTTTATGAACAAACCTAGATCATCATCGATGAAGCAGTAAGAACTGCCATGGATGTTCACACATGGCATGATCCTGACGATTTTAATACTGGAATTCCTCCGTACAATCCTTTGATTCACGTTGAAGAAACAGACAATGAAGACCGTGTATCCGAGGATGACTTCATTGACAATAACGAAATGTTAGAAGAAATGGTAATGATTTATGTTGTATATAAAGGCTTAAATTTATTTTGAGTTTGGTGTTTTTGAAGTTGGATTCTGGAAGCAAAAAATTATGAATATATGTGGTACATATGTTTACAATATGTATGGTACATTTTTATAAATGCGTGGAAAATGATTTGTATCAGGTGATAGGATATATGAATATGTGGTATATGTGTTTGATTTGAATATATGTGGTACATGTGTTTGATTTGAATATGAATATATGTGATACATGTGTTTGATTTGATTTGAATATATGAATATGAGTATGTGTGGTACATGTGTTTCAAATCAAACACATGTACCACACATACTCATATTCAATGGATATTTTTTTTATTTTACTTTTGCTAACATACCTTGATTATAGGAACAGCCTAATTTAGATCAACATGAAATAGAATGTCAAATGACTATAATACCCTTTTTCATTTTATTTAATCCAATTAGTTTGCTTTATTTTAGGTAATATCATAAAGTTTAATTTCTTTTAATTATGACCATTGATCTATTATATTCAATGGATGAGATGAGATCTCATAGTTATCATGATTAAACTAGATCTCTCATGAAGAGCCTCCTATATACATATATATATATATATATAGAGAGAGAGAGAGAGAGAGGAAAGTTCAAATGTGAACCTATCTTTGATTGTGAACATGAGGACAGATCTCAGCCCTTGATTTGAGCCATATTCAAGCTGCTCTTTAAATATGGCTTGAGGGGTAGTTTTGACAAGTTTTATATTTTAAACAGATTCTCCTTTATTCTTTCCTTGTTATCGTTGATATCCCTTCCACTTATTTCTTCCTTCTCTGTTAATCGTCTTCTTCTCCATTAATCGTATTCTTCTCTGTTAATAGAATTCTTCTCTATTAATTGGATTCATTGCTGTGAATAACTTTATTAATTGGATTTGCGATTTCTGAAGCTAAATTGTTGATTTCCTCTTTTCAAAGGACTCTGTTTCTTCATCAGAAAATTCAATCGATTGTGATCTCTGTTAGTTTGATTTCTAATTCAATGGACTCTGTTTCTTCATCGCGAGGTTCAATTGATATTGATCCAGTTGAAAATTCTACTCTTTTTGTTGATCAAACATGTGATTTGTTCTCTTATTGCGATTTGAGTACGGATTTTGATATTACAGATCGAGAATTTTGTTCAAATGATTCGGTTACAGATTTGGAAAATACAGAGCATCAAAAATTTTGTTCTAATGTTGAAGATGCGTCAATCTGTAAGTATTTTAATAAACTAGTTTCTAAATCGGCCGAATAACTGTTTTTTGAAGATGATGATGTGTTTTGAATCTGTTTTATATTGAAATTGATTAATAGTTTGTATTCAAATTTGAATATTAGCTTATATTCAGTCTGAATATAAGCTAAAATTATTCAAAATACTATTTGTAACTTATATTCAGTCTGAATATAAATACTACAGAGTATAATAGAATTTACTGTTTATATTCAGACTGAATATAAGCTACACCACAAAATCTTTTACCTTATATTGAGACTGAATATAAACACTACAGTTTATTAAACATTAATGTTTTAGCTTATATTCAGACTGAATATAAACATTAATGTGTATATTCAGACTGAATATAAACATTAATGTTTTAGCTTATATTTAGTCTGAATATAAGCTACAAGCATACACACCACAAAATGCTTTAGCTTATATTCAGACTGAATATAAACATAACATTTTCATATTACATATTAAATTGTTTATATTCAGTCTGAATATAAGCATACACACCACAAAATGCTTTAGCTTATATTCAGACTGAATATAATCATACACACCACAAATTGTTTATATTCAGTCTGAATATAAGCTACAAGCATACACACCACAAAATGCTTTAGCTTATATTCAAACTGAATATAAACATAACATTTTCATATTACACATTAAATTGTTTATATTCAGTTTGAATATAAGCATACACACCACAAAATGCTTTAGCTTATATTCAGACTGAATATAATCATACACACCACAAATTGTTTATATTCAGTCTGAATATAAGCTACAAGCATACACACCACAAAATGTTTTAGCTTATATTCAGACTGAATATAAACATAACATTTTCATATTACACATTAAATTGTTTATATTCAGTCTGAATATAAAGTAGTTGTTTATATTCAGTCTGAATATTAGTTAATATTCATTCTGAATATTGTATTTGTTTTAATAATACCCTGTTTTCACTATTTTTTGTAGATGAATTTTAGGTGAAGATCGTCATTCATGTATTAGTATTGATGGTGATGATGGATTGAAATATTGGATTCCTGTTGTAGATGATAATTTGAAACCTGTTGTTGGAACAGTGTTTGGTATATTGGATGAAGGTATAAAAATGTATGAAAACTATGCTTCTAAGTCAGGGTTTGATAAAAGACTAAGTACTGTTAAAAGAGATGCAAATTTGGTAATTACTTTAAGGTATTTAGTATGCAATAGAGAGGGTTTTCCTGATTCTGTGAAATCCAACAGTTTAGATGGATCTGATAAGCAAGTTAGAACTACCAATATAATTAGAACGGGTTTTAAAGCAAATGTTAAGTTCAAGATTGCTGGTGTTTCTAATAGGTATTATATTTTATATGATTTTGAAGAGAAACACAACCATTGTTTATTTGATGAAGATTCAAGGCATTTGTTGAAGAGTAGTAGGAAGCTAGACTATTCTCGACAAAGGTGGATCATGAAAATGTCGAATGCTAATATTGGTGGTACAGAAGCCCACAATATTCTATGTCAGCTTAAGGGTGGTTACGAAATGGTAGGTGGTTCCAAGGTAGAGTATAAGAACTTTCAAAGGGATCGTAATTGTTTTATTGGAGATAGTGATGCAAACTTGTTTGTTAGGAAGATGAATGATAGGAAGATGTATGTTCCAAACTATTCATTCGAGTATAAATGCAACAAAGGGATGTTGAATTATGCTTTTTGGGCTGATGAGACAGCTAAAGTCAATTTTGAGCTGTTTGGTGACATTGTGTCATTTGATGCAACCTTCCGAACAAATAAGTATGTATTTGTTCTATTTTGTTTTATAGTTTTTTATTCTCGTTGTTTTTACTAATAGTTTCTATTTATGATATGTTAATTAGGTATTGTATGGTGTTTGTTCCATTCACCGCAATTGACAACCACAAGAACTGTGTGACTCTTGGTGCAGGCATTCTTGATTCAGAGGACATTCCCTCCTATATATGGTTGCTACAATCATTCTTGAAAACATTTGGAAGGCAACCAAAGTTGGTTGTTACTGATCAATGTCCTGCTATCAAGCAAGCTGTTGTTGAGGTTTTTACAGAGTCAAGACATAGGTTTTGTATGTGGCATATTAGCACAAAACTTCCTTCAAGGGTATTTGAATTTTTTATATTATTATTCAGTTCGAGTTATAATATATTCACTAGCTTATAATTGTTTTATCTCATATTCAATCTGAATATAAGTTACAAGTATATACAATTTGAAGAGAGATGTATATGCTCTGTTTGTCTTGTTTCAACAAAATCTATTTGTTTATTGACAATCATTTTGTATGCAGGTTACTGCAAATGTTATTAGAAATTCTGATTTCAAGAAACGTTTTCATGCAATTATATGGGATGAACAAACTAATGCTATACAATTTGAAGAGAGATGGACTACTCTAATGAAAGATTTTGGTCTTATTGGGCATAAATGGTTATCTTATATGTTTGAAAATAGGCGCAGATGGATCCCATCATTTTATAGGGAAATTCCAATGGCTTGTTTAATGAGAACAACATCAAGATCTGAAAGTGAGAATTCGTTTTTTCACTATTTTTCATCATGGTGCGAATCTTATGAAGTTTGTGGATTCATTTGATTCCGCTATGGACAAACAACGCAACAATCATAGGTTGCTCAACCATCAGACAAAAACAACAGTACCAAGGCTTAGCACACCACTTCCAATTGAAGTTCATGCTTCTAAGATCTATACGCGTTCTATTTTTAGGGATGTTCAGAATGAAATAGAGGAGTCAGTTTGGTCGTGCTTTCAATCGTCGATGATCTTGGAGAATGGTTGTGATGTTATTGTTGTTGTTGAAAAGAATAAGGTGCAAAACAAGGTGAAGGATGTTGAATGCAGTAGCAATCCAGAGTTTTTTATGAGACATTCTGAGTGCAAGGTACATTTACTAGTTATTTTATATATTCAGATTGAATATAACCTACAAGTATTCAAACTGAATATAAACTTATGTTCATACTGGGAACTGTAGTTTATATTCAGACTGAATATAAGCTACAAATTATCATTTATTGTGAATAATGAATTTTTTTAAAAATTGATTTCAGGTTGTTCATAATAAGTCCACTGGATCATATGATTGTAGCTGCTTATTTTTTCATCATTTTGGTATTTTGTGTCGTCATATATTTTGTGTTATGAAGAATTTTGGCGTTGAAGAAATACCTCGGCAGTATATTGTGAAGCAGTGGACAAAAACTCTGATTTCTTCTGATTTATTGAAGAAACGTCATTATGTTGGAGAAAGAAATGAGCGTCGTGAGAAACTTGAAAATGATGCCCAAACTGCATTTGATAATTGTCTAGGTCTAGTAGTTGATGATATGCAAAAGCTTCAAGATTTTGTTCTGAAAATGCAAGAGTTGAAGGATAATTTGGTGACAAATGAGTGTAGTGCCTCCTCTTCGTAATACAGAAGGGACGATGGAATCATTACTTGGGGTTTCAAAACCAGATATTATAGATATTCAAAATCCGAAAGATATAAGAAACAAAGGTTGTGGTACTGGCAAAAGGTTGCAGAGCGGTAAAGAAAAAGCAATTGCTAAGGCTCAAAAGGCAAAGAGATTATGTACTGTTTGTAAAGAAATGTGTAACCATGACTCACGTAATTGCCCAACGAAAAATGTTTGATTTTTATCTTTGTATTCTGCAAATAGTCATACAAATAATCAGTTTATTTTTTAATTGACAATCAATAAAATTTCATGTTCATAATGAATATATAGTGTTTTAGTTTTCTCCTTCAGCCTGAATATAAATTACAGTTTGGTGATTGTATAATTGTAGCTTATATTCAGTCTGAATATAAGCTACAAGAATACAAACACAAAATTGTATTAGCTTATATTCAGTCTGAATATAAGCTAAAATAATTTATGTTTTGTATTCTTGTAATATATATTCAGACTGAATATAAGCTACAATTTGCTTATTTTTTAATTGTGGCTTATATTCAGTCTGAATACAAACTAAAATTAAACAATAACCAATTTGTAGTTTGTATATTCAGTCTGAATATGAGCACTAACACTCTTAGTGCTCATATTCAGTCTGAATACAAGCTACAATTACACAATAACCAATTTGTAGTTTGTATATTCAGTCTCAATATGAGCACTAACAGTGTTAGTGCTCATATTCAGACTGAATACAAGCTACAATTACACAATAACCAATTTGTAGTTTCTATTATCAGTCTGAATAATATGAGCTAAAACAATTTGTGTTTTGTATTGTTGTAGCTTATATTCAGACTGAATATAAGCTACAATTTGCTTATTTTTTAATTGTGGCCTATATTCAGTCTGAATATAAGCTACAATTATACAAACTCATAATTTTAGCTTATATTCAGTCTGAATACAAGCTACAATTATACAAACTCATAATTTTAGCTTATATTCAGTCTGAATATAAGCATATTATTGTGATAAATCACAATGTAATGCTTATATTAAATTACAATGTAATACTTATATTCAGACTGAATATAAGCTACAATTATACAAACTCATAATTTTAGCTTATATTCAGTCTGAATACAAGCTACAATTATACAAACTCATAACTTTAGCTTATATTCGGTCTGAATATAAGCATAACATTGTGATAAATCACAATGTAATGCTTATATTCAGTCTGAACATAAGCTACAATTATACAAACTCATAATTTTAGCTTATATTCAGTCTGAATACAAGCTACAATTACACAAACTCATAGTTTTAGCTTTTATTCAGTCTGAATACAAGCTACAATTATACAAACTCATAATTTTAGCTTATATTCAGTCTGAATATAAGCTACAATTATACAAACTCATAATTTTAGCTTATATTCAGTCTGAATACAAGCTACAATTACATAATAATCAATTTGTAATTTGTATATTCAGTCTGAATATGAGCACTAACACTCTAATAATGATTACTCCTCACAACAGAGAAAAATACCTGCATGAATAGTTTATATCATTTATAAATAATGTATGAATAAAAAGATAGTTAATTTAATAACATTAAAATGCTTGTTTCATATCAAATCTACATTCCCCATCACTTCAATATCTGCAGATTTATCCAGATTGTGAAGCAGATTTTTTTAGAATATGACCTGGTTTTTCTTGACATCAAACTTTTTGTCCAAGATGTCATGTGGCTGTTGTAAAAAACAAAAATGTTAAACTAGTATTCATCATGAATGTCTATGAAGATTATAATAATTATATTCTTACCAACACTTCTGTTGAACAATATAACTTCTTTGGTTTATTGTTTGTCTTCAACATTTCTTCAGAATTTAAAATGTAAGACAGGTGTCTATTACATTTGAAAAAGGTTCCGATTCTGGAATCAAGCTTTCAAGCAAAACTTTTATAGTTGTTTGCTCTATACTTGATTCAAAACCCTCGTCCCTGTGATTATGATTATTTCTTAGAATTTATATAAAAACATCTTGATATTCAAACTGACTGAATAAAAGGGTGTGCTCAATTTTAAAACTTACATTTGATCTCCTATGAATGAGAACATCCATTAGGCAACATTCTTCTTAGTGTCTGTTTCCTCTGTCCGTGGATCCACATGTTTTAAATTATATGGTGATCTGAATGCATCTTCATCTGTTGACTTCTTTTTTCTTTTTGGTGAAGAACATTCTTGTTGACTCTTTCTTTTTCTTCCTGTTTTAATTAAATATTTATTATCAATATAACATGTTTTCCTCAAAATAGACTGCAGTCCTTATATTCATGCTGAATATAACTTACAATTTTTGGTTTGTGTAATTGTAGTTTATATTCGGTCTGAATATAAACACTAAATTGCATTGCAACACTCCTAGGGCTTATATTCAGACTGAATATAAGCTACACCACAAAATCTTTACCTTATATTCAGACTGAATATAAGCTAAAATTATTTCAAAATACTATTTGTAGCTTATATTCAGTCTGAATATAAACACTACAGATTGTAATAGAATTTATTGTTTATATTCAGACTGAATATAAGCTACACCACAAAGTCTTTTACATTATATTCAGACTGAATATAAGCTAACATTATTTAAAAAACTATTTGTAGCTTATATTCAGTCTGAATATAAACACTATAGATTATTATAGAATTTAGTGTTTATATTCAGACTGAATATAAGCTAACATTATTCAAAATACTATTTGTAGCTTTTATTCAGTCTGAATATAAACAGTACAGAGTATAATAGAATTTAGTGTTTATATTCAGACTGAATATAACTACAATGGTTATTATTAGACCGTAGTTTTTATATTAAGACTTAATACAAATTTTTGCAAGTATGAACATCATTTAACAAGAAGATATTCAATACGATTACATTAAAAACCCTAAATATTCAAACAAAAATTTATATAAACAGAAAAACTTTTACCTTCTTCTTCAAAAGCTTCAATTAGATTAATATCGATGCATTCTTCGTTACTAGAAGCCATTTTTGTTTTCTGAATAAGAGTAATCTCGTTGATTTTCAGTAGAAAATGGATTTTAGGGCAAAGTTTTCTTTTGGGGAAGATGAACGCAAGAAATTTCGGACGGAATCGAAAAGGCGTAAGAGAACGGGGACGTTTTTCTGATTTGAATCGTAAGATAGTTTTTACGATTTTACCCCTAAGCGCTTAATATTCTTTAAGCCGTGACCTGAGTTTTCCCGTTATTTACGACAATGCCACCGCACGTTTAACCCCTTTATTTTTTGATCTGATTTTAAATGGATGACTGAGATTCATACTTATGTTCACAACCAAATATGGGTTCACATTTGAACCCACCCCTATATATATATATATATATATATATATATAGAGGAAGGTTCAAATGAGAACTTTGCATTTTTAAAGGAACAAAGGGACACTTATGGATCACCCACATCATATGTGATCCACAATTTGTTCATTTGTTCTTTTAATTAGGGGTGGTTCTCATTTGATCCATCCCATATATATATATATATATATATATATATATATATATATATGTTACAACTGTTTAGATACATCCAATAATAACATGCATGAGGTTTGAAAATTTAATATACCATTTGATGGAACCGGATGATTATGAAAATTGGTCAATCTCAATTGAACTTTATAACTAAATTTTAAAAGAAATAGTTAAAATTAACAATTTATATTGTTTAAATTAGGGGTGCTTACGGGTTGGGTTGATCGGGTTGAAGGCATTTCAACAACCCAACCTAATGCTTGCGGTTTGAGAAATCTCAACCCAACCCAACCAAAACCAAAGCGCAACCCAACCCAACCCAACCTGTACGGGTTGATACTTTGGTACAACAAAATATTCTCCTATCCTTGAATATGTTGTTTTATCTAGTCTACTCCTAATTTCTTTTTCATCATCAGTCATTTGGTACAACTTATCCATACTTCTTAAATTTTAAGTATATCACATTCATTTATTTTTCTCAATTTATATATATATATATACATGTTCACGATTACTTATTGATATATACAAAGGAATTATATAAAGATAGATAATAGATTGAAAATATATGTATAATGAAGAGAGTGCGTGATAGGTGTTATTGTTTAATTTACATATTAATATAGACTCGATAATCTATTAAACCCAAAATATAAAAAGATATCGGGTTCATCGGGTTGGTCGGGTTGTGTTGGGTTCAAATAAAAGTAATCTGATATCAACCCAATACCTACGGTTTGAAAATTTTACAACTCGATTAGGCGTCGATTTGCTTCGGGTTAAGTTATTTTGCGTCAGGTTAGATTGGGTTGATCGGGTTAGTTGGTTTGGTCGGGTTTTTGAGCACCCCTAGTTTAAAATCAACACATGAATAAACCAATATATCACTTGCATGGAAGTTCATTCCATTCATGCTTTTTTACTTCTTCTTTTTTTGGTATCTTGTTAATGCATTACACAATTTCTAGAAATTAATTGTTTGTCTTTCACTATCTCTATTTTATGTCATTATGGTTTATATACATTTTATATATATTACGTTAAACTTTGAATTGCATTTGTTGCTCTTTGCACTACATATGTCTCTTCAGGTTTATAAACTGTCAAGATTGATCTCATAACTTATTTTTGAGTATCATCGGTTTAAATTTTAACATCTTTAATATATTGTGAATCTAAACCTTGTAATGTTTGAATATTTTATTACAATAAGAAACAACGAATTGACTTGATGTAAATTAAACATATGCTTTTTTTCTTTTAAGTAACAAATGAATAAGATTTTAGATATCTATTTATAATTATTACAAATTTTTTTATCATAAATACAATGAAAATATAAGTCAAATAATGCGTGATTTTAATGGTTATGTTTTTTATTTCCAATTCAAATTAACCATAAAAATTCTATTAAAATGGTTTACTTTGACAAAAAATTTCAAAAATTATATTTTAAAAAATGAAATAAACTGATAAATCATCGTATAAGAATAAAATAAATATTCGATAAACAAAAATTTGAAAACAAAAATAACACCATTTTAAGACACCCCATTGATGTGCAATCTCACATGGGAGGGATGGGGATTGTCTCTAAGTTAGTCAAATCAATATTACATCAAACAACAAGTTTGACTGCATCACTTAAACCTTTTAACCATAAAAATAATGCTAAACAAATATTAGTTTTATATGATAAATAAAATAGAGTAAACTACAACTTTGGTCCTTGTGGTTTATATGAATCTCTAAAAGTGGTCCATAGACTTCAATAACTACAATTATTATCCCTAGGGTTTACATTTTGCTTTGAAAATGGTGTATGGTCATTAACTCGGTTAAAACTGTCTGTTAATTGAAGGGTATTATCGTCTTTTTACTAAATTATTTGTCTTTTTCTATTTTGTCTTAACCTATTAAATTATTAATAAAATTTAATTATTAACTAAAATAATTATATACAAACATACATACACATATACATACATATGTATGTGTGCAAACTGTCTCCGCCCAACAAAAGATGTCATGTCCTACGTTCCGGTCTACAAAACTTTGAACTCTGGTGTAGAATCATGGAACCTTGAGCTCTGGTGTTGATACCCACCTATCGATTAGTTTCTTCGATACGTCCGGCCAGGACCAAACACCCTTTCGTTTCCATACCTTGACCGTCCACCACTGCTCCCCACTCGTCCCTATGAGTAAGACGATGTGTCGATGTGTTATCTTGCCATTTCGAACCACCAGCAACAGAAGCATAATTTTGACACTCCTCCTCGATGGCAGACACTCCAAGCCATCACCACCTATCTAGCTTCTATTGCTATACGTAACAAATGTCAATTTCTCTTTGCACTGGAACGCCAAATCCTATAGTATGTTATGTTCAACCTCATGAAAACAATGTACTGTGTAGGTTGATCCCATCTTGCATGAAGCTCATCGTTGATAATCATCATTTTACTCACGGCGTAATGGCTCTGATACGTGGAGAGGAGGAGAGGTCAAACTCAAAACATCTCTGGAAGTTGCTATAATTTTAAACTCTCGTAGAATGAGGACTACGTGAAAAGATGGGTCCTTAAATCTTCTTCTTTGATCTTGTCTTCTAGCATTTCTAGAACCTTCTCATGGTTCTTAAGAAGTAGACGTCATGAGAGTTGATAGCATCGAAGTATTTTTGGAAGTCTCCATCGGTGGTGTTGTAATGGCAATGGGAAGTGAGGAGGAGGGATAGTAAGGGGTGGGGTGGATGTCATCTGCGGAATGAGAAGGGTCAGGTTGAGTTTGGTCGCCGGAGAAGGCCACCGGATATGGTCCCTGTGTGTCTGTATGCGTGCATGTGTGTATATATATATATATATATGTATGTGTGTGTGTGTATATATATATATAGAAAGAGAGGGGGAAGTTCAAGGGAAAACATAAAAAAAAAAACTGAAGAACACTCTGAGAGCCTTCCATCTGGACGGTATGCACTAATGCATACAAGCGTTTTTGTTCTTATGCACCAATACTTCTATCATTACATATGCATTGATGCATATTCATAAATGCATGTTACAAATTATCGGTATGCATTAGTGCATACCGTCCAGATGGAGGGCTCACAGGGTGTTCTTCAGTTTTCTTTTTTTTTAGCGTTTTCTCCTGAACTTGACCCTATATATATATATATATGTGTGTGTGTGTATGTGTGTGGACGGGTTCATACGAGGATAACAATTTACGAGAATGCGATGAACTTTTTTCATGTACAAGATCACATGTGATTCTGCACTAACTGCAGCGGACGACTTTTGGGGCCACTTAAGTCGCATGGAAAGTTGTCTACATCATTTATGATTTTGTACATGAATCATATGTGATTTTGTACATGAAAATTTTCATGTACATAAATGATTGGCTGAGGATCGTCCTCGCATTCTCGTAAATTGTTACCGTCCTTGTACGAACCTCACTATATATTTATATATATATATATATATGTATATAATATGAGGCCTCTTCAAGTGTTAACCCAATAATTTGTGTTAACCATGTTAACCCATCGTTCACTGGTGAAACACCATTAATCAGTGAATGAATGGTTCATACATGCATGCTCGTTCATTGGTGAACATCATTCGTCAGTATACGAACATCGTGTTCACCAGTGAAGGAGCATGGTGTTCACCAGTGAACGATGAGTTAACACGGTTAACACAAATAATTGAGTTAACACTTGAAGGAGCCTCTATATAATATTAGTATAATATCAATATAAATTAGAGAAAGTACAATCTGGTCCCTGTGGTTTAAACAAACGTATATAACATATCCTTGTAAAAGTAAAAAGACAAAAATACCTCTAACTTACTGGAAATATTTAACAGAGTTAAGTCAAGGGACTATTTTCAAAGCAAAATTTAAACAATAGGAATAATAATTGTAGTTATTAAAATCTAAGAACCACTTTTGAGGATTCATGTAAACCATATAGGGACCAAAGTTGTAGTTTACTCAATAAAATATTATAAATTCATCACTTTACATATTTTAATAATAAGACATTTTTTTCACATTTTTAACATGTTTGATTTGATTACACGAGGATTTGTTTAGAAACAAACACCATAATCCAATATATTGTTTTAAAGTCAAATTAATATCTTATCAATATAAAAGGACGTTTATACGAAAACGTTAATTATCTAAGAAAATAAAAAAAAAATAATGTATAAAATCATATATGAGTCACGTATAAAATCATATATAATTAGCTACAATTTTTCCGACGACTTAGTCTGCGGCAAAAGTCGTCCGTGTCTAATTTTTTTATGTTAGTACAATGGTTTTTTTCTTGTTTCCATAAATAGTTACCGTTTTCGTTTGAACCTTCAAGCATTTGTTTACAATGGTTTTTTTCTATCTAACTATAGTATTGATTAACATCTATTTCTTTCACAATGTGTTTGTTTCATATGTACTCGATTCACAATTTGAAACTTTTTTACGTGTATTTTTTGTTTTACAAACACGTTAGAAACGTTCACATTGTGAAACATACACATCGTGAAACAAATATATGTTAAACGATATTATAAATCCTAGTTTTATATGAAAAAAATGCATATAAAATAACACATGATGCACTACTTCTCAAAGTTATTACAATTTTATGGGTTCTCAAACGGTCACCCTATACATATAGGGTTGATTTCCGTTACAAACCGTACAAACCGCATTCAACCAATCAGTTTTATTTTTCATTTTTTCTTAATTACGAGGGTTGATTAGTCAATAATATATTAAAATTTTTATCAAAAATACATGAGGGTTGATTAATTAAGAATATGTGAAACAAGTTTTATCAAAATAAGAAATTTCATGAAACGATTTCATTTTGATGTAGAAACAAAAATATGTGAAATAATTTTACGAAGAAAAAAATTATATGAAACAATTTCATCATATTAAACACTTTCATGAAAAAAAAATCAATTAAACAATGAATCACACGGTCTTATTGTAATAATTATTTGGTTTGTAACTAAAATCCCCCTATATACATATATATAGGGCCTTAATCATTTGAGAACACATAAAACTGAGATAACCTTGAGAACTTGTGCATCATATGTTATTTTATATATTTTTTTCTATCTAGACATAATATTTAATGTATTGAATGTCTTTGTTTCACATGTACTCGTTTCACCATGTGAAACTTTTTTGTATATTTTTTATTTCAACAAACACTTTAAAATGTTTCACATTGTGAAACAAATACATGTGAAGGAAACACATAGTGAAAAAAATAACGTTATTCAATATTCCAATTTTATTCGTAGATGAAAAAAATAATATGAAATAACACATGATGCACAAGTTCTCAAGGTCATCACAATTTTCATGAGTTCTCAAAAGAGGACCCCTTATATATAGCCATGGGTTATTTTGAGAAGTGGTAAATATTTGAGAAATAAAGAAGTGATCTTACCCTTCATACGGTTAAGATCGAATTTGACTGGTCAAAATAGCGACTAAATAGAAGACTTTTATCTAGGAAATCCTTCTCAAAATGGGTAATTTGTCATAAAACCGCCAAAAAAGTTCGTGGATAAACTAATGGTGGGTAATTCAATTCAGTGACAGATTATCCATATATCTCTGAATGAGCCCTTGGTATTTTCCTGAAAAACATTATATTCTACAGAACATTGGTATTTTCTAGGTGATTCGTCGATAATAATCGACGAACTCTTTCTAGGTAATTTTTTTGGGTAAAGGTTATTTGTTTTGAAGTGAAATCATACAAATCACTCTCAAGTAACCATCTAATCTAATAAATATGTGCTTTTAAAAATATGTCGATTGTTTTATAAAATAATATAGATCAATTAAGGAAATCTAATCATTTTCATAAATATTTAGATCATAATAAATAACAGTAAAACGAGTGTTCATATAGATGAAGGTTCATTAAACTCACCCCATTTTTTCTGGTGGAATTTAAACAAACCCATGTTTCTTTCAAATATATAAAATGCCACAAATTTAATACTTACTTAAATGGAAGATTTTTGTCTACACACTTTATTATGATAAATCCGTTGTTAAAGGGTGATTCATCATAAAATCGATACAAAAATAGGTGGATAAATTATTGGTAGATAATTCAAATCGTTGGCGGATTACCCAGGTAATCTCTGGGTGATATGTTGATATTTTCTTGAAAACATCGGATCTTACCGAACCATTGTTATTTTTTGGGTGGTCTGTAGGTAATTATAGACGGAAATTCCCCTGGGTCATTTTTATGGGTAAATTCATTTGTTTTATAGTGTTAACAGTTAACCTAGGGTGAACAAAAATATAACCAACTCGATCAATTCAACTAAAGCCATTCGATATTATATTGGGCTAATTTTTTTTCAAACTATAGGTATTCGGTTGAAAAGAGGTTAGACCCATTTGAACCCAATTCCTAATTCGATGAACCTGATGCCTTATAAGTTATGTGCATATCTTGTTAGACATGTTAGTGTTTCCTTTGATCTTCATGGGCGTGAAAAACAATTGGTTAGCATTTTTTTTTAAATGTATATCAAAATTCCATGGTAAGTTTACTTTCTATTTATAAGAATCTTTAACTTTCTTGTTAGTGTTGGTATGGTTTTTTCTTAATGTTTCCCATCTAGCATAAAATGTCAATTAACAAGAATCGGTGACTACATGGCCGGATCACATGAAGGGTTGTGGTATCACGTGCAACTATAGATTTGGTTGCATAGTGTGTAAATGTTTTAAATTTGGTAACGGTGAAACCATGGATTTGGTTATGTGCAAGTGCAACCATAACTAGTGAAATTTTATAAAGAAAAATATGTAAGTTCTTGAAAGTGAGAATAATTTTATTAATAGTTAGTTGGTACAACCACTTGAATTTTTTCTCGATCCGTTTCTAAGTGACCAATTGTTTTAAGTATACTTCTACAATGTTGTTATTATGTCGCACCCAACCAACCCGCACATTTTTGGTTAGGTTAAAGCTTTTTTTAACATGTTGGGATTTTTCAAACGGCACTAGTTGAATTGATTTGCACCGAGCCGGTTTGGAGCCAGTACCGAAAATGGAGGATTTGGATGACCGAAAACCGGACCGCTTGGACTATACCGGTGCTGGTGTCGGTTCCGGTTCAGACCGGTTCTTGTGGGTCAATTACTCATCCCTATTGTATTGTTGTTAAATGATTTTTCTTAATTCTTTGTATTTGATGTCACCACGTTTAAATGATCCTTATTTCTGTAATCACAAAACTTTGATTTTTTTGTATGTTCTTACATATTGTTTTGTAAAAAATATTCAAATTTAGATGATTTAAGCATTTAATTACACACACTCACATATACATATAGAGGTTCAAATGAGAACTTTGCATTTTTAAAAGAACAAATGAACACTTTGTGGACCACATATGATGTGGGTCCCACATAATATTAAATCATATCTGATTTAGTGGTGGAGCCCATTGAATCAGATATGATTTAATATTATGTGGGACCCACATTATATGTAGTGCACAAAGTGTTCCTTTGTTTCTTTAAATAGAGGGTGTTCTTGCATGATCCTCCCCTACATATATATATATATATATATATATAGGGTTGATTTTCGTTACAAACCACGTCAATTCGTACAAACCGCATGCAACCAATTTTTTTTTTTCACTTTTTCTTAATTATTAGGGTTGAATAGTCAATAATATATGAAAAAATTTCATTAAGAATACATGAAGGTTGGTGAATCAAGAATATGTGAAACAAGATTCATCAAATTGAGAGCTTCATGAATCAATTAATTTTCATGTAGAAAGAAAAGTAATTTCATGAAGAAAAGAATTATATGAAACAAATTCATCATATTAAACACTTTCATGAAAAAAATTATTCAAAAAAACAATGAAACACGCGGTTTGTACGAATTGACGTGGTTTGTATTTGAAATCTCCCCTGTTTCTCTCTCTCTCTCTCTCTCTCTCTCTCTATATATATATATATATATATATTATAAGAGGGAGGTTCAAGGGAAAACAGTAAAAAAAACTGAAAAATACATTAGGCCCTCCATCCGGACGGTATGCACTAGTGTATATAAGCGTTTTTTCTATGCATCAATGTTTCTATAATTATAGTAACATTGATGCATATGCACAAATACATGTTATAAATTAGCAGTATACATTAATACATACTGTCCAGATAAACGGCTCCTAGAATGTTTTTCAGTTTTCTTTTTTTAAGTTACCGATGAATAATGTCATGCATTTTTTTTCTGGTCGTGACTGATCTGTAACATAAATGCCACAACATGTTACAATTAGATATGACCTTAAAGTACGGTTCTTATATTATTGGAAAATAATCAATATTAAATAATATTTGAATACCTTTTATTGTGAAACTAGTTTTTTCTTTCTAACTATAAGACTTTCTCCTAACCATCAAAACTATCGACTAATTATGATATTGAAATACATGCATAGTTTATTAGTTTTCATAGTAAAGTTACCTCCAGGTCTTCTGAATTTATGAGTTTTAAGAGTGCCATATATTATATATATCAAATAATTAATAAAGTAATACTTTATGATGCATGCTCAATCAATTTTTTAAAACCCGGGTTAACCCGACCGATCGAACCGGTTGGACCGGGACCCGGGGTTGTAACCGGGTTAATTAACGCTGGGTTAATGCATATGACCAACCAGTTTCAATCCAGTCGGGTTTCTTAAAAACCCGGTGGTAAACCCGTTTTCTCAAACCCGGTTAACCCGTTTTTATATTAAAATTCAAAAAAAAATTAAAAAATGTGTGTTATGTGTGTTTTTTAATGTATTTGGATTGATGTAAAACTTGTTGTTTGTATATTTTTAATGTTAGAACTTGTGGACATCAAATTATTACTTTATATATATATATATGTTCGCAGGAAAATGAAAAAAATACAACAGATTAAGATAATTATTGAAACCGGTTAACCCGGTAGTTGAACCGGTTGAACCAGTTAACCCGAGACCCGGTTACCATACCGGGTCAACTAAAAACCCGGGTTTTAAAACATTGTGCTCAATTGCTCATGCTCATGCTCATGCAAACATTTTCATGAAAAAAAGTACATAAACAAATGTCACATGTCTTAATGCATATCTAAAAATATTCAATAAAGGTGACTATATCACACACTCCTATATATAATTGTACGTTGTTACCTGTCATATCATGATCTTAACATCTCGAGCATTTCTATAGGTTTGCTAACAAAAAACAGTTCATATCATACATAACATATCTTGTTACATAACATTTGACATAATACTCGGTACATATTTTGTATCGTAGTTTCCTACTTTCCTTAAAGTTTATGAAAACTAACATGGTGTGTTGCTTTCTTAAAGTCTGCTAATCCGCACGATTATCCTACAATGTTTAACAACCTGAATTAAATAGCTTAACTGATTTAACATATTTTCGTTAATTAAATTATTATTATTTATTCGGCAGTCTAAATCCTATAAAATGTCTAATTTTGTATTCTATCTAAAAGTCCTATCGTTCTTATCTTTCAAAAACTTTTTTTAACGTCCAATCATGTCCCATATGGAAATCCTAATAGGAAGTATGGGTTCAAACATAGTCTTAATCATATAATTGTTCGCAAGAAGTTTAATTTCAAATATCTAATAATTATAATTTGATTATTATGGGTTCAAACATAGTCCTAATCATATAATTGTTCGCAATCAGTTTAATTTCAAGTATCTAATAAGTTTGCTCCGATAATTTGATTATTAAGTATACTATAATAGTGGTTGGTTCATTTACAAACTGGATGAATCCTACAAACTCATACAAACCATATATAAAAATAAATTTTTCATAATTTTTTTTCATCAAATGCTATGATTTAAGATGCTATTACATATATGTTTTGTTTCATAATGTAAAAGTTTCACATATATTTGTTTTCATAATTACATGTATTTGTTTCATAATGTAAACGTTTCACATGTATTTTTTTCACATGTAATTCTTTCACAAGGTGAAACAAACATATAGGGGTGAACATGGTACGGTACCATGTTTTTTTTCCCAATACCGTGTACCAACCAATTATAATTGGCATTCAAAAACTATACCGTATACCAACCAACTGTAATTGGTACCAACTTGACTGATACCAACTTATTTCGGTTGGTACGGTATTTATACCAACATCTCAAAGTTCACAAAGTTTAATGTTTAATATTAAACTAATTAACATGATCTGATGTCCAAAATCTGCTTGTGTGTCAATGCGTTGTGTTTGTGCTATGAGTTTGATTCTTTAAGATTAGGTTAGGGTTGGGTTGCTACCTTTTGTTATCTTTTATATTGAAACGGAACTAAAGAGTCTTCTAAACTCTAAAGTAACTAAAGATAATAAATCCCTAAGTGAGACCCAAACCCAGAGTGAATGTAAAAAATATAAAATTGTAAAAACTAAACTGTAAATAATTATTATATAATACATTTAATTGATTTATTTATATAAAAATTTATATATAAAAAAGTCGTTACGGTACGGTACTATCGTGGTATTGGATTTTCGATACCACATACCAACCATGTTTGTGAAATTGGTATGGTAGTACCGACCAATATAATCGGTACCAATTAAATTGGTACGGTTGGTATCTTAATTCGTTGGTTTGTCTCGGTATATTTTTGACCACCCTACAAACATATGTGAAATAACATCTTAAATCATAGCATTTGATGAAAAAAATTCATGAAAAAATTATTTTTATATATGATTTGTACGAGTTTATAGGATTCATCCAGTTTCTAAATGAACCAACATCTACTGTAATAATGGCTAATATGCGGTTCATCAAAATTAGCAAATTGTAACTCAAAATTTGTTAAACTATAATTTTAACCTATAACATTGTATCTAAAAGTTTAAATATAACATTAATTAATTAAAACATGAAAATAGATATTGTAAATCAATTAAATGACAAGTAGAATCGTGATTTTTTTTTGAAATATTAGCTAAATCATGAAATTATCTAAACTTTCGTTAAAGACTTGGGATCATGTGAGACCAGTCTATTTTCGTGAGATTCGTGAAACCACATTTTTACACTTGAAACTTCACAATAAAATACTGTGAATATAAAAAAAAATCCACAACAAAAACACTGTAAAAATAACCTTCATAGTGTTTTGCTACACGAACGGGCCCAAAAAGTTTTTATACGGTGACAATATACGACAATAAATTAATTACGAAAAGCACGCATTTTTTCTTTGTGTCTTTATGTTTTTTACTATGATCAATATCGCTCGATGTGTTTTTAGCCTAATTCCACCGTTTCGAGAGATTTTTAAAGTTCTCTAATTGAATTCGAAAGATTTTTAAGTTTTTTTTATCGATTTCGAGAGACTTTTTTGGTATTTTTGATTGATTTCAAGAGTTTTTTTATTGATTACAAAATAAGATTGCATCTTCTTGAACTTCTGAATATCATACAGTGGCACCCTCTAAAACGATACAGTTGCACATTTCATAAACGTAAAAGTTTTAACCTTTCGACAGAGAAATAATACACTGGCACGTGCCACCCTACGCCCGTATATAGATTCCTCCACGATTTACTGTGGAGTTTCAAGTGTAAAAATACGGTCTCACGGGTCTCACGAAAACAGGTTGATCTCACGTAAACCCAACCGTTTGTTTTATATCGCAACAAAAATGTAATTTATAAGAGTTTAGGGGTTGTTTTGTATTTACTAGAAATAAGAGGATCAAGGATCGGAGTCGGACAACCGTATCTGGTTTGGATCACTTGGCCCAATAAAGAGTAGAGAAAGCTCAAGCAAGTATATTCAAAGCCCAAAATATATGGCCCAATTATTTCAGCCCAACACCAACCATGCTCAAGTCCACTTTATGTGGGTTATACCCGCTCCACTTTGCGTTCGACTTGCCCCATCGGGTATCACCATTGAGAAAAGAGTGAATTATGTTTTTCATTCTCATGGTTTACTGAAAATTATTATTTTTGTTTCTGTATTCTTGAAATTTTGGATTTCGTATTTGTGGTTTTTTTTATCGTGATTTATAATCTATTGTTGTTTTAAAAATTTGTAATTGTTACATTTTTTTTAATAAATGAAGGGGTTGTTTACCAAATTCTTATCGGATAAGTGCTTTACTGGGTGTCATTTATTTTACCGAGTAAGCATGGGCATGGACTGAGAATCTAATTCGACAAGAGGCATAACAAGGACCAATAATCTTACCCGGTAAGTGATGGAGAAGGGTTTTATCTAGAGGTGGCAGAAAGTGACCCAACCTGAACCCAACCCGTTAGTAGCAGGTTGGGTTGAGATTTTTAACCCGTTTAAGTTAAATGGGTCAACCCGTCTAACCCATTTATTAAATGGGTTGGGTTGGGTTGAAATTTCTAACCTATTTTTAACTTGTTTTCAACCCATTTACAACCTGTTTGTAACCCATTAATGACCTAATTTTAACCCACTTAATATATTTTATTTTATTTTTAAAATATAACTTTTAAATATTAATATTAAAGAAAGTAACCTAAATACAAAACCCTAGATTCATTATAGTCTTTAGATTATAGAAGCCTCATCAAAAAAAGGAAAAACGCTAAATTGCTCTCTCCTTCTCTCTCGCTGGCGTATCTGCTCTCTCTCTCTCTCATCCGGCGGCCAGCGTCTCAGACTCTCACTCGCTCAGCCTGTCACGACTCACGTTGTGCTCTATCTCTCTCTCGTCCGACGCTGTCACACACACTCACGCTATATTTCATAAGTTTCTATATTTTGTATTTCGTATTATTCCGGCGTTGTAATATTGTTTGATTTGTTTCTATATTTCGCTCCAACAGAAGGTCTATCTCTGTTTTCCTCCGGTGACTGGTGGGCGGCGACTGATGGCTGACGGCTGTCTTCTCTTTCTCTCGCTCCAAGTCTCCAACAGTAAGTTTCAACTATTGTTTACAAACTCGTATTATTGTTTACAAACAATAATATTGTTTCTATATTTCGTATTATTGCTAAGTTGTCTTTCTATATTTTGTTGTAATATATTTTGCTAAGTTGTAACTATCAGTCTATAAAACTTTCAGCTGTAAGTTCTTAGTAAGTTACTAATGAAAACTATATATTGTTTATATATATATATATATATATATATATATTAGTGATGAATACGGTTGATATTTCGGAAGAAGACGATCAACAGTGGCATTTGAATCTGCTTTTAGCACTAGCGGTAGGGTCCTTGATGCTTATAAAAGTTATTTGAAGCCTTCTACGATTGAGGCTATTAATTGCCTAAGAGATTGGGTTTATGGAGAAGGTTTGTTCTAAGTTTTTATTTCTATATTTCGTATTATCATGTACAATTGTGTATGTGGAATCGCAAATAAGTTAGTTTATTTTTTTTGTAGCACAAATGGAAGCGCAAAATTGAGGAGCTATGTGGAGCACCTATGAAAGAGAAGCTAGAGGATACCGAGAATGAGAGTAATACCGAGAATGAAGTTGGAGTCGGTGAAAGTTGAAGTTGAGTTACTTAGGTAGTTAGGTGGTTGTATTTATTAAAATTTTGAACTTTGAACAATTTATTTGGTTGGTATGTGGTTGATGTTTTATTAGAACTTTGAACAATTTATTTGCATTTGTCGTTGTGTTTTATTAGGTTGTGGATTTTGAGCAACTTATTTGTTTTGTTTTATGCATTGTATAATTTTTTTTGATTAACCTGGATATCCAACCCGCGCTGCGAACTGACTAATCACAGGACGACTACCCACTTCGCGGATAGCCCAGAGTCACCGCATTTGAACCTCCATGGCCACAAGGGGATTTTTTTACCCCTCCCTGGATTTGAACCTGGGACCTCCTGGTACCGTTTACCTTTGGAGCCCAAGCTCAAATCATTGAGGCACCATCCTTGTGGTTTGCATTGTATAATTAAATGAGTCACCCCAGGTTGAACCCATTTATTTAACAGGTTGGGTTGAAATTTTGTAAATAGGTCGAACCCAGGTTGAACCCATTTAAGTTGCATGTTGGGTTGGGTTGAAAATCTCAACCCATTTATTTAAATGGGTTGTGTTGGGTTGAGATTTTCGACCTGTTTAATAAATGGGTTGAACCCGAACCCAACCTAGGTCGACCCATTGCCACCCCTAGTTTTACCTGATAAGTGATGAATAAGACTTTTACCCGGTAAGCCCCTTATTGATTAAAATACGCTTACCAACAATCCATTTTGATGCTGACAATGTTACCCAGTAAGGTAAGTAAAAGTTAGCACTCTTGATGGTAACCAAGTAAGCATTGGTAAACGATCCCTAAATTACAATTTCATTCTTAACAGTATACAAATTAATGAAGTTCATCTTATAAATAAGGGTGAAATGAGAGAGTGGATTGTTAGGACATTTATTTTTGATATAGAGACTTATTTTGAGAGTTGGTACGGATAAAATATTTAATTACTTTGTTGTTTGTTATAGAGGCTAGTAGAGATGGATAAGACCTATGTTTTTTTTGGTTCCGTATTTTGTAAGCCCGTTTTCAGTGAGCAAAAAATGGTCGGGCTAGGCTGGGTTTCAGGGTTGAAAAATACGATCAATCTTTTTCAGGTCGGGATTTTTATTTTGCTTTTTTAGGCTTATCGTGCTTTTTCCAGACTTTTCCCTAAAATTTTCAGCATGACTAAACCGGCTTCATGCTCACTAGGCCCAACATTTTCGATAAAATCTTGGGCTAGGCTCCAGGCTTGGGCTTTTTTGAGCATCTTTATTTAGGGATAAATTTGTCGTTTTAGTATCAGATATACAGATTTCAGTATCTTCCTACTAGAGATGGCATCTTGGGTCGGGGAATTTAGTGTTGCAGACGAGGAAAACCATGAATTGCAAACCACGTGGACAAAAAGCATAATTTCAACTTTCAAGATGCATAAATTAAAATAGCAATTTTTAAAAAATCACGGGACGTAAAATATAGTTTACTCTAGAAAAAGGATCTTGAATGGATTGATCTGAAAGGAAATCATCATGACAAACAAGTATGGAAAATAAAACTTACATAACGAGATCTATGATCTTGCTGATTAATTAACTAAAAGTTCAGTTGTGTCGATATCAATAGTGATTCATTATTTTTATGTATCTTAAAAAGCTTATCAAATGTTGTTGGGTTGAAGAATTCTTCACCAAATCGTATTGGTGCTTCCTTGGTAATTCATGCAAACCATAATCAAACTCGAATTTTTGGATGCTAGCAAGAACCTTGAGATCGGCGATTTGGGAGAGGGAGAGGGTGCCAATTTTGGTCTCTCTTGTCGGATTGATCATATAGTTAATTAAGTTATATAGCTTGTGTATTTATAAGCTAACCCTAATTAGATTAGCCAGATCTGTTGATTAATCTCATTAATTTATCAAATTATACTAACTTATATGTTTAATTCCTACTAATTAATAATTTGCAAGTTTAATCTAGTTACATTACCATTAAGTTATAATTTAATCTCCCAAATAATGATTAAACTCTTTTAATTATTCAATTCCAATTTCTTTGATGGTTTGTAGTGTGTGGCCCGAAAGAATTCGAATTACGTCAGCAATGATTATAAACTCATTTATGATCATAAGTGATTATTAATAGATGTGAGCATAATCGGGTACCTTACCATTTTTTATGGAACCGGAATCAGCGGTTCCTGGAATTCCGGAACCGGAACCGTTAACACCAGTTCCTTATATTTTGGAACCCGAACCGCCGGGAACCGCTTCTGATACTGGGTACCCGATTTCAAATTTATAATTATTTTTTACAATTCATACGATAAAAATGTAATCATAAACTACAAAACTAATCCGATAAAAAATTTACCGACTTAAAGTAATACAACAAATAGCGAAAACTAATCCGATAAAAACAAACTATTACATAAATAAAGAAGAAAGTTGTATCGTCTTCGCCTTTCTAAATCGTGAATACTGAAAATCGTAGAATGAAGAAGTGAAGGTGAACATAGGAGGTTACTAATATGCTATCATAAGTTCAAAATATAAAATTCTAACCTAAAAAGAAATATATTTTTGTTAATATATATTAGATATATTTTTATTTAAAATTAGCGGATACCCGTCGGTTCCAGTTCTGGGTACTCAGCGGGACCGAGTATCCGGTCCTGACGGGTAATGGTTCCAAAAAAATGAGAACCGGTACATGTCTTGACCGATTCCGTATTTTGGGAACCGGAATCGAAGCCAATCACATCGGTTACGGTGTCGGAACCGACAGTTCCGGAGCGGTTCCAGTTCTAAAGGCAGATACCCGGTTTCGATGCTAACACCTAATTATTAATATTTAACAATGCATCATCACTAAGTAAGTAACTAGGAAATATATGTAGAACCTCTAGTGTGCAATCTATAATTATTATTGGTGTATATACTTAGTCTATTTGCCTTAAATGTTAGGCTAGAACATGAGACATAAATGTGTCATACTCGTTTGGTTCAAACTTAGTTTTTTGATTTCTGATTATACCAAAAGATCCACATATGTTAACATTATATGTTACACATATGTTCGTGCACGGTTCTTAGTATCATCAATCAGAGAGTGTAATGACACTGTTCTTGTCGTACGGGAAAGAGAAATCTTATCTTGATACATGATAGCCCTACTTTTGTGATATATGACTTCTCAACAAAAGCTCTTATCCAGTTTTCACTATAGTTGAATCATTTAACAAAATGTGTCACACACATAACAGTCTTCATGGCCTCAAGTCTAAAGACTTCATGACGCAGCGGAAAATATGGAACGTATCGACATTGTTAACTCTCGAATTCTCCCTGTATCACTTCATACACATATGAATACATTCACAATACTTATGACATCCAATACAGTGTTTCACCAATGGTTAGTCACATCCAGTACTTTAAGATCTCCATCTTTAATACTCTTATGTGGCTTCTGAATCTACATACTAAAGCCTATATAAGCTAGCATATGAGGTGTTGTTTTGACAAATACCCAAACAACACAAGACCTAGGGACATTTTAGAATATCCAATACTCTGAGGTCTAGTGTACAACATTTATCCAAACATAAATGTATAAATTAAGCAATAATGAACAATGTCTTTCATTAATCAATTTTATGAAAACATGTCCAAAATAGATATATCGAATGGTTGACTTTTGGATATATACACTAATGGGTTGTTAGGTTCATTTTTTATAAGAAATGTATGTATATAGTTGTCTGTATTGATATAGTTGTTTGTATGTTAACAGTTAAGTTGTTCGATTGTTGTGCTGAATAAAAAATCTGAATGTCAGAATTGACCATTTTACCCCTAATATTTATTTTTACCCCTAATATTTATTTTTACCCCAAATAAACAAAACATGTACCATTTTCATTAACCAACTCCAAATTCCAAAAACATATTAATTTGACAGATCCAAAAAATCGTTTTTGTTTTCATCAACCATTTTCATACAAAATTGTATGAGATCTTTTTTTCCCAAAAAATACAGATCGAGAGAAACTTCATAGCTCAATTCTTTCTCTCGATTTGAATTTTCATTAACCATTTTCATACGGATTAATTTCATTAACCATTTTCATATAGAAAATATAGAGAAAATCATTTTTTTTCATTAACCATCAACAATCGTGTTTTTCCAGAAAATACAGATTTGTATTAGCCATTATTTTTTTCCAGAAAATCATTTTTCATTAACCATTATCCGTTTTAACCAACAAGTTAATATCGTATTTTGCTAGAAAATCCATATTTGTGTTAGACTGAAACATACAGATCGAGAGAAAATACAGATCAAAACATACGAATTTGTATCATACAAATCGAATGATTTATATCATAAAATCGATGTCTCGACAGAAGCAATAGAAATCGACATACATGTGGAGAAGTAGATAATCGATGGAGTCTTGAGGATGGAGCGAGTATGGAGTCATTTAGGGAGGAGCGACTTTTTTTAGTCTCATTTTATTTAATGTTAGTTGTTGGGAGGGGGGTAGTTGAGGAAACCTAATAGCTGAATATAAAGGACATATGTTTTATAGCTGAGCGATTCAGCCATGGGCTGACCGAATAAGCCCATACCGAACAGCTAGATATGGTTGTGCGAATAAGCATATGGCTTATATAGCCCATTGAGCCACAACCAAAACCAACTCATTTAGTCCATTTTCACCCAATTCAAAACAGTAAGGACAATTTAGGTTTCGTGTGTTGATTTTGGTGGATTTTTTTTGCTATTTTTCATCACTACAATAAAAATAGATTTATAGGACATTTAAAATATTTAAGCATCCTAATAACATACTTTATATGACTTAAGTGTATAGGACTATATATTAAGAACTCAAAAACTCTGTTTTAGCAGGGCTAAAATAGGTTCCTAGTGCACTTAGACAGGTGGTTGATTTCATTAGAGAATTGAATTGTAGGACCTAACAAAAGAAGTAATCCAGAAGTGTTGTTAAAGACTATATAAAGCGTTCTATTTAAAAAAATGTTACAAAAGGTTTTTAGGACCTTTTTAGACTTTTTAACAAATTTTAGAACGTTTTTAAAATAAAATATTTTATCAGCTATTTTTTAGGACACTTTTGAGAAGTGTCTTATAACCAATCTTTTTATAGGACATTCTTAAGAAATGTCCTATAAATCTATCTTTTATAGATTAGTTTTATATACAATCTTACTACTCTTTTCAAATTATGTCCTATAAAATAACTAATACATCACCTATTTTGAAAACTGTAACACCCTCAAATTTGGAAATGACGACTAATTTAAAGATTTTATCAATACATCAAATAAGGAGTAAATCCTTTTCCTATAAATCAATACTTGAATTACCTCGAATAATCAATCTAAATAAACCTCAACAAAAGATGAATTAAGTCTTATATAAATACATAATTACAATCAGGTGCTACTGTAACACCCAAAAATGGGACAAACAAAAATTTCCAAATAAACCTGAAATATGGTATTCAAATATCAAAATAAGAGCCTTCCCAAAATGGGACTAAACTACACCTGTTAAATTACAATTTGTAACATTAGGTTATGAGGATAACAACCTCCTAATCTAATTTCGCAAAGAAACAAGATTACAATTGGGTGTCACCTAAAACGAACAAAACAGTACTTAAAAAGGTCAGTGCTTCAAAAACGTTGCCAAGCTCACTCTAAAATGTTGTTCAACCCTTCTTGGCGACCATGCCGTTAGAACCAGAAATACATGTCGACACCAAACAAGTGTTAGGCCAAGGAGCCTAGTGAGCATGAACAACAAATAAGAATACAATTCATTAGAGGCAATAGTTTGTACAATAAATAGATCTAGCGGGGGAGACCAGTAGCACCTTACAAGTTTCACCATAAAAGAACAGGTGACCTTAGTGTCTACATTCGTATAATATACCTCAAGGCCCGACACTTTAAGACTACCTCCAAGGCATTACTTCTAGTGGCAGAGATCCTAGTGTGTCACAAAGACATCACTTCCGGACTCAACCATCATAGTGTCTACTTGCGGATTTATCCAAGCATGTTACATATGATCAAGATAATGACTAATGCTTCACATTCCAAGGTCTAATTAGTGGTCCAACCACATTGTTAATCATATCTACAAATAATCCCCAACATGTTAGAATTTCACAAAATTAGGTCACAATGCCTCACATCAGATTCTATAGCATTTTCCCAAGTCCTTAAACCAATCATCATGAAATCTCTATTAAATACAAGTTTGATGATGACAAAGGCAATAAATATAAGGAAGTCTCATATTATGCATAAAAGTCCTAAAACATGGATATATATATATATATATAAATTTAGATCTTCATGTAAGAAGAGTAAATATTTGAAATAGATCTAGAAATGAAAATAACACAAGACATTGCCATGTATCTAGTTTATACAAAATATTTATACTCACTTGCTAGGTTTTGAAGAAAACCTAGAAAATAAGCAAAAACCTAAATTAGAAGATGAGTACTTGGATCTTTCTTGATATCTTGATGATTAGAAGTCTTTAAACACTTAGAGAAGAGAAAGTGTGTACTAAAAATCCTTAGATCAAAATATAAGTAAAAAGGGTAAAAGGTAGGTTCAAACATTTATGGGAGAGAAGAACATGGTGAATCACTTAAATAAAAACCCTCACATCTATATGTAAATCATGGCCATTAAATGTGATTCACCATTCACATCGGCGCCCTCAAGAATGCAGATTGAAATAAATCCAAAGTCGAATTTCATAGAAGTTGAAATCGTGCTTGGTGATTTGATCCAAGGAAGTCACGTGAGTGGAGGAGTAAATGCCAAAAAGTGAAGTGGCAGTGGCAAGATCTTGGTCTAGGAGGAGTATCAATTATAAATAAAATAAATTAAAAAGTAAATATTATTTTTCTGAAAATATAAAAAACAACGATCATTTATTCTTGAAACACTAACCTGTATAGTATTAACAATGAACAATGACCTCAACAAGTTTTGTTTACTAAAAATTATCTACGTTGTCTTCATTATCGATTTCAACAAAAACATCTTTTTCAATATAAGAAATAAAATAATCGTTCATCCACTAATCATCGATTCTATTGCACAATCTATTTTTGACCATGTGCACAATGTGCAAAGTTGAATATACCCACTAAACTGGTATGGTCGCAATAGGTTATTTCTTTCTGTTGCTTATCCATGTCAACGAATGGTGTTCATAAATCGTGCATCCTCATAAGCAATCACTTTTATGATTTCAAGTAACGCTATAGTAATTAGGATATGCAATATCTTTTTATTTTTTCTTTTGAGGTATATGACTGGAACCATCTATTACTGGTTGCAGGTGAAATGGAATCTTACCTGCAAATAGTTGACGATCCAAAACTTCCATTTGCATTTCTCCAGGTAAGTTCTCTTATGGACTATGTAGGTCTTGATATTCACTCTGGACTCTGGATGTGGATATGGAACTGCAGATGTTTTGGTTTATAGATTAAATTTAGAAAATACTACTGTTTTTATGGATTACTGGCTTTGGGTCTTCTTTTATATACTCTATTTTTAATTCATTGTTGATTTAGCGGCGTCTTGCTTTATGGATTTCGTTTTAGCTGTATTTGCCTGGATGTTTATTTTGATATGCTGGTGAGTGTTGGATAAAAGAGATGAGAAAATACTACAACTTAATATGATATATAAAATGAACCTTTACGGTTGTCTGGTTAGAAGGTCATAAAAACACCTTACATCTCCACCCAGTAATGCTAAATTGTTTCTGTAAGCATTTTATTCTAATGGGTATGGGTATGGGTATGTCCACTAGGCTTGTTAGATTATGAGGCCGTTTATCCAAACACTTATCCACTAAGCTCTTACAAGTAGTATACAATACTATAGCTTATGTTATGGAGTAAGATTTTGGTCTACGAAAGGCAATTTATCTGGTAAGTGCTAACTTGAGAAGAGTCGTCACCCTCACTTAATAGGTAAAACTCTTGATCATCTCCATGTTCATCTGGTAAGTTAATGGGATTTGGTAAACACTTATCGGGTAAACATTTGATAAACCAACCATAAAATAAAAATTCTTAAACAAGCTGACTATATTTGTTAACTCGCTTTGTTAGACAATCTGACCATGTATTAAACAAGCTGACTATATTAGTCTTTGTGTTAGTCTATAGTAGCTGCTAGCAAAGGAAGAAGCAACCAATATTTATAAATATAGGTAGGATAAAGAGATGGATTTTAGTAAAGGTGTTTAAGAAAAGTGTCATCTTCACAATCAAATTAACTCACTTTCTTGTTTTGAGGCATATAACACAATATTTGAAAGCTAGGTAAATTATTAACATCTTATTCGACATAATGCCATGTGAATGATGCATATAAATATTGATGACCATAAAAACTAATCCATGTGTTCTATCTTGAATGCAAATGCAGCATCAAGATGGCTTCTTTTAGGTCTCATTTAATATGGAACCCTGAGGATTTCCAGGTATATCAACTAATAATTTGCATATTGACAGACACTGCATATGTTGCATTAAGTTTGCATTTCCTTATAAATTGATCAACTAAGCATTGATGGTTTCACATTCTGCACCGTGGTTGTTGTGTTTCAACTACCTTAGTGGATGTAGTGGCTCCTGTTCGTTTTTTATGTTGAAAATAAAGAACATGGAGTGTAGGAGAAAACTTAATAGTTTTATATATCCTCTCATAGATGTATTACATTGTAATAGTTTTATATTTCACTGGGAGAAAAGCTTAATAATATCTTAATTGTATTTGCCATTTTGTTTATTAAAATTAAAATAAAAAACATTTAGAGCATGATGAGATAAGAGCTCTTTGTTTGAAAAAGCCTATGTGACTGCTAATATGTTTGCTTACTTCTCATTCTTTTGCTTCTTTATGTGTGTAATTTGGATGCTTTTGCTGCATTCTCCGGATTATCAAGGTCTTATAAAGTCTTTTTTGCCATGGATTTAAAGTTTTTTCATTACAACTAAAATTGTTACGGTCTAAATCCAATTGTCTAAAATGTCACCAAAGAGGATCACATATTTTGATTTTTTATTTGTATTTTACAAGCAAAGTTTTACATCCCGCCATATTGCCTGAGTACACAACTAGTATTATCTAAAACCCATTTTTTTTTCTTTTTATGCGTTGATGAATGATAAGGTGCATGTACGTAGTTTTAAGAGGTAAGGAAGCAAAGGCATCAAACCTATTTAAGTAAAAAGAAAGATAAATAAACTTTTTTTTCCCAAAATATCTATTACTAAAAATTACAATATCATTTTTTTAAAGTGAGGGTTAGCAAATGCTAATTCTTATGATCATGTGGCTCCGCCACTGGTAGTGGAGGTGTGGAGTTATTAATGTATATCGACTAATAATTTAAATGTCTGGAACCCATCAGCTCGGTTCTGCCATATTTTTACGACCAGTGGATTTTTATCACGGTCGGGGTAAATACCAAATGTCCAAATTTAACTTTTTGTCATGTTTTCACGGCCGGGGCAGAATTTTCACTCTCGGGGAAAGTCATTTTTCATCAATTTAATTCCTTTTCTCTTAAACTTTTAAAGCCAAATCTTTTTAAACTTCCTAGGACTTATTTATTAGGATTTCTAAGGTAAAACAAATATAAACATGAAACTTTACAATTCCAAATACCTTAATTTTCCGGATGTTACAACTACAAAAATCCGATAAAAGTCGCTAGCTCTGAATGCGGAAGACGTCACCAAGTATCCAGATCCTTTCTGTATATAGATCTAGCACTCTGATCAACATAGTGTCGCTAGTATCACCCCCAACGAGAACCTGATGCACATGCCGACAAATAAAAAGGTTAGGCTTAACGCCTAGTGAGTTCAAGAGTTTTTATTATAATTATAAATTGGTAGAAACCGAAAGACTGCTTATTTAAATAATAATTTCTCCAATAGAATGACTACATCGTAAAAGCAACATCTTTCCCAAAACCATCATTTTTCGTGATGCAAGCTTTAAAACAAATATAACAATAAACATCAACTCTATCATCTTTCCAATGTAACAATAAACATCAACTCTATCCAAAACCATCATCTTTCCAAAATCATCATCTTTCCAATGTAACAATAAACATCAACTCTATCCAAGTCTTTAGCCCAACATAACAATAAGCATCAACTCTATTCAAGTCTATAGCCAATGTAACAATAAGCATCAACTCTATCCAAGTCTTTAGCCAAATATAACAATAAGCATCAACTCTATCCAAATCTTTAGCCAAATATAACAATAAGCATCAACTCTATCCAAGTCTGTAGCCAAATTTAACAATAAACATCAACTCTATCCAAGTATTTAGCCAAATATAAAGATAAACTCAACATAGAGCTAAAAACACCCAAAAGCTCAACAACTCAATTGCTAATTACATGAAAGTCATCAATAAAAACGTATTTAACCAATTTTTATGCAAACACGTGCTCTAAAGCATGATTAACTCAAAACCCGACATTGGTTGGGACAAACAATTTTCCAATTATAATCATACTCACATATCTCCAAAATGCTTCATAATGCAATAACGTGTACTTACCAACGATTTATGAATCAAATACTCCAAAGATGCATATACCATCAAATGATCTCCATTTATGATATAAGACATCAAAACAACCCACACTTGTATTTTATTTACCAAGATGTCTAAAAACCCAAGTATAAGCATTTTACATGATTTAAAAATCAAATATATTAAATATGCAAAACTCACCAAATACCCACACATTTGATAAATAACAAGTAAAACATATTAATACTTCAAAATTGACATTTTTGGCATGCACATAGTTTTCACAAAGTAACTTAAACTCACATCGCTAGATTTAGGCTAAATCTAGGTTTTACCCCAATCTTGAGCTTCCAAAGTTGGAGACTTAGATCCTCAAGCTAAACTTCTATATCTATGATGCAAACTCACTCAAAAACACTTCCTTTACTCCTAAAACATACAAAAATAACCCAATATAAAAAATGAGGGTTGTTGGTGCAAAATAACCAAAACCTTGATTCATAAGGACCAAAGGTATGATCTTACCTTCACTTTTGTGAATTCCAAAATCAACCAATAACCTTTACTAATCCTCATCTCCATGTTGAAGAGCTTCAAAATACGAATCCATAGCAACTTGAATGACCCAAATCGGATCAAAATTGATATAGATATGGCTAAAATGAGGGAAACCCCGATTTTCGGTCTTTAAAAAGCTGAACAAAGGCATTCGCTAGTTAGTTCGCTAGTTATAACTAGCGAGCTAACCAGCCTGGGGAAACAAAAGTGTTAGCTAGTTAGTTCGCTAGTTATAACTAGCGAGCTAACCAGCATGGGTAAACAGTAGTGTTGGCTCTAGTTTCAGTTTTGAAACTAACTTCGTAACCAGCTTGACCCACTTTTTCCTCCTTAACCAATCATTACCTTGAGTTTTGAAGTGCCAAAACTAAAACACTCAAAAACATTCAAAGGGGCTTAATGTATACAATAAAGAATTATATTTATAGATGAACCCAAAATAGAAGATAGTAACGAAAATTTCGGGCGTCACAAAAATGTCTTAAAAACGTGTTAAAACGCTTAAAAGCGTCCCTAAACCTATTGTAACACTTTTAGATCTGATACTTTATAATTTGTTCTATAAACTTAGGTCCTATAAGATATTCTATTAGAATATAGGAAGGAATAGAGAGAGAGGGGGAGAGAGAGAGAGAGAGAGAGAGAGAGAGAGAGAGAATGTGAGAGGGAGAGCAATCGCCGGCTAGGAATAGATTCCGACAACAAGCGAGTGAGGCAGAGCGACTGACTTGGGAGGGAGGGTAGGAATCGAGAGTAAAGCAGGGGGTTCGAGGTAGAGATAGGTTTTGCGAAGCACGACAAGACCTGTGGAATCATGGCTATCGGAATCCAAAGGAATCTTCGTTCTTCTTCTACAATTTCCCAACTAATTTGGAGGTGACTCAACTATGGAGAACATTCAAGCATTTTGGGGCTGTATCAGATATCTATATGGCTATAAGAGACTTCGGAATGGTGATCAATTCGGCTTTGTTCGATTCAAGAATATTAGGGACAAAAGGGAGACGTTAGTTAAGCTTCATGGAATATGGATAGGATCGTATAGATTAAGAGTGCATTCGGCGAGAAAAAAAGGGAGACGAGGCAGGAAAGAAATCACAATAGAGTTTACACGAAAGATGCAGGCAACTTTGATGGTAGAAGCTCGAGGGGGTCGCAGAACCATTCATATGCGAACATGCTCAAGAGACCCCGGCAGGAAGAAAAATCTAAGGATGGCAACACCAACAACCGGTGATTGGACAATGGAAAACGGACGTAATTAGACTGGATTATTTAAAGAAATGCGCGGTGGGCAATGTCGAGAATCTGGAACATGTGGAAGCAATTCAAACGGTGATCAACACATCCTTGGCAGAAGGAAGCGAACTAAAACTTATCGGCGTAAGAAATATAATGGTCAAATTTGAATCGACAGAGGCCATGGAAAAGGTGGTCAACAACAAGGTTAAGGTCTACACTTTTGGTTAAAAAGCTTAAGAAGATCGTCCATGGGATACAGGACATCGGAGAGGCTGATTTGGTTAAGAATTCAAGGGGTTATGCTTCACGATTGGAATGAGAAAGTCTTCAAAGGAATTGCCAGAAAGTGGGGAAATTTTTTGATTATGCGGAATTGTCGGATAGAGGAAAGTTCAAATTTAATGTGGGGTAAAGTTTTAATCAGCTCAAATCTGATGGAAAGGATAAATGACGTTAAATGTATTAAGATCGGGGAATTGTTCTACGTAGTAAAGATCAAAGAGGAGGACTGAAGCAGTCTATATCAACACATCCGAGAAGAAGAAAATGAATGGATCCAAGAGGAATCTGAGGGAGACGAAGAGGGACTTTCGAGTTCCCCGAAGTGGTCGGAAAGGGATGATAGAATCGATGAAGAATGGATGGTCGAGGAGAGCATCCTTGAAGTAGGCAAGAGGAAGGTGGTAAACAATATGGAAGGAGTCGTAAATGAGGAAATTAGACCAAGATAGGGTGAATGAGCACAACATGTACCAAACTCCGGCAATAGTCCGAAACGGCAGCCCTCGAAATAATTTGGGAAGAGATGTGGGAGACGAAGCTTGGAAAATCTATCATCAAATAGGATAGATATCAAGTTAAAAGATCAAGGTATTAATGATGTTGTTGAAAAAGAGAATGATGAGAATTCCAAGTTGTATGGAGCAATAGGGGAAGAGGGAGACGTCAGTGGAAATTTAAAAAAAGGGTTTCAAGGACTAAAAGGTTGTCTAGGCGGTAGAATACATAATGTAGATGATGGACTTGCAGTAGTTAGAACGGATGGGTTATTTTGTGAAGAGAATCATGGGCCTGAAGGAGTTAGAACAGATGGGTTGTTTTGCCAAGGTACTAATGGACAGAAGTCTCGTGAGACTAATATAGGGAGAGAAAAGTCTAAAAAAAATCAGGCCCAAAGACCTGTCCAAAATGATCGATCGTTAAACCCCCCCCCCCACCCCATTCCAGTGTCAAAAAATATCAGAGAGAGGACATCAGTGATAGTCGACGGAGTGTAGCGTTGGAGAGTAGGGGGAAAATCCAAGATGAATGGAGGAACAAAGTCCAATTCGTAGAAATAGGAAAACTGTATGTTCGGAAGAGGAAGAGTGAGCTTCCATTATTTGAAACAAAGGTCCAGAAACATGAAGAAAAAAGACTAAAAAACAGGTGAAAACGGAAAAACCTCTATCTCTATTAATCAGAAGAGAGCTCCTTTGATAGGCAGGTTTACACCCCCCTAAATCTAACCGCAAGTGTACGGGTCGAATCAAGTTATAATGTACTAAAAGTACGGGATCGAACCAAGGGAACTAGGGACTAAGTAACACAATGACTATAGTGAATATTAACTGGACAATCGAAATTTTAAGTGGTTGAATGATTAATCTACTAATTAACTAAATAATTCTTAACAATTTAAAGAACGGAGAAGATGAAAACTTTATTATGAATACACAATCACAAAGTTCACCGTTACTCTCTCTCGAGTTATAACAGATTTATCTTTAAAACGTATGTATTTTATCTCTCGATCTCAATACATAAACCCATAAATTCATAAAACAAGATTGTAAAAAGTACCAAGATTTAACTGGTATATCTCTATCCAGGTTCTCACCTTAGGTATACAAGTCATAAATCTAATCATAAATTATTTCTCTCGAACTAATTTATAATGAAGAAATCAGTTGTAAGTTGATCCGTCTCACAAAAGCAATAAACATAAATTCATATACTTCATTGACTAAAAATAAAACCCTAATAAATATCACACCCTTATGTGTTCATATGCTTCAAACCAAAAGTAGTTCAACCCCCAACATCTAAAAATTAGTTCATGTTGGAGGCGGTAGAAAACAAAATTAAAAAGAATCTGACTGCAAATCTAAACATGACTCTTAAAGACAAAAATCTAGATAAGAATCAAAAACCCCTTTTTGTACGAATCCCCACAATGGTGTATGAATATATCTTCAGATCTTCAATCCCTCGATGTTTCTCCGCTTCAATTATTTTTCAAATTCCGTTCTAAGTCTCCCAAAATCGCCTAAAGCTCTATTTCAGAAGGTAGAATGCAGGTCCCCTTTTTCTGCCAGGTTTTTCAACAGATAACGTCACATCAGGGGACAGCGCAAGTCTCCGGCGAGTGAGGACTCGCGTGAGACTCGCCCGAACACAAAAGCAGCCGCAGTGGCCACCGGACTCGCATCAAACTCGCTTTACCCACCGTTCTTCCTTCAAATCCAATGTAATTGGGCACACTAGTAGTCTTTAACACTTGGTCTTTTGCTAGTAAAGTAACATGGCCCTTTTCTTCCAATCTTTTTTGTCATTCTTACTGATTTATTCCCAAAATGTTACAAAGGCCCATTATCTGCACAACTTGAATAAACTGTTAAATACTCACTTATTTACTTAAGGATTTAGAAAATTTCTCGAAAATGTGGTCATCAAATAATGCCTAAAATAGGCGTTATCATCCTTCGACCGGGAAACAGGTTATAGTATCTAACGAGCTTGAGGATACAGACACATCCAAAGACTTGAGAAACTTTGGAAAGAAGATAGGAGTAACTTGGGAAGCGAGGGAGGCAAATACAAGTGATTAAGGTAAAGGCGACATATAAAAGTCAGTCAAAGGTTAGTATCATTTACCTGTACTTATCATGAAGATATTGTCAATTAATATATGTGGGTTAGGAGCGACACAAAAAAACCAATGGGCGAAAGAACTTTGTAAAAAAGAAAGTCCTAGTATGATTGGTTTTCAAGAATCAAAACTACAAGAAATCACAGAGCAGTTAGTTCTGAATTTATGGGAGACAGCAGACGCCGATTAAGTGTATGTCGGGGTAATAGGGAGGTCGGGATGATTGGTAATAATATGAAATAAAAACAAATTTCATTGTGAATATGTGCTAAAAGAAGACAGTTTCGTGGCAATCATTGGTAAGTAGGAAAGGGTCGAAGGCTTAGTAGGATGTGTGAACGTTTATGGCCCTAATGATCAAAAAGAAAGATCGGAAGTGTGGAATAAGTTAGATATGCTTTGCTTAAATGATGAGGTGAAGTGGGTGTTGTTTGGGGATTTTAATGAGGTAAGAGGTCCACATGAGAGATGGAATGCCATAACTAGATCAAAAGGCTCGAAAGAATTCAACGAATTCATTAGACGCAATAAACTTGAAGATGTGAGGATGGGAGGAAGAAAGTATACGAGAATAAGCGATGATGGTACAAAGTTTAGCAAGTTGGATAGATTTCTGATTTCTACTAGTTTCGGGCTACAATGGAGTAATATAAGAGCAAAAACTTTGGAATGAAAGTGGTCAGACCATTCGCCATCGTTCTTAGCGATGAGATTATTGTTTTCGGCCGAAGGCCTTTTAAAATGTACAATGTATGGTTGAAGGATGGTATTGAGGAAGTGGTAAGGAATGCACGGGATACGGAAATTTCGTCAACCAAACCGGATAGTAAATTCAAATAAAAATTAAAAAAGGCAAAGATGGAACTGAAAAAGTGGCATAACAATAAGTGGGGAGAGGTGGAAAAAGAAGTGATAACATTGAAAGAAAAAGTGAAGGAATGGGAAGAAAAGAACGAATCAACGCCTTTAAGCGAAGAAGAGAGAAAAAGGTGGATTGAGACTAGAAAGAAGTGGCTTGAGATGGAGGAAAATTGTGTGGCTATGGCAAGACAATACAAAATTCTTCCATACGGCTAGCTAGATTTGTGAAAGGAAGAATGCAATCAAAGGCCTAAGTATAAATTCGGAATGCATGGAGGATATGAAGAAAATTAAAGAGCATGTGTTCAAGTACTTCAAAGAAAAGTATACAAACCAAAGAAAAGACTCTCCAAAGTTGGACATGAGTCGCTTGAAGAAAATATCAAGGGACGAGGCTTCAAATCTTGAAAGGAGGTTCACGGAAGAAGAGGTATGGAGGGTGTTAAAATAATGTGGAAGAAATAAATCCCCGGGTCCGGGCGAGTTTTCGGTAAAATTCCTAAAGACCTTTTGGGCTATCATCAAAGATGACTTATTGGAGCTATTGGAGTGGTTTTGGGATAAAGGGGAACTTAGTGAGGGGTGCAATGGATCCTTTTTTAGTTTGATCCCAAAGAACTCTAGCCCTATGGGTTTAAACGAGTATAGGCCAATAAGTCTCATTGGGATTTATATAAGGTGATTTCAAAAATTCTTGCGGAGAGAATGAAGACGATGATGGGGAATATTTTAAGCAAGGAACAAAGTGCGTTCCTAAAAGGTCGATCTATTTTGGATGGTCTGTTAGTCGCAAATGAGGTGGTGGACTTCGTTAAGAGGAAAAAGAAAAAGAGTTTGATATTCCAAGCTGATTTTGAAAAGGCTTACGACACGGTAAGTTGGTCATTCCTTTTAGATGGTTTGAAAAACATAGTTTTTGGGGAAAACTGGAGGGGTTGGATAGAATCTTGCCTAAAGTCGTCGAGGATCTCGGTTCTCGTTAACGGATCGCCAACAAAGGAATTTCCAATGGGAAGCGGCTTAGACAAGGTGACCCTCTTGCCCCTTTCCTTTTTTGGGTTGTAGCCGAATGCCTACATTTAATGGTGGAAGAAGCGGTTGAAAAAGGGCTCTATAAAGGAATAAAAGTGGGAGAAGATGAGGCAATGGTATCCCATCTACAGTATGCAGATTATGTAGTACTTTTTGGGGTATGGGAGACCGAAAATATAAAAAATCTCATAAAGGTACTCCAATGATTTTATGAGGTTTTGGGGTTAAAAATAAATTTGGGGAGAAGTAAATTTTTTGGTATAGGGGCATTGGAGGAAGATACAAAAGAATGGGCAAGAAGCTTGGAGTGTGGTAGTGGTAAGTTGTCGTTCATTTATCTTGGGCTTCCGGTCGGAGCAAATATGAATAGAGCATCATGGTGGAAACCGGTAATAGAAAAAATGAGGAATAAATTGGCGGTTTGGAAAGCTAAGATGTTATCCTTTGGTGGCCGATGGACTTTGGTTCGTGCGGTTCTTGGAAGTGTTTCGCTTTACTTTTTATCTTTGTTTCGAACCCTGGTGAGTATGCTCTCCGAATTAGAGAGGATTCGTAGTAAGTTTTTTTGGGGTGGGGGGGGGGTCGACAATTGTGTGAGTAGAGGTAGAGCGTGGGTAAAGTGGGAAAAAAACCTTGGGATCTTTTGATAGGGGAGGGTTAAATATAGGGGGTTTAAAAGACCAAAATCGGGCACTTCTTGGGAAATGGTGGTGGAGGTTCCATATTGAAAGGGGGAGTTTATGGAAATCGGTGGTTTCAATCATACACGGGCGGGAGGGAGGGTTGGGGGAGGATGTATCTAGTAGGTGGGGAGGCAATTCGGTGTGGCAAATATCATAAGGACTGGTAAGGACATTGATAATTTGGGTATAGAGTTAATGAGTTTGTTTCGAAAAAAATAGGGGACTGGTCGAGTGTAAAATTTTGTGACGATAGGTGGTCTCCATTGGGTAGACTTAAGGAATGTTTTAGACAGTTATACCAATTAGAAACCAATAAAGAAATATTGGTAGCGGAGAAAGGAGGATTTCAAGGTGGGGAATGGGTGTGGAATTGGGTTTGGAGGAGAGAACCGAAGGGGGGGGAGTTAAGAGAGATTGAGGACCTTTTACGAGAGACAGAGGAGAGCAAATCGGTGGGAGAGCTATCGGACAAGGCCATGTAGAGGTTGGATTCGCAAGGAGGGTACACGGTCAAGACGATGAGAAGCTTAATGGAAGAGAAGAGAAGTTTGATAGGAGGACGAAACGTGAGTACGATATGGAAAAAAGTCTATCCAAAAAAGGTATGCATTTTTTTGTGGAGATTGAACCTTGGGAGATTACCCGTTCGAATTGTGTTAGATAAGATGGGAATGGATATAAAGTATACCTTGTGTCCGAGATGTGGCCTAGAGGTTGAAACCATAGAACATGCGTTTGTGAAATGCGATAAGGTTAAGAGGCTATGGAATGAAGTGGGGAGATGGTGGAAAGTGGACTTAACAGCAGCATAGTCGGTTCAAGATTTAATAGAGGAAAGAATTCAACGAGGAAGTAGAGAAAAAGGTCAACGGAGATGGTCGGCGATGACTTGGTGTTTTTGTATTTAATTTGGGCCAACAGGAACAAGTGCGTATTTGAAAAAATTAACGGCTCAATGGTGGAATACTTGTTGAATTTCCAACTCAAAGTATTCGAATGGGTGGCGAATAGAGACTCTGATCTAAAGGGGGATTGGGCGTCTTGGCCAGTGGATCCGTATGGATCATCAAGACGTTGTCAGAACTATTCAGGGCTGTTCGGGTCTATTTTGGTGAGGAGCAGAGTCTGTGACTGATCGTGCAATGGTAGAGGGATGGTTTACTGCTTGTAAACGAGCTGATCTACGGTAGGAGTAAGGAGTAACTGTGGGTATAGTTTGGCTTACTGCATTTCAGAGAAAATGAAGGTATCTCTCTGTGGCTTAATAGGTGGCTTAATCATATGGTTGCTGTTAAACTTTGCTCTTTTTTATGTTCAATGATGGCAAATCAAAAGATGTTATAGAGTTGCTGTTGGATACTTCCTAAAGAAGTTGTTAGATCAATTTAATCATTGTGTAATGCTTTTGGGATTGACAACGGCTGTTTGATTAAGCTAGCTTAACGACTGTGATATCTTGTCAATTGAAGGAGGTTGATCAGAATCTGATTCGGAGCTGCTGTTGAGGTTGGATAATAGAAGCTGATGGATTTTCTTCTCTGCTGTTTTGGGCTTAATAGCCGCAATGTTGATTAAGCTGTTGGTTTTTAGTGGAGGTGGTTCCTAATTGTGTAACAGTAGCTTTTGTACCACACTGCCACTTTTGTGGCTTGTATTGTTTGGTTGAGATTTATTGGTGGTAATAAAGGTCATTTTTCTGCTGTGCAAAATAAAAAGATATGCTATTAGAATGTTTAAACATTTAATTGATCCTATAAACTCTATTTTGTTGTAGTACATCCACATTTTCATGCTATATAACGGTTTTACCAACAAAAATCACTAGACAACTTAAAAGTACTTAATACATGTATCAAAATTTGAAGTTTAAAAAATAATCGTTTAACATATATCAATGCAAAAAGTCATACACAAATAGATAATACTTTATTTGTAGTTCTTTAATTTTCACATTTGCTTATGCAAAACCTATTTCAAATTAAATATATATTAAAAAAATTTATACATAAATCTTAAAGGGTTTATATGATAATTAAAAGTTCTACCAATTTAAAGCCAAACCACGATAAATGGAGGCAAGTTGCACAAAATAAATGCATTTCAAAAATTCAACCTCACTATTGTGGTTTAGTTAATCTTAACTAATCTACAATACCCTTGATATATAACCCAACTCAAATCATTATATTCTACAATGTTCTAAAACTCGGGTCGACTTCGTCGGTTGAACCGTGATCCGGGTAAGAGAGCTGGTCAATTAGAGTCGGGTCTTTGGTAATTTCTGACCCGGATTGACCCGACCAGGTTTAATAAAAAACTGGTTGAACCGTTGGAATGAACCGTTAATAAACCGGATTCACCCGTTTTTTAAGTCAAACCGCATCTTCTTCCGGTTACGAACAAAATTGAAGTATCTTTGAAAAGATTCACACGAAAAGGAGGAATAGGATGGAACATCAAAGGCTAAATGATCTTTTATTTGTTAATTACAACTTGTGTTTACATAATAGGTGCGTTATATTCAGGGGCGGAGCCAAGAATTTAATCGAGGGGGAGCATAATTTAAAATATAAATTAAATCGTTAAAAGTTAACTAAATTTAGTGTAGAACTAAGGGTGTATGCAGGTTGGGTTGGGCAGTTTATGACATTTATATAATCTAATCCAATTTGGCGGTTTAGAAAAATCTCAACCCAACCCATTCAAAAGTATAATCTAACCCAACCCGGTTGACATGTTAATAGTTAGATAATTTTGACGAATGAAATAATTTAAAAGATTTAAGTTTATAGTATTAGCTATGTTATAGAACAATCTTGAAAAATGTCTTATAAACTCATCTATTAACAGGACATTTGTATTCATCCGACACTTTTTTCAATTAGTGTCTTATAAAATAATTAATATAATATTTTGTTTCGTCCTATAAAATTACGTCTTGTATATATAACATTTTTAATATATACATATATATCTTGTATATATAACATTTTTAATATATATATATATAATAGACTGTTGTATTATATATAGATATAAATAAAAACTTATCAAAGTTATATATTATCAACAAGTTAAGGGTTGAATTTAATTAGGCTGTCAGTTGTTAGGAGCTTAGAGTGGCCAGGCTAAAATTGGACAAATATTTTGAAGCTACTGGAGTAGTGGTATTAGGAAAACATAATTGGGTAAAATTCTAGAAGGGGCCCAACAAGTTATACATAAGAAAAAACTAATTTATTTGTGTTTGGATTATAGAGTTCAATAAGCAAAACATAAATATTTATTATTTTTCAAAAACCCAGGAGGGGAAATGGCCACTTCTGGTGTCCATGTGGCTCTGTCACTGGTTATATTGTAGTAAAATATTTAATAATACAAGGAAATTATTAAAATCGGGTTGACTCATGCCCTGGTTATTATATCAGTTCAACTAAAAAATCGTGTTTTAAAACATTGATATTCTGGGTTGGATTAGGTTTGTCAATACGTTTAAATTTAAGAAAATCAAGTTTAAACAACAGTGCACAAAGTAGAGATTATAATCTCATTAGGAATACCAATAGAGAAATAGCCAAATAGTATTAAAAAAAAACATAATTTGAGTACATCAATTAACAATAGTACAATACAATTCACTGGTCTTCTCATCTGGTGCTGCTCTGATCTTGGGGTTTTTCATGTTATGTACAATTTAAAAATAAAAGTTAAATATTTTATTGAAAATAAATAAATAAGCATGACAGAAAGAGTACGTGTTGTGTACGTATTTTTGGTCGACGTCATCAGGTTGAGTTTACTTAGAGCATCTCTAACAAATTCGCTATAATTTCTTCAAAATAGGGAATCAAAAGATAAAATCTTTAAAAAAGTTTGCATTCATCTCCAACAAGTTTCGTATAATTTCTCCAAAATAATATTAAAATGTTGCATCATCTATTAAAATTTTATTTCTCTTTTTTAAAAAAATTTATTGGTCATTTCATTTGATAATCATTTTTGGAGTGAACTCCATATTTGGAGAAAAACTCACTCTCTCTCCTACTTTTTCCATTTTGGAGATGATTATGGGGAAGTTATTGGAGCAAAATACTTGCTCAAAATCCCCATTTTCTCCATTTTAGGAAAGCTATTGGAGATGCTCTTAGGCTTAATCCTTTTCCTACTTGACTATCTCAACCTATTGAATTTCGGAACGTTTGGGTATTTGTCTAGTTAACATTGGGGTCATTGGTCTTATTTTTGAGTTAGGTTTGATAGTCGCTAAATTAAGTTTATGTACAACCTTTAGTTGCAGAGCCGAGATTTTTTTCGAGCGGGTGCACCTTTAAATTGGATCAAATGTCCGCAAAGCCGTTTGATGTATTTTTCGGTTGATTTCCAGTAATATTTTAGCCGAATTCCCCGTCGGGGACTTTTTCATTTTTTCGGTTGATTTCGAAAGATTTTATAAGGTTTTTGGTTGATTACGAGGGATTTTTTTATTGTTTTTTTGTTGATTTTCAGGGATTTTTTTAAAGTTGTTTGGTTGATTTCAAGGAATTTTTTAAAGATTTTTGGTTGATTTCAAATGATTTTTTTGGTTGATCTAGTATATAGGGGTTGGGGTACTTGCAGCCCATTCCGATGAAGCTTTTCTTTTTAAATATTTTTCCATATCAATATTAATCAACAATGAATATAAAAAATTTAGCATTTAGATTAGGGCAAACAAATAAATCATGTAATTATATAAGTTAGGGACAACAATAACACAAATTAAGGTTAAGGCAAACAAATAAATCATGTAATAAACTAATAATCACGTAACTATTAAACTATAATCACTTAGACAGTTAACAATTTAACATTGTAAATTTGTTATTTGTTATTTGTTATTTTAGGGTAAAATCATAAACAACAAAGTTAGGGCAAAATTTTAAATCTTAAGTCTTGAGTTGAGAGATTGAGAGAGAGAGCCTGAGGAAGAGCCGAAGAGTAACAGCCGCTAAGGCGCTGAAGATTGATGGTCCGTGGTCGCCGATCGGAGCCTCGGATTGTTGAAGTTGTCGGCAAAAGCCAGGAACGAAGCGAACAAAAGAGAGGGGACTGGAGGGGTGCTGATTGTTTTTCTTTTTGGTTTGAGATGAACAGGCAAATGAATTTTTTTGAACTAATTTTAGATTCCAATTTGATTTAAATGACAATGACTTCTTTTAATTAAAATTAGAATTTCTCAATTCTAAGTCATCATGTCCATCGGTCCATGTGTTTGCATAGAGCATACAGAGGAAGTTTGCTAAAGTGCACTCCTTTAACCCTTGGAAAACAAGAATATTATAGAGCATCCCTTGGAATTTAGCGGGTGCACTTTACGTATCGCACAAAATTTTAACTTTTACGAAAGCAGATTGAACGGTAACACAGTACCCCCTCTCTATAAGATAGGTCCGCCCCTGACAACTTTAATAGAAGGTTTTTCTTAGAGGAAAAAATACCAAAAAATAAAATGTGGAGCCATAAGACCAATCAAACCAAAAGATAAACCGGTTTTTAATGAGTTTAAAGCCCATTTAGTTTTCTTGGATCGGAGCATCATCCGAGTCCAAATATAAACAGCAAAATAAATATTTTTAAACCATAAAAATTAATTATTAATATATGAAAAATAAACAAGCATGACAATTTGTAATATATAACTTCTAATGAAACTATACAGCTAAAAAATATATTGGATTAATTTGTACTTGAATAATTGAGCCCAACTATTTCTTACGTAAATAATGCCAAATCCTTTGAGAAAAAAAAACCCTCAATTCTCTCCAAATTGAAAGGGGTAAGTTTGAGTTTGAGTTTGAGTTTGTAGTCCGTGACTTGTGATTGTTTGGTTCTACAACCCAGAATATAGATTGGTTATGGCATGCATATAAGGTGTTTGACAAAATGCTGCAATTAGTTTTTTTTGGTCTTATCTGAAGGCATACACATGTGAATCAACTGCCCTCTAGCATAGGCAAAAGGAAAAAAAAAAGGCACTTGATGTGCAACTAGGTGGTCTAGCTTTGAGCCTTGGGCTTTCCCTTATTTGGCCTATAACCAATTAATTTTGATTGCTTAATATTTCCGTCACCATTAATAGAATGGCTCATATAGGTTCAATAGAGTGGCTCATTTAGGTGTAGCTGAACTTAAAGATTTCTTGTAACCCGAAGTATACCCTATTTCTTCCATTTGTAGAAAGTTTAAAATCTTGATATGGATACAAATCCAGAAAACAACATACCCAAGATAAGAACTATAGGTAACATATGGAATCATACTATACAATTTGATTCAGTGATACAATGGTGATTTAGGGATACAATTTTCTTAATTTGCATTGTTAACCCTATGAATCAAATACAATTGAGACGATTTTGACGAACTATTTATCAAGCATAAAATCCGAAAGCAATCAGTGTACATTTAGACATTTTAGTTGCATAAATTCCAATATCAAGCAGTGGTAGGTAATCAACAAAACCTCCATCTATACCTTATTTCCAACCATCTTTTTCACTAAATTTTAACCTTTAAACCCTTTTAAGTATAACCCATGTATACTTGTATCTTTTTCTGTCTTCATTTCTGTTCATGCACATCCTCCAGTAGCAAATCCCACTTTTCCTGCAGGAAGATCATACACAACCCCTAATGTCTTTTGTTGAACATTTCCAAAAATACCAATATCAGAATCATCTCCATTTCCTGCAAAAGCTAAACACACTTGATTGATTCCATTTGCATATAGTGTCCCTTGACCTGCAATATCCACTTTTATATTCCCACCCCAAAGAACACTTATAATCGGTATCGTAACTGTGGTAGTATTGCTGAAATCATAACATGTATCGAGTATAGATAACGGTTTAGTTAAGGTGTATTTCGTCATTTGTGCACGAAATGCCTTACTTAAAGCCGAGTAAGCCGTAGGTGGGAGTCTTGTGATAACGGTTCCCGAGTCTATAATCATACCCGAACTCGAAAAAACCGTTGGACTTATTGCTAGTTTATTCCCACCAACGAATATAGCTTGAAGTTCAAGACCATAAAAAGAGTTCCCTTTTGAGGCTGAAAATGGTGTGTATTTAACGTTACTTGCAGCTCCGTTTCTTCCGAATGTTAAGTAACCCGTATAGCTAGCCCGTGAAGGTAGACAATATGAGAAAACTTTCCCGTATTTCTGAGCGGTTTGTGATACAATCGAGAGCTTATCACGACCGAGCCCTAAAAGACCAGCCGCACCTCCAAAGAGTCCTTGGTTGTTTTGGCCACACCCGAAATAGAAATCATCTATAACATCTTTAGATGTGAGCGTAAGTTTATCTTTTCCAAAAAACCCGACTGAAAAAGATTGATCGCCATATTGAATGCCGTAGATGCATGTTGACGATGAGGTGCAACCGGGTTGGTTTCCGGTGGCGGAAGTGAGTCCGGTGCACTCGGTTGCGGTGCACGAGATGTTGGAATAGGTGTTGGAAGAAGAAGGTGCGAATATGGTTTCTTGTTGGCTATAGCACGATTTGGCACACGGTTGGCATTGGGTCCAGGTTAGGTCACTACCCGTGTCGAAAATGAGCGAAAGGTCGTTTTTTGGGGTTCCTAACCCGACCGTGACTATGTAGTTTCCTGAACCGATGGTGCTACCGGATTTGGCTGGGAGATTGGCCTTGGATCCTTGTGGGTCTCTTTTCCGTTCAGTGGTGATGGTTAACCGAGACCTGATGGACTCGACCCGGTCTTGATCATGGGTCAAGATTTCTTCCATGACCAACGGGTTAACCGTGCCTTTGCTAAACGTAGAACATGGTCCATGTTTATGAACCACTTCCAATGATCCTTTTTTCTTGTCACCTGGTTCATGAATTTTAGTTCTATATAGGTTAAGTGATCGTTTTCAAAGAGTCGTAAAACTGTATATTATGTCGTTTTGAGTACTAAAACATGGTCAGTATATCTCACTTGAAAGTAGCAAATAAAGAATATTGGTTTGTAATGATATTTTAATTTAAAGTTAATTTATGTTGTATTAAAAAGATTTGGTTGGATAATTAGTAAATTAAGAATGTATAAACAAAAAAAAACAGTGGTGGGGGTGTTATTGATTCGAAACAACACCAAATCAAACAAAAAAGACACTTAAAAATTATTATAAGAATATAAAAGGAAGGCCCCTTTCCATGTGAATCTTTAATAAAACCAAGACACAAAACAAAAACAATTTTGTCATCCTTCCCCCCTATTCACAATTTCTTATTGCCATGTGTTTTATAATATATATATATATATCATTACCTAAAACTTCACCTTATATTTTATATCAAAAATAAGTTATTAAGTTATGTACATGACTGGGTTTTTTTACGAAAACAATCTCTCTACCTCTTAATATAGAGGTAATCCTACCATCTCGATCCTACTTATGTGTGTAATAGACAAGTTCATTTGGTTTGGTTTCATATGTGTTATATATAAGCCGGATCAAACAAAAAGACAGTCAATTTATGAGAAAGTAAGAAGTTTCAAAATCACATGTGATTTTATAGTAAATCACATGTGATACAACATGTACAAAAGGATGCGTGTGACTTGGTGCAAAAGATAGCTTGCTCTATGGCCGGTCAATGTAACATGTTTGTATCAGATGTGATATAGTGTGATCTTGGAACTTCTCGTCTTCTTGTAAGTTGACCGTTTACTAATTTGATCATGTATATATAAGTATATATAGGGGACAGTTCGTGAACCACAAAATATTTGAGAACCAAGTAATCTATATACTCATTGATGCATATAGGTTATTGAATTTCAGTAAGTATATGCATCAATATGTATATACAATTGCATGCATAGTAGATATATATTGACGAATATATTCATTGACGAAATATATGAGAACCACAAAAAAATTGAAGACCGTGAGAACTACTAACTAATCATGTGTTGTTTCACATTGTAAAACAATGTATGTGACAATATTGTGTCGTTGCACAAAGTTAAACCAAAAATACACGGTTAAAAATAATCATTTTGTATATGTATATATGGAACCTAAATATGATATTTTGTATTGAGCGTAAGTTATATATATATATATATATATATATATAAATTGAAAGAGTCAGCAACACATATACAAATACATACATCCATCGCTATGTGTGTGTCTGCATGCATACACTTGGTTTAAAAATAAGTCCACTAGTTTAAATTTAATCAGAGGCGTTTTCAAATTCATAATTAAACATATACCCCAAAAAAGAAACAATGGGCATACATATAAACAGTCTAAACAATCATCTAACTCCGGTTTACCATTGCTATTTACGTTTCTAATTGTTAATTCTTTAGGAGGATTCTTTTCTAATTAAATTAATATATATTTAATATTTGGAATAATCAATAAAGTATGTGTGAAATGGAAACAAGCACACTAGTTTCAATGATGCTTCTCGTTTTATCATTATCCATCATTTTGTTTACAAGTCTTAGTCATAATAATTAATATTCATTTTATAATCCAATTTTATTACGAAATAAATACAGGAAATAAATATATTTTAGATATTTACAGAGCATCTATAATCATTAAAATCTTCTTTTTACGTTTTTTCTTCTCTTAAACTGTACGGTAAAGAGATTTTTTTTGAGTATGTAGGTAAACACACTGTAAATATGCAGTGTTAAAGTATCACACGGAAAACCACAGGGTCGCTATTCTTTTAAAGTACGGTTGGAATTTAGATTTTTTAGATTTCAGCCTCCATTATTTTTAATATTTTTAGTGTTCTTTTAGTGTCATGGTTAGAGGTGATTAAGTAGTTTGTATGAGCATGCTTATATATAAAACTAGATATTACACTTTTTATAAATAAAATTTGATTTTTGATTAACAATCAAGTGATTAATTAAAAGAAGAAGAAGCATAATAATTATCATTATTTATTGGGAATTAAATAAAATTGTGTAATTTGGTGTGGACATGTTTGGTCCCAATAATCTACTAGTGGTGGTTACATTACCTATCTTGGGGTCCAACTCCTTTTTTGTTTTATGAAAGGGACTTTTGAAGGAGGCTATCATCACTTCCAATAAACATGTATTCCATCTTTCTTCAATTCAATTTATCTTTTAATAATATTTTTAAACTAATTTTTCTACATGAATTAAATTTTTATCTATTGATGATATTGATTTTGGTTGATAGAATCTGAATTATGTTTCATATATTTCAAGATGAACAAATACAATTCGGTAAAATACAAGAAATAATAATTTATTTTTATAAATTTCTCTATTATAGTATTGTACTTTTAGTTTTTTTTATTACAGTAATGTACTTTCAAATTATTTTTTATTAGAGTATTGTACTTTTAAAAATCTGGCCATTTTAGCATTAGATAACATTTTTTTTAAATTTACCCACTACACTAGTTTTCATGTCACCTCATTGTCCATGTAGGTTGTCCACATATAATATATTCTTGATATGACATTTCTTATTATAACATTGTACTTTTAAAACATCAACTTTACATATTATTTAATAAATATATTAGACTAATTATACTAAACTAAATTATTCATAAATATAAGAATATTAAGAAAATTTGTAGATGACAATTTATTTCCCTAATATTAAAAAATGTTTAAAAATATATTTTTTAACTAAAAAAATAAGAATTGTTACGTTTTTTTACAAATAAAATATGAAAAAGAATATATCTATTTGTCTTAAAAATTACATTGACATGTCATTCAATAAATGTATTAAATTAATTAGATTATTTCTAAAAAAATATTCATTAAAATGTAACAATATTAAGAAGTTTCTAACACACAATTTATATCATTAAATTTAAAAAAGAAGTACAAAATAAGTATTTTTTGAATTAGAAAAATTAAATCACAAGTTTTACGTTTTTCATAAATAAAATTTTATCTTCAAGAAAAATATCATATTTGTTAAAACAAACGTTATTCTAGAATATTTAATTTGCATACAATTTAGTAAGAGTAATATTTTTATAAAAGTGATGACGTGAGAAAATTACTAAAAAAATTGAGATAATTAAGATTAATATAAACTAGGTGAGATATGAATAATCAGAAAATAAAAGTGAGATTTAAAAAAAAGCTACAATAGATTTTTTTTTATTAATGTCATGTAATCATAATGACGTGTCATCCATGTCACCTCATTTAAGCCATGTAACCAAAAAAAATATAGATTAACTTGTTTAAAAGGTAAGAAGTTACTTATTGCTATAATTGGTAAAAAAATTAAAATACAAGGCCTTAACAAAAAATAATTTAAAACTACATTGCTGTAATAAGTAAAACTGAAAGTACAATATTATAAGATTAAATATTCAATAAAATATTGTATAGACGAGTATTAATTAATTGACAACCGTGGAAACTAGCTATACGTATGATATATACACATGCAGACAAGTATTTACTAACTTTAGGTTTTTGTTTCTATTTATGTGGGCTATATATCTCCTATACAATTGTACATTGTATAATTATACATTATTCGTGTATATATATACATACACATATACACGATAAAAGATTCATAAAATCTTGTGTTTCTTATAATTCTAAAGGGATATCGAACTTATGGTGGTGATCAAAAGATTTCCTTTTTCATCCAATTCCAATATATACTATCAAATAAGATATCCATATAACACACAGTCACACACATATATATGAACTATGAAAATCTATTGAATATATATAATTGTCTTATACAACATACATATATATATATATACAACACATATATACAATATATGTATATAGATATATATATATATAGAGAGAGAGAGTAAGGAAGGAAGGAAGGAATTAAACCTTTAGTGGAAGGGGTACAAATGGATGATTGTAGGAAGGAGGTTGTTTGAAGGTTATAATAATGGCTGGATATGGCTTCTTTTGCCTCCAAAACATGCTGTTTTCTTGCAACTACCAAAAAGAAGAAGAAGGAAGATGAAAGCAGCAACATAAGAAGAGACTTCATTGATGCTCCCATTTCTCCTTTCTCAATAATATTGCTTCTCTCTTACACCCTATTATTTATAGCCAATCCAACCTCCTTCAATTTATATAAATCAGTAATAATAATAATAATAATATAAATATAAATATTTCATACTATTTGTACCATACGATAAATCAATTATTAATTAACAACGTATTCATGAAAACACGCAAAAGGAAAACAACTCTTTTGGTAGTCATGTGAATGTTAAGTGTTGATATTTCTTCATTCGATTGTAGCGTTTTTAATTTTTTTTTTAATTTTTTTTGAAAATTGAGGATTGAAGTGGACATTAACTAATATATATTTTCTGTTGTTGGGTCTTTTCTTAAATTAATTTATCTTAAAAAAAAAAAAAATTAATTAAAAGAAATTGAAAACTAACATGGGCAAGTACCTAATTGTACATAGTGGTGGATACTGGAAGCGAATAAATCTTTGCCACCTTTCAACCATTCACATCACATCCACTAGGATAAACTCACCATTCGAAATTTTAGATATTTTATCACATACATATACATAATATAAATTCTAAATAAATTTAACAAGACCCCTACTGTACCACAAAATGAGTCACATGTTTAGTCTTTTTTGAACGTCAATTTAGATTTTAATAGGATTTATAAGTTTATAAGACTAACAATTTATACATTTAAACTATACTAAAAGGATACTCACGTAATGCAGTAAGATATATATCATTTTTAATGTTTCATTTAAAAGCTCTTTTTTTATGTAATTTCTTTAGTTCGAGTTTTTTTATTATATTTTTAGTTTAATAATATAATTTTTAATAAAAATAATAATAAAGTATTTTGTTTGAATTCAGTGATTATCCTAATCATATTTTCTATTTTTTATATTTAAAATGGAATATTTATCCTATATTTGACTATTTTTATCCGTAGTTAGTTACATGAATTTCAGGAATGAAACTTTAATAAGTTATACTTGTGCATAATTTCATTGTAATCTTGAATTTTAAATAACATGCATCAATAAACAGTACTAAATGTATAAAAAACGGTTTTTCAGAGTTTTGCCAAATGCTTTATAATATAGTATAAATTATAAAGTATTTGATAAAAACTTTTAGAAATTATTTTTTATGCATATAGTGTTGTTTATTAATACATATTACTTAAAATTCAACTTTACAAGTAAATTACGCGTAAGTACAACTTATTAAAGTTTTATTTCTAATATAGATAAACATAATCAAATATAGATAAACATCTCATTTTACAAATAAAAATTATAATATAATTAGCACAATTATTGACTTCTAATAGAATACTTAATTATTATTTTTATAAAAAGTTATATTATTAAACCAAAAATAAATTACTGTGTTATTAAACCTAAATTAAAATATGATAAAAAACTGAATTTAAGACATGAGATAAAAAAGAAAACTTTTAAATGAAACATTAAAAATCGTTTACTCAAATCACATAAAACCATTATAACATTGATAGAGATCGACAAAAAAAACAATATGAAATATTAAAATTGAGATATATCTCGCTATATTGCACGGATACCGTTCTGGTTATATATAATCGTATTTGAAGAAGTTACTGAATTTGTCAAGTTTTATCTGTAAAATTAATTGATTTAATGATGTAACAAGTAGATCATCATACTAATATTCTAGGACAATGTTAAAAATGGCAAATAAAATAAGTTTTATAAAAAAAAAACTAACATGACCCTTTTACTCTTTGAGTTCTTTTAATTTGCCCAACGTAGTACAAAACAACTGATTTTCATCGACGAAAAAATTCGACAGTAATCCGTCTCTGAAGATTGGATCCGTCGGAAAGTCTCTCGGAAAAAAGGTCTTGTAAAAAGGCATTGTGCACGGATCATCGACGGATGTAACTGGTAGATCATTGACGGTTTACATTCACCGATGGATCACCGATGACATGTATTGCCAACGGATTACTGATGACCAAAAAAAATGTAATCACCGTCGATAATCCGTCGGTAAAATTTGATATTTAAAAATAAAATAAAAATAAAATAAAAATAAAATAAAAATACACATAAATGTTGATTGATGTTTCGATCAATAATTTCATGTCCCAAACATTTCATGTTTCCCAAAAACTTCATGTATACATTCATACAACTCGGTACATTTAATGTCATAAACATACATACATAAACGTAATGATTCAAAATCACGATCAAGAATTTAAGTTCCTGATTACAACAAATCAAATAAGAAATCAAATAATTTAATTCCAGTGAGTCGGTATCCTTATTTGAATTCTTTACACTAGATCTTAATAATATCATCTTGACTCGATCACAATCCATAAAATGTTTTGGTTCTCAGAGCCTAGAAACGCACCATGTAAAATATCCAGACCTTGGCCTACCACTCTATGGTGAGTCCTGGTCGCCAGGGATTAGTCGAGTGCCCGAATGGATCCCAGATACCCCGAGAACATGTGTGTGTGTTATTGCGGTTCAAAAAAATTAACAGTTAACTTCAAAATAAACTACTCTTGACTCAATTTTTACAGGCATAATACTTATTTAAATAAAAATTAAATATGCATCGATAATTACTGATGGTTATATAATTTTAAAATTTTATTTTCTTCATTAATCAATCCATCGGAAATTCGTAAGTAATTTTTAATGGGTTTCAGTCTATCGAAAATATGTCGGCAATTATTATTTTTTAATCTTTCTAATTGAATCCGTTGGAAACTACATATTAATTTTGGCCGTCGGTAATATCCATTGATGATAGTCTGTTTCTAGTAATGAATTTATCAATTAAGCTTGTTAAGTCGTTTAATTTTGTTCAAACAAATATTGTAACATAATTATATATCACAATCATATCCTATAAATTTTAAAAGTCCTATTATGGATTCTATTGAATTTTCCAAAGACAAATTAAGTGGTTAGGAGTTTACAAGATCTATTTGTTATTGTGACCGTTTAGTTTAAAGTTAAATCTATAAAACTGTTCATTAATATACTTGTAATTAATTCAGTTGTTTCAAAGGAAAAACTAATATAAATGAGACTTAACGACAACACTTTTCTTACTCTTTTCAATTATTTTTTCTATTTTATATCAGTTTTGACCGATTAAACGTTAGGTCTTGTAACACTACATATAAATAAAAATTAATTTAATGATATATGCTTGTTGATATATTTTATCCTGTATTTCTTTTTAAAAAAGTGTATGATTTTTGAAGCTCCCAAGTCCCAATAATCCCTTCTCTTTGTTGGAAACCACTTCCAAGTTGACTCACAAGTCTTGCTACAATGATTGGCATTTTGCTCATACAAGTTGTGGAGCAATCACCGCATTGCTGGCATAACCTCTAAAAAATAATAGAAGAATAAAAGAATAAAAGAAATTACCAAAAGACTTTTGACGAATAAAAGAATAAAAGAAATTATCAAAAGACTTTTGACTTGGGTATTTAGTAACCCCATATTTTCTTAGTTCATCTCTATCTCTTAACTAATAAAAAGACCATTAAAAATTAGAGATAATAACTGACTTAAAAGACCATTAAAAATTAGAGATAATAACTGAGTTAAAGATATCATAGATTGTAATTTTCATCCTCGTCTCCATCCCCCAACCTCATCGAACAACATTGCTTCACCATCCTCATCCTCTCGAGAAAGGGGGTCCCTATCAAGGAATAGGAATTTCTTTTATATAATAACTAGTGTTTGGCACCACACGTTGTAAGATGTTTTTTTTAAATCATGTAATAAAATTAACATGAAACGTAATTCATTAATTTAGTTGTAATGATTTACAAAGTAGGATACTTAGGGGGCGTTTGGTTCGCCGGAATGGAATGGAATCTGGTCGAATTGGAATCTTAATTCCTTTGACCAGATTTCAGTTCCCTTGTTTGGTTCATTATTTTCAAGAATTGGAATTTGATAAATTCCTAAGAATTCCAAAATGGGGCAACTTGAGATTCCTTACCTTACCCATGGGATTTCATTGGAATTGAATTGGTTCTTTTATTAATGCCTAAAATACCCTCATCATAAAAAAGAACTATAACCCTAATCTCTAAAAAAAAAGAAGCCGACACCTCTTCACTTGGATTTTCGGTTCGGTTTTTTCGGAGTTTTTTTTTTAGTTTTCGGTTTTTCGATTTCGGTTCGGTTCATTTTTTTCGGGGGTTTTTTTTTCAAATTTCGGGTTTTGGATTTCGGTTCTGTATTTTGGGTTTTTTTTTAGTTTTCGGTTTCTCGGTTTTTTTTTCCAGTTTCGGTTCGGTTTTTCCTCACCCCTAGCAGTTAGGTTCTCCACCGTCTACTGCAACAACTAAAATATGTCTTGCCCTAACAGATGTTGTCTTGTTGTAGATTTTTACTTTTTTCTGCAGTTTTTAGCTATTTTTGCTGTAAAAAAATTATGATTTTTACTGTTTTAACAATTTCTGTAGTTTTTGGCTGTTTTATGTAGTTTTTAGATGTAAAAAAGCTCAAATTATTTTTAGTGTTAAAAAAATTGAAGTAATTAATAATTATTTTATTAAACTAACTTTTGTTTAAAAATTAAATTTAATAAAAAGGGTATTTTAGTCATTTACTGGAATTTCATTCCAATTCCAAAGCTACATTCTGTGAACTAAACAGACAGATTCCAATTCTTTCAACAGATTTCATTACAATTCTGCCAACCAAACAGTTGGTCAAACCTGACAACATTCCAATTCCAATTCCTTCAAAGTCAAATTCCTTTGACAGATTCCATTGCATCCAATTCCATTCTGCGAAGCAAACGCCCCCTTAATGTATTTCATTTAGAGGATGGACCAAAAAAATCAAATCTATATAATCACGTCATTCCACTATATCATATTCTCACCAATTTGGATAATCAAATCCAATACAAATAGAATAATTATCAATACTCAAATCTCACAGTACCACATAATCACTCTCAGTTCTCTATTATATTGATGATATTTGATATTGAGATATATTTATATATTCATGGTATATATCATTTAATTTATTTGTTTGATTAATTTTTTATATGGATAAACTTTTTAAGAGGGTTGGCCAAAATGAAAAAATTTCATGAGTTCAAATGATCAATCAAAATGAACGAATAATATGAGTTTAGAGGATCGGTTAAAATGAGTCAACCCTTTGAGTTGCCACAAAGGCATCTCAACCTCTTTTCATATACATATTATTTATTGTCAATCTTTCATCTCTCCATCAATATGGGATAAACAAAACTTGACCACAATTCAAGAAATGAAGATTACTCAATTATTCGGGTGTAACATCAACGTTGTGGTTTTGCACTTTTATATTTAAACTTGTTTTTTAACTTTGTGTTTTGCAATATAATGTACACTATGTGTTTTGCATTATTTACCATTTGATTGGTTTTGATTTCAGCCATAGTTATATATTTTTAAGCATCCGTCACTCATTTATATACCTTCATCTTCTTCCAAATATCATCATTCAACCAATGTAGGATGACGAAACTCAACATTATTTCAGGATGATTGATATTTTGTGAAATAAATAGTTTGTTTTTAGCCTTGTGTTTTGCATGATATTTAAATGTGTGTTTTGCATTATAATTTTACCAATTGGTTACCTTTGATTTACCATCACGCTTTTATACATCCAGTATCTTCTTCCAAACTATCATCTTTCCACCTATGTGAGAATTGAGCTGATGAAAGTCAACCTTATTTCCAGATTTGAGAAACACTCAAATTCAAACAACATGTTGCCAAGTCATCATCATTGGTTTCACTTTTAATTTTGCATTATAATTTTTACCATTTAGTGGTTTTGATTCCAACCATGGTTACATATTTCAAAGAGGATAATCCAAAATTAAGACAACCAACAAGGCAAACCCATGAATTGATACAAAAACATTTAATTCACATTTCTTATACACTTCACTTTGTTCAAATCTTTCAGATCTCACTAATGTGGGACAACTAAAACTCAACCACAATTTACCATTCGAGAATACTTAATTCTTGGTACCACCTCAATACCTTAAGGTTTTGAGAAACACTCGAACCTCATGTTGCCAAGTCATCATCTTTGTTTTTACTTTTAATTTGCACTATAATTTTTATCATTTAGTTGGTTTTAATTCCAACCATGGTTATAGATCTCAAAGAGGGTCATCCAAAATAAGATAACCATATGAGACAAACCCCATGAATTGACACAAATATATTTAATCCATGGTACCACATCAATACCCCAAGGTTTTCCTTTATATATATATATATATATAAAGATTTGTAACGTCAATTTCACATATAAACGAATTATCTAACTTGTTTTCGGGGAGTCCAATGGCATTATTGTTTCTAGTGAGTTTAATGCCATTACAAACTTCAGTAAACCCATATTTGTCCCCTAGAAGGGGATGAATATAAACACAACAGATTTGTACTTTTAGTTGTGTATGTTCATAAAACAAATGAATTAGAGAGTTATTGTGGAAGTTAGATAGACAAGACTTGATCCTAAACAATTCGGCTTGTGACAAATTTACTAGAAATTGAAAGAGTAACAGAATAAAGTTCTCTTGCAGATCTAAAGAACTGAGATAGTTTTCAGATATTGACGCCGGTTTTGTTTAAAAACCTATTATTCATAAATTTCTATCAAAATGAGGTGAGTTGCAACATTTGAAAAGGGTTGCCTTTTGTTGGTCCTGGAAAGAGACGACTTACACATTAAGTGTTTGTAGAAAAAGAGGGGGGGGGGGGGGGTTGAATACAAACATAAACATATTTTCACTTTTTAATTCATTCTTCTATATTTTGTATAAAAACAAAGAATTACACTTTTTTTGCGAAAGTTAAGAAGGTAAGACTTGTGATACTAAACAATTCGAGTGTGATAAATTTGCTAAACTGAAAGAGAAAGATACGAAGGCACTCTATCAGATTTGAAGAACTAAAATAGTCTTTAAATATCATGTGGCCAATATGAAAGAATAAGCACTTGCCTATTCTTCAAAAGGGGCAAATTGCATAAGATCCAGATACCGCCTTTTATAGCAGTCCATGCATAAAATGCAATAATACAACTTCAACGCATGTCATGATTTGATTTGTTGATCCATGTACCATTCTACTTTTCATATCAACCTTTTGGTATGATGTAGACACTTTCTGCTTCAACCCATCCTTCCGTATGTCGAGTGAACAATACAGTAAGAATCAAACAGTAGTTTGATACTTTTGAACTTGGTTTTGTTAAAATGTTCAACATGTTTCCCATATAAGGACAAGGGTTTAAGACTTGGTCCGAAAGCATCTTCGTATAGTCTTCATCCTTGCTTTAGTGTGCAGAGTGAACAGTAAAACAAGCGAATATTACTTACTTTGACTGACAAGTTGAACATGCTCCCATACCAGGATTAGAGATAGTAAAAGAAACTTTGTCCCAAAGTCTTCACTTTAAATCGGCTTTCCATATAGCATATCAAACTATCTATCGGCTATATGATAAACCAATCCGCTTTGGTGTCGATCTAACTTTACTTCAACTAGTCTTCGATTTTGCTGAAGGCGTTTTTCTTGATCAGATAACACATTACCAAGTATGACTTACAAAGGAACTTCTATCTAAAAGGATGATTCAGTATATGAAATACAAGGTATATTTCGGATACACCAAAAATAGATCCTTATCAATTATGAAGTTATAAACATTGGATGTTAGAATAATTTAGAGTAAAATGTGGGTTGTTGAGAATCAATATTGATTTACCTATGAAGATAGGTTAATCGGATACTTACAGTCGGATACAAAATTCTCACATTTTATTTAAGCTATGGATCTGATGGTGAATAAGATCTGAAACTTTAGCTAATAATTTTATTTATTGAGAAAGGTTTCAATGTTAGTCCTTTGTGCCATATCCGATTAGTGAAGTATATCGGATATAAACACTTGTGTTATATCCGATAAATGATGCATATCGGATATGACCATTACAAGACAAGTATTAAGAATTTATTTTCAAGTGTAATCGGATACTAGATGTATTATTTACATTTATAGTGGTAGAGATCAACACTGACAATTATATATATATATATATATATATATATTTATTAATAATCATGGTACCGCTCACAACATGATAAATGACATATTCATCAGGAATATGGACATGTTGTTCATCGTGAATGCTTCATCTTGATGAATATTCATTTTGAAGAGAGACATATGCCTCACCATGGGCAACACATGTGTTCTCTATGAAAAACGGTTGTCAACGGAACTTTTTTTTCTCTCTATATATGTATGTTTATATATCACTACTAAATGAAAAACTTTTGCCTACGAATTTTTCACTGGCGAAATTTGTTGCTAAAAGGCTATTGATCAGAAAACCATCACAAAAATTGGAGGATAAATTGTCGGTGGGTTTCAAATCAGTGACAGATTACCAGTGATTCTCTGGGGGATCCATTGGTATTTTCTTACAAAACATTAGATTCTACCAAACCATTGGGATTTTTTAGGTGATCCGTGGATAATTGAAGACGGAAATGTGCTTAGATGATTTTTATGGGTAAATGTCATTTGTTGTGTAAGTAAACTTGTTTTCTGGGTACATGTTTGAATTCGAATAAATTAGTTTATTGAAACGTTAATTGAAGTAACGTTTTTAGAGCTTATTGTCATTTTTTTTCAATTTTAACTCTCATTAATAGTAATAATTATTTATTACTATTAATTATAAATAAATATTAATGATATTAGCTAATACTAACTGAAAATTTATTATTAATCAATTTAATTATAGATTCATATTATTTATTAGTTACTTAATTACAATAATTATTAATCATATTATTTATTTTCACATTTATTTTAACTATTTTTATATATATTTAGTTTTTAAAATGTAAATATAACAATTAAGAATCTTTATGTAACATAAAACTAAAATTATACTTATATTGTTTTATTGATAATATAATTGTGTTAAATAATTTTAATAATATACTTAATTTCATTATTAAATATATTTTTAATTTTATTCATATTATGTAATGGGAATTTAAAATCCTAAATAATTTATTTTTTCTAATTTTTTCTAAAAAATCTAAATATTATATATGTATATTTAATTTGAAATTATTTTAATATATATATATATATATATATATATTGTTGTTAACTTTTTCTTGACCATCTTGTTTGTATTAGTTAGTAACTATATCATTAAATATTTTTTTAATTATATTTAAAAATATTGTAGTTGATTAATTTTTTAAGATGTTGTTTTGGTTATTTTACATTCATATAAGTTAGTTTTGTCAAACATGATTTGTTTATCAGATAGCTTATCAGCTACCTAATAAGGTAGCTAGTGATGGATCCATGATTTTTACCTAGTGGGTCCTAATTAAGGTAGACTAAAGGTACGTAAATTCACTTGACGTGTGTTTTACTCCTAACTACAGCGTTTTAAGGGATTTGTAAGTTTTTAGTTGATTTCAAGAGATTTTATTAGTGTTTTTGCCAATTTTGAAAGACTATTTAAGTTTTTTTGTTTGATTTCAAAAGACGTTTTTAGTGTTTTTGACAATCGTCGGCAAGATGCAGTCTCTTGAAAATATTTACTTGGGGGAATAAGGGTAAGTTTTGTATTTTTGATTTTTCTTAAACTATGTAATTTTTTTAAACCTCTTGACCGGAGTCCCTTCCCCCCCATCTTGTGTACACTAATCAATTCCTATAGTTAACTTATCAGGTAGTTTGTCAAATATAGCCTTAATTGTTCTCGGAGCTTGATGTGCTTTTTTGACAAATGAAAAATACTTCATCGTAATTCGTAAGCTACTATAAAAACAATAAATACAAATGATTTGAATTAGAGAAAGTAAAATTTTCTAATAATAAATTTGATCAACACAATAAAATTGAATATCTTTTTCCTCCACTAAGAATATAAACGCATTATGTTAACATACTTCTTCTAGAACAAAATTAATAAAAGCAAATTTTTATGTTTGGAATAATATGGGTTTGGGAGGCAAAAGAATAACTTAACTTGGTTGGTCATGTTACGTATTGGTTAATGCTAATTATTGAAAAACTAAAAAAATCAATATTTTAGTAAAAAAATTCACATCAGGAGAAACCTATCACGATATTACGATTTCATTTTTTAATTGAGTCAATCATTTTGTTTGGGGTTTTTCTAGTATTTGGTGATTATGCAAAAACAAAACACAATAATACTGTAAGGCTTTGAATAGTTTTATAGGATACCGTGAAAACAAAAAACAAAAAACAAAAAAACAATTTTAATCCGACTTGGAATAAGAAATGTATCGTTATTGTATCTGCTTTATAAGTTATCATACTCTGAAAATAAATTTCATTTTATGATATATTATTTGTAACATAATATCTAATGAAAGTATGCATATGATGATAAACGAGCTAGTATATGTAAGTGAAACATGAAATACATCGACACAAATATCTAACAAGTTTATGACGTAATATATCTTCATAATGTTTCTAGAAATTAGAAAACATATGGAGTGTTTGTTTTGTAGAACCAAATTTGATTAACTTGGAATCTATCAAAATAATTTGACTTTAAAATACTTGAAATGAAATTTGACCATACGTTTGGTTGGTAGGAATTGGATTGGAATCTCTATCATTTTATGGGTAGGGTGGGGATGGTAGTTGTGATGAGAACGGTAGTGGCTTAATGGTTTTTCTCCCCGCCCCACTTTATCGACGATAGTAGTGACATGATAGTATTGATGTGGAGGGTTGAGCATTGGGGTGGGTGTGGTAGCTGTAACGACAATTGTAGTGACAGGGTGGTATGTGGGGTGGGGGTGGTAGATGTGACGACGACTGTAGACATGGTGATAGGTGGGATGGGGGTGAGGTTAGGTGGCGAGGTGGTAGGTGATGATGACAGTAATGGCAAGGTGGTCGGGTAGCGGGGGTGGTGCGGGTGCGGGGGTGGAGGTTGGGGTAGGGTGGGGGTTGTGACGAAGATGGTAGTGGTGTGGTGGTGGTAGGGGGTTAAGGGTGGGGGTGTGATAGTATGGTCACAGTTAGGGTAGGGGGTGAGCGGTGTTGGTTGAATTGGATGCAAAATGATGGAATTCAAATCCTTCAATTATGGCAAGTCATGAGGAATTCCTTAATCTGTGGAATTCAATGGATTCCTACATTTTTAATAAGTGAACCAAACAAAGTAATTGAAATTTGGTCAAAGGAACCAAGCATCCAACATCTCCTTAGAGCATCTCTAACAAATTCCCCAAAATTTCTCCAAAATAAAGAACCAAAAGTCAAAATCTTCAAAACCAATTACAATCATCTTCAACAGATTCCGCATTTTGGAGATGGCAACATTGATTATAAAAATTTCTCTCTCTAAATATTTATCTTCAAAGTTTCATATTGATGCTCTCATTTGATAATTATTTTTGAGGCAATCTCCATATTTGGAGAAAAAACCATTATCTCTACTACTTTCTTCAGTTTGAAGATAGTTTTATAGAAGCTATTGAAGCAAAATATTAGTTCAAAATGCTCATTTTTTCTATTTTAAAGAAGTTGTTGGAGATATTGGCTTAACATCCACTAACGTGTTTAATCGTACAAGATTAATTTCGCATAATGACCAAAGTTAGAGGATTTTCAAGGGTAAGTTTCTAGATCTCTATCACCAAGCATAATATGAATATTTAAGGGCCATGAAAGGCCATCCTTGCATATGTTAACATCAAAGTTTTAAGGAAGTTTATGGTGAGGTTTTTTTTTGTTAAGCATATATTCAAGCTAAGGGTGTGCTAAACAAAGTAAATGTAAAATATAGTCTATTGAAGCTATGATGATAGAACTTTATTTGAGGGAAGTGAATAGAAAAATCAAAATATAACAATGTTTACAAAGAGGTGATGTTGTTTTCTGAGCCAAGGCGTAGGACCATTCTTTAAAGATGTGTAGCCTTAAGCCAATGGAATTTTTTTATTGAGAATTGGTTAATAAGACAACAAACTATATTCAAAGAGAAATGTAGTCCTATAATAGTTCAAGTTATTTTACGCAAAAGTGTTTTCAAATGGAATTTGGCTTAGAAGAGAGATATGGGTGGTTTAAGTTGTAATGTGTAAAGGCGTAAATATTTTGAGAAAAGATAATAAAAGGATATTTTTATCAGATTGGTGATATAGATGTTAATAAAATTGAAGAAATGCTTTGCTTGAAAAACAATTAGTGAACTCGTGTGTTTTCATGTACAAAATACCTCATACGAGTATGCAGTGTAAACGATGAGTCTATATAATCAATGAGAACTCAATATTGTTTTGAGACCATTTACACCAAGTCCTTTCTTGGTGCTGGAACAACGTCCCTAGGAGACAGCGTGTGTATATTCCAAGCCATGATTATCTATATAACACCTAAAAGACTAAAGAAACAGACTTGCGAAATGGATTGTAAATCAACTTAAACCATGATGAAATAACTCATGACTTCAAATTTATAAGGGGCTCATAAATATCATTCTTTACCTGTATGTGGGACTTGTCGTCACAAACTCTTCCACTTAAATCCAGCATACTCAATGTTCATTGACAAGGTACTATAAATTTCTCAAAAATACCTTTTGAAAATCCACTAATCCTCGTTATATATGTGAGGAATTTCAACTCTTTAATACATTAAATATGTCAATTAAATCACTGAATATTCATCTAACTATTATTATAATTTAATCTAGTTAAATTATGAATAATTATAATTAATAATTTTGATATATTTGTCTATCTACTTTTTTCGTCCCGGTGGTTTGTTGAAATTTTTTATCGTTGTCCTTGAAATTTTGGAATTACAATTTTTGTCTTTATGGTTTCCAAATCGTTGTTGTTTACATCCTTAGAACTAACATTGCTAGAAAATTTCCATTAAGTGATAGGTGGTTTAGTCCTTTTACCTTTTTAACATCTTCCTTATATTTGATTCGATAATATATTTTATTTTATATACACATCTTGACTCCTTTCCTGTTCCCCCTCCAACGACTTACATCAACAACAACCACCTCCCTCTCTGACGACTTCCATAAACGACGACCACCTTCCCCTTCCCTCGAGTTCTAGGGTTTTGTGTGCAAAAATCAAGGAGGAATAGGTGTTGATCAAGTTGAACCTGAAGATCAAGAGCAAATTTTAGAAAATCTACTATAATATCGATCAACCAATTGTTCCTCCTTTTCTCCCTTTTCATGATGATTGCCCTTATACAAAGTAGCCCCATCAAGAGTAACGAATGCCATGAGTAATGGGAAACGTGGGTTTAGGCGTCACCAATTGTGCTTTATCGTTAAGATTCACCTCTTCCTTTTGGCAAAATGAACTCAAACTGGTGATGCAACCAGAAACCAGGAACACGCATAAATCGTTATGGTGCCTACAAAATCCAAGAACAACCAGAAATCCCCTTTTTCTGCTGAGAATAGAAGACTGGACAGTGGTTTGAAAGTGGATTATGTTTTACCTAGCTTGTTTTGCAAAACCATAGCAAAATATCATCGAGACTACTTGAATCGGAGAATAAAAAAAGCACTAGCCGATGCCATCGTTGAATTCTTCTCCTTCTTCACTTTCATGCAAAGGATCAAGCACACAAGAAGAATTCCTTCACACCGTTAACCCCTTAAGGCTTCATTTGCCCATGTCCTCAGATTCATTTTCAGATCGATTTATCGTGGTCAAATATACTTTTTAGCCATGACACAAGTTGTCACGGCAATTGTTACTTCTAGCCAGACGATTTCTCTAAGCTGTATCCAACCAAATTTGATATTCTCTTCTCCGCAATTTGATTCTCATCATAATCATCATCGACTCCAACATTTTCTTATGACGGTCGTTTACAATTATGTAACACCCGAATTTTTGGGTTGGAACACTTTGAGGCAAAAAATAGCCAAAAAAGGGTATTTGGCAGATTTGCGAGGTTGTGCCATTTTGATCATATCTCACTCATCGAATCTCTGATTCAAGTGTTTCAAGATTGTAAGGAAAGAAACAGATAAAACTACAATCTTTGTGTTTTTGAGTTATATCAAAATGGAGTCGCATCTGAGCCGAAACAGACGTCGAAATTGAGAAAACAAAGCTGAAACGTAAAAGGAGGAATAAAAGAATTAATGGTGTTGTTTTAACATAAAGTAACGTTGTAGCATAATGGTAGTGTTATGTTGCTATATTCGGTTGGTCAAGGGTTTGAGCCTTGGCTATGGCAAGTTGATTAATATTTTTATAGAAGCAACAATTCCGACCCATGTGATGTTCCAAGTCCCACAGGGGGATTTTGGGCTTCCACGTGACTTGCCACGCCGGCCCAAGTCGTGCCAAAACTTGCGTAAGTCCCTGTTTGAGCTGGAAAATTCATATAAACGGGGTTTTCTTCATTCCTTCATATCTTCTTCATCTTGGCTCTGCTTTAGCCGATTTTTATTCATGTGTTCTTGTTTTTTAGAGGTATTCAAGCCTAAATCAATGGAGCAAACTTAATAGAAGTTCCTAGAGTATCGTGGACAGGTTTCATCTTCATCTTCTCCATCCTTTCTTCACCATTGTTGACTAAGCTTGAGATTTTTCCCAAATCAAGTTTGTTAGTCATTCTAACTGTTCTAAACCTTGTTTCTTGTCAAAAACCTTCCTATTTAATTCTTTAGAACGTTATCTTGAAGCATCTTCCTTAGTTTAGAGTTTTGACCATTTTGGAAGATTTTTGGGGTTTTTTACTAGGGTTTTATAGATCTGATTGTTGGGAGTTATTCTTGATATGCTTTAGGTTGGTTGTGATCTAGAAAAGGTTTCTAGTGAAGGATGCTTGCAGGCCTGGACTTCTCTTCAAAAGAAGCTTTTGAGTATACCTAGATTTAGCGAAAATCTAACAATGTGAGTTCAAGTTGGTTTGTAAAAACGATGTACATGCCAAAAATGTCCATGTTGATGTATTAACACGTTTACTTGCTATTTGTCAAATGTGTAAGTATTTTGATAATATGTGAATTAATTGGTATAAATGATTTTATAAATCTTGTAAAATGTTTATATTTGGGTTCTCGATATTTTGATAAATTAAACATAATTATGGGATGTTTTAATGTTTTATTTATAAATGAGGATTATTTGATGTCTTATGCATTTTGAAAATACTGGATTTATAAACCATTGGAAAATACATGTTATTGCATTCTGAAGCATTTTGGAAATATATGAATATGATTTCATTTGTGAAAATGGTTTGTCTCAACCAATGTTTTGAGTAATCACATGAGCGTTGGGTTATAGTACTTTTGCTCGGTTTTGACTAACATGGGTCTCATGGACAATTGTCCGATTTTAATTACTATATGTCGAGCTTTGGGAGTTGTATGTAATTATGGCATAATTTATGATTTATTACATGCTTTGAGTGCGTTGGTCATTCATTTTGGAGTTTAGTAAATTAGACTGAGTTGCATTTGGATCATAGGCACATGAGTCAGTCACTTGGTTATTGAAAAACCTTCGAGTCCCTCGTTTTGAGGTCATAAGCCGTTTGGGCTTCTAGTAGTCGGTATTACAGATATGGACCCAAATGGGAATGCCTCTGCGACCTTGGGTATTACGATGATGTAACTCATTGGAGTAAGCTGTCAGGACCGATGTTTAGAGGTTGGTGCCTCATATAGTTCGCACATGTATTCTAGGAATGAACTCATTTAGAGTCGGGTCCCATTATCATTTGTTCTTAGTATGAGTCCATAGTATTCATGTAGGTATAGAGTCGGGGTGTTTCGGAGATGAATCCGTATGGGTCGGGCTCTGGGACCTTAGGTATTACCACAGGTGCTCGTTGAGGGGTCGTACAAAGGGACCATGATCTTAAGACGCTACTTAGCAACGTTGAAAATACGGTTTACTTTGTGTTACGCCATTGTCGATGGAAACGGGTCTCCCCCGTCACTAAAAGGTGTTGTTTGGGTATATAGTCTTATCTATATTTTCGGTGATGTATTTGGATCATGGAGTATTATCCATAAGTTATAAAATTGTATCATGGGGACCTAACCATATTTTGGTATTCGAGATGATGGAGCTTTATTCATTTATTGGTATTTTGGAGCATTTAAACTTATTCACGTCTTGGGTGAGTGTCGGGTGTAGAATTCGTTTTAAACGGGTATTTCTATTTAAAGCTTTTATTACTACATTATTTTGACTTAAAGCTTTATTTACGAAAATGATGAGTTTGGGAAGACATTGCGTTTATAATGAAGTCATTCTATTTGAGAAAATATTATTTAATAAAGCAGTCTTTCGATTTCTATCAATTATAAATATCTTATAAACTCTTGAGCTCACTAGGCGTAAAGCCTAACGTTTTTCCTTCGTCGGCATGTGCATTAGGTTGTCGTTGAGGTTGGTACTAGCGGCATGTGTTGACTTGAGTGCTAGGGAGTGGCACATTAAAGATCTAGCATTTGTGACGTTTTCCGCATTCGGAGATAGTGGTTTAGAAACACCCAACTATAATTATGTCTTAGTATAAGACTTGGCCTATCTTTTGTAGAGTTTTAATTCCCGTTTCCCCGTTGGGGATCCCCGTTTCCTCGTTGGGATCCCGTTCCCTTGGGGGATGGGGTTGGGGCGATCTTATTTCCTAGCGGGGATGGGGATGAGGATGGGGACGGGGATGGAGTTGAGGAATCAGGGACGTGGATAGAGATCAAGGTCCCCGCCCCATTTCTATGTCCAATCGCTCATCCTTGTAAAAGTGAGTGATAACTTGTATAACAAATGAAATTTAGAAATGAAAAAAAGAAAAAAAAAAGTAAATCCTAAACTAAATGCTCGGACCCTAAACTAAATGCTCGGACATTTCCCGTATTTTACAACATTAGCGTGCTCTATTAGTCAAATGTTGCATTTAACACGTTCTAGAAAGTAAAATAATTTATTTGTTCAAGAAAAAAGTTCAACGACTTAATCACTTACAAAAATTCTCAAAACTTTTCACAAATTTTATTTAAAAACGAAAATACCTTTGAGCAACTAGTTAATTTAAAACTAAACAAGACTACCATTTATAAGGAAATTATTTTCCCAATTGTTTTGTGTGAGTAACTTCCAAATGAAACAGAATCAGCATTCACACATTTCTTTTGACATCTAACTATATTTTTTAGTCCAAAAAGCATATACACAAAGGTTTGTTTATCTATATGTATAGACATGTTTTAAGAAAGACCCTTGTTTTATTTATGAAAAATACAAGAATATTTTTAGGTCTTCAAATTAATTAATCCTAATTAAAATTAAACTAAATTAGTAATTATCAACAACTCGTAGTTATATTATTTTTGTCTTTATTTATTGAATATTGCTAGCATAACCGAAGACGCGTTGTCGATAATTATAATGGTGTGATTTTATTATGATAATTATGTGATAATGCTTTGATAAACTAGAATGGTTTTAATTAGGGTTGATTATTCTCTACACGACATGAAACACGACACGAAAATAAACGGGTTAGGGTTGAAGTTTTTGACACGCCAACCCGTCAACCCGCCAACCTGCCAACCCGTCAAATAAACGGGGTCGTGTTCGGGTTGACCCAATTGTGTCGCGGGTCGACCCGCGAACCCGCCAAGCAATTTTTTATTTTTTTAATATATTTAATATTTAGTTATTTACTTAATATTTAATATTTTTTTTTGAACGTTTTATGTGTTTGTTAAAACTTTTTGTTGAAATTTGAATGTTTATATTTGGTTGAATTTTTAGGTGATCCGTCAACCCGCCAACCCGTTTGTGACCCGCCAACTCGCGGGTTGACCCGCCAACACGACCGTGTCCGGGTTAGTGTTGTGTATCTCGACACGATAAGCTAAACAGGTCGTGTCCGGGTTGAGCTTCCCTGACCCGCCAACCCACGACACGACAACCCGAACACAACACGATTGTCACCCTTAATTTTAATACGATAATAATGTGATAAACCAAAAACTAACGATAATCACGTCCACAATCATCAACTATTCATTATCGCATTATTATCACAACAAAATTACACTATTATCACATCATTATTGACAAATGGAGACATTGACATATATAAGACGTCTTTGATGATTCCAACAATATTTAAGATATAAACACGAATCAGTGGTAACTATAAATTGTTGACACACATCAAACCGTTAGTAGAACTCAATCTCAATCGTTCATCTAGTATAACTAATACATGATTCAATGAATATTTCGATTGTTTTCTAATATAAAGCGTTAAACAAACTAACTGATTTTTCTAAAATAAATATCAAATTATAATAAATAAACTCTCATAATTTCTATGAGTATCTCATCATTTATATATATATATATATATAGGAAGGTTCAAATGAGAACTTTGCATTTTTAAATGAACAAAGGGACAATTGTGGATCAGATATGATGTGGGTCCCACATAATATTAAATCATTTATGATTTAATATGATTTAATATTAAATCATAAATGGTTTAATATTATGTAGGACCCACATCATATGTGGTGCCAAATGAGTTTCTTTGTTTCTTTAAATTGATAGTGTTCTCATTTGATCTCTCCCCATATATAGGAAGGTTCAAATGAGAACTTTGCATTTTTAAATGAACAAAGGGACAATTGTGGATCACATATATATATATATACACTTTATTTAAAATTTACTGAAATTTATTTAGTTTAATTTGATTTACAAATTTTGTCAAACAAAATGATATATTTCAAAATAGCTCCTATTCTAACATTAATATACTTTGTGGCACCTTCAACAAATTACAACTTAATCTTGAAGGTTAGCTTAAGTAATAATAAGGTTTAGTCTTTTGGTCTTCTCCCATATATCACTCATTTGAGTCCCTTTAAGACGACTATTCTACATGACCTATTAGATTAATTAGTTGAGATACACAAACTCATTTACACACCTATGGTTATTAAAAGAAAAAAAAAAGAACTGACAGTTCGTACAAAAAAAGCGATGGAGTCAAGTTGACAGTCGAAGACTTGTAAAGTTGTAGCTTTTGGTTATATATGAAATAGGTAGCACATAATTTTGACAAAGTCTTCATAATTTTTGGATTCTTTCACTTTCTTGTTTCATATGAACACTAATTGGTTTTCCTTACATGTTGAATTGGTCCACTTTGACTATTTAAACATGTTTTTTACAATAAAAAGATTTGTTTTAGTTATTCATATGCAAAAGTTCAAACCAGACATGTTTTTTTTTTCATTTGGTGGGGTGTTGTTGATATCATGCAATTTGAACTCTTTTTCATTAAAATCATAGTAAAAGTATATGTAAAAACATTTTAATGTTAATATGTACTAGTATAAAATTGATAAAAGGGTTCATGTAGCTCCACTGTGTTGCTAAACAAAACTTGGAAAGTAAATTCAGGGCATTGAAAATATAAGAAAATAAGATTTGTTTTGATATATGTGAAAACTTAATTGACAAGAGGTTTGTTTAGCCTTTATCCTTCTTCCATGGGAAGAACATATAGAGAGTAAACTATAAATTTGGTTCCTGTGTTATGCTCAAAATTTTGGATTTGGTCTATAAAATGCATTACGTACATATATGTTCTTTATAGTGTCTCTTTTATAACCACTTGGTCCATACACCTGAGACCACAAAAATCGTGGGTTAACTTAATCATCCGTCCCTCACACGTGGGCCGAATACGTATTTTTATAGCAGCTATCTATTTTTTATCAGATATATATATAAAACAATATCTCATGTTTATTATTTAATGCATTAACATACTAAATATATAATCCCACCCCTTTCCTTTTGTCAATGCACACCTCCCCGTTTCTTCGTCCAACCCCCCCCCTTGGTTACGGCGGACTCCCCCCCCCCCCTCTCTCATTTCTCTGGCTTTTGTAGCAATTTGCTTCTGCTTCTACTTTCAACATGATTCTAAAGCAATTTTATCTAAGTTTGTGACTCGGATCTAGGTAAATAAATGGAAGGAAAGAATAGGAATAGCTACAGTGGTAGCAAAGATTAAAGGGTTATGTAATCTTCTCTGCAAATGTTTTATGACAAAAATTACACAATATAGTTTAAGTTTTGGATTGCGAGACCAATAAACTAAAGAATTATCGTTTGAAATAAATAGGACAATTAACGCAGAAAAGTAAATGAAACAAGAGATTCTGCTGACGTGAAAAACCCTATCGAGAGTAAAAACTGCGGACGACTATGAAAATCTCGTCGGTGCCCTATGGACGTCAAAGAGGAATGTTCTTCACTTAAATGTTCTCCACCTTTTTATAGTATCTTTGAGCAACAAATAATAACAATTGTATAAGAATGACTTAATGAGTCAATGGTTGAATCATAATGATTAGTGTTTCCGTATTCTTGTCTTCGGTTATCACAAGTGTATTAATTGAATATTGATCCTTAATGATTGCACATTATGACCAACATTAAAATCAAAGATAACAGTTATCGAATGATTTGGAATGTTGACTGAGTTTTAGTTTTTGATTTAGATTTTTATTTTAGGATTTGGATTATGGATTTGTTTTAGTTTTCTGTTTTGATTTTTATTTGGTGTTTCATTTGGAGTTGTATAATTTGTTTCACTGGGGAAGAAGATCGAAGACGGTGGGTTATCATTGGAGAAAGAGACCAGAGGGGAAGAGAGTTGGGCAGTCATCGACTAAGGATAGAGGGGATAGAAAAATCTATGTTACGAGGTGGGGGATATAGTGAAAGACAAACAAAACTAATAAAACAAACTAGGAAAAAGAATAAAATACCCTTAAGTTAATACATTTTTTAAATGTAATGCTTTTTTTTGAAGGAAAATGTAAGTTGGTTAAAGAGACCAAAAGTGTAATAAAATGACAAACATAATGATCAAAAGTATAATTAAATTAAAATAGGACAAGACCTAATAATAAAGGAGAATATTAAAATATTTATGCAACAAATCTAGCTTATATAAAAACATAACCGATTCAAAAATCATATTTAAAGGTTATGATATGTTTTGCAATCGAGTCATGAAGTACATATATCATTGATTAAATTACATTTTTGGTCCTTGTGGTTATCACCTACTCTATCAACTTTGGTCCCTCTTTTAAACTAATTACAGTTTTGGTCATTGTGGTTGTCATTTGGTTTCAATTTTGGTCCTCGTGGTTACCACTTGGTTTCAATTTTGACCCATTTTAACTAACTAATGTTAAAAAGCCTGTTAACTTAAGGGGTATTTTGGTCTTTTACATTATTTTATTATTCTTTAAGAATTAAAAATATGTTATATTGTATTAAAAATATATATATATATATATATATATATCATAATGACAGTCATGGTCATCAATTACCAGTCACATTTTTCTCTAGCGGTGGCATCATCGGCAACTACATATCTTCCTAGGGGACTGCATCAACATAGGGGTAGACACCTTGATCCTCTTCGATGCATCTTCTTATTCTATGGTTTGTCCCCTCAACTCTTTCCTTACCGATCTGAATCCAACCACCATCCGTGAAGTGATTTGGTATGATGATGATAAGAGAGAGGAGAGTAAGAGGGAGGGCCTGGAAGTGGGTTTGCTTTTGTTACCATGGAAACCACTGTAGATGGTGAAACCATGAACATCTCGTCGAAAATGGTTTGCACGTCTTGGAACCAGATGAGAACCAAGGAGATGATTTGAGACAAATATTTCACATGGGTTGTAGGTTTTGTGGATTACCTCCATCTTCACCAAACCAGATCTTGGGGTTACCAGGTTTTGTCATTTGTGGAGACCTTTATCCTCACCACAATAGATTTTTGAACCCAGATATATCTTGTTGGCGACGGTTCCCACCCCTTTCCCCTCTATGGCAGGAAACACTCCGGCAATTGGTTTTGATTTAGGTTGGGTTTCATTTTCGTTTATGGGTAATTTGATTGGTTTGAATTTGGGTTGCCACTTCTCCACCGATTTGATTTATTTGAAAGTTAATTTTATGGATCTAGGTTTTCATTCGATACAAGTTTGAGTTATTGTGATACCCTCTCGATTTTATTGTTGATTTGGATTCCAAGAACATTCAATCCTCTTCTTAAGCAAGATTTGGATGTTATCAGATGAGATTTTTGTTTAGTTTTTAGATCTGTACACCATTTCTTTGTTCATGATGTCAGATTTAGGTTTCTGATCCGAATGGGTCATCCCACAATTTTGTTCTTTCCAGTTCTTTTTTATTTTGCAGGTGGGTTTTACCATGGTGGCAGGTGGGGGAGAGAAGAGGGGGAGGTTGGATTATGGAGCCATATCCATGGCATTCTTACTGTTTGTAGTCGTGTTGGACTTGTTGATTAAGGTTTCAATTACTTTAAATTGATGAGTACAAAATTGCCCCAGATCAAGATATTTATGCGTACATTGTTGATCCTCTGGTAAATATGTATATTGCTGAAAGTAAATGGGATGATCAAGCCGTTGAGGACTTTAATAAATGAATTGGGGAATAAGAAAGTGGTAGGTAGACCGTAAGAGGTCGACGGTGAAGACATCGTTGGAGAAGATGCGTTACTAGGTGGGGTCAGGGTGTTACCTATAATGTATATATTTTCTTATTTTTAAATTTGAAAATTAAAGAAATAATGAAAAGACAAAAATACCCACAAGTTAATAGACCTTTTAACAGAAGTTATCTGAAGGGACCAAAACGGAAACCAAATTGCAACCACAATGACCAAAACTGTAATTAGTTTAAAAGAGGGACCAAAGTTGATAATAGGTGGTAACTACAGGGACCAAAAATGTAATTTACACTATATCATTATATGAAATGTAATAAATAAAAAATGTTATTATTTCACTACGAAATGAAAAACTTTTGTCTACGTACATTTCCCTCGAAAATCTGTTGTTAAAAAGTGATTCTTCACAAAATCATCACAAAAGTAGATGGATAATTCAAATCGGTGACAAATTATCTAGGGATTCCTTGGCTGATTCGTTGTTATCTTCTCGAAAAAATCGAATTTTACCGAGTAATTGATATTTTCTGAGTTATTTGTAGGTAATCATTCATGGAAATTTTTCTAGGTAAAAGCCACTTGTTTTGTAGTGTAAAAGGTGTGATAATAATCTAACTCTTATAATAATTAGAATTTCTACAAATTAAATTCAGTTAAACATTAACCGTAAAAAGCAAAAGATTAGAGTGAATAGAGAAAACGATAAACAATTTGGTTGGAAGAGATGCATCATTAACTAATGGTGGTGTGACCACCAATAAGAAAATCATAACGAAATAGACAACTGTTTTGTACTTAAATCGAATTAATAATATTAGAAAATAAGCAAAAGTGTGTTATTAATATATATAGAGACAAAAGTTTAAATCTGAATTCAAATTGGGTTGTATACGTGAGAACAAAGAAGATCGCGACACGTGTCTGAATGTAAATTATTTTAGACAGAATAATCAAAGAAATATTTAGACTGAATATAATATTTATTCAGTCTGAATATTTCTTTGATTATTCAGTCTAAATATGACACGTGTCGCGCACTCATTTGGCTTCACGTTCACAAGTAAATTTGAGTTCACATTTGAACCCGCCCCTATATATATATATATATATATATATGAAGGTTCAAATGATAACTTTGTATTTTTAAAGAAACAAAGGGACACTTGTGTATCACATATGATGTGGGTCTCACATAATATTAAATCATTATGTGGTCCACAATTTATTCTTTTAATAAGGGATGGTTCTCATTTGATTCCTCCCCCTATATATATATATATATATATATATGTTCCTTTAAGGAGGGATGATTCTCATTTCATTCCTCCCACACACATATATATATATATATAGGGGAGGAATCAAATGAGAACCATCCGTCCTTAAAGAAACAAATTGTGGACCACATATGATGGTGGTCAACATAATTATTAAATCATTTATATTTGAATATTTAATCATATTAAATTAAAAATGATATAATATTATGTGGGACCCACATCATATGTGATCCACAAGTGTTCATTTAAAAATGCAAAGTTCTCATTTAAACCTTCCTCTCTCTCTCTCTCTCTATATATATATATATAGGGGATGGATCATACGAGAACCACTCCTTTTTAAATAAATAAATGAACACCTTGTGTACCACATATGATGTGGGTCACAGATAATATTAAATCATTTCTCTCTCTCTCTCTCTATATATATATATATATATAGGGGAAAGATCATGGGAGAACATCCTATGTTTAAAGAAATAATTTCTAAGTCACAAATTTGTAAAATCAATTGATATTATATTGGATGACACTCAAATAGTTAATGGATGCTGAAATAAACTTTTCACCAAGGATAATTTCTTTTAGGGTAAAACTAGTAGGGCTCAATAGTAATAATATATTATCGTAAAACCCCAAAAACCAAAACAACATAGGATATAAATTCCAAGTTCAACCAACATAGATTAATCAACCAAGGACTAATTAATTAAAAAATTCGACTGAAATCAAAATAAGCAGCGGAAAGTCTAAAGTCAACAGCTGAAATACTAATCTAACTCGGAGGCTAAACTCTTCAGCGGTCTCTCTACATGACTATATCCCACCCTTTCCCTTATCCCCTTTTATTGAAACATATCTGCCTGAAAATATTTTATTTTGAAAAGCGAGAGTTATACCAAAAAGCCTAGTGAATTCCCATAAAAGCAGTTAATATTTTCAGCAGTTTATAAAAGCATGCAATGGTTTCCCAAACAAACTGACCGATTCTCATATAGAGAACAATATACGTATTGGAGAAACATGACAAATGCAAACACTATCACAAACCCTTAGCGAAAACTCAGTCCATAAGAACCATACCTATATGACCACAAACCCTTAGTGGTGATAAGATTTTTAATATATAAAGAACCTTGCCATATATCTCTAATTTAAATGATAGTGCACATATCGACTCCAAAGCTTGTAAAAGTGATCATGATAAGTTTTGAATTTATAAAAGACAATTTATAAAAGACAATTTATAAAAGACAATTTATGTTTTCAAATTTAGGATTTCGGTTTGGAGATTCAGGTGAGTTCCCTATCATTAGAAAAATGCAATACCCCCCAAAAGTCTTCTATTAGAGACTTAAGATAAACCCTTAATCCAAAAATCCAAACCCCGCCCTTAAACGAAAACTCGAGACGGACGAAGTCGCACCAGTAGGTTTGTGCCGCGACCTAACCCGCAGGAGCTACTGTTTAGGCTCTTCGTCCCTACAGCTCCAACCCCCCCCCCCCCCCCCCAAATCTCATACCAATATCCAATAATGGTTCCAATCTCTTCAAAATCATATACAATGATGCTATTAACCTTTAAATAATTTCCAAACTAATTATCATTAGTGGAGAGAGATTTACCCAACAAATTCTCAAACCCATTCTTGAGTTTTCATCAATTGAGTTGTAATTAGGATTTTCAATTCAAAAGTTCCATTAACGAACCGAAATATTCCTTGTTCAATGGTGATAGCTAGATAATCAATACTTATAACACTTAATCATTTCATCAACAACCAAAACAAGTATGTCTAGCATTCTAGCATCACCATTGAAACACCCAACAAAAAGATGAAACTTCTAAATTGGGAATATGGATTAATGCCTGAAGATGAAGACTTCTTGATATGATTTCTTCTCAAATTGACTGATTCTATTCTCCTCTCCCTCTTCTGTACGTTTCCTTGAGGAATACACACACACACACACCTTCTTTGATTGAGCATAAATGAGGGATTCCCTTTTATTTTAACCATAATAAAGTAATATTTTGACCATAATAAAGTAATATTTTGACCATAATACCCTTGAAGTAATTAGATTATTATTAATTAATTTTTTAATTCCTTAAAATATATATGTGGCTAGGAAATTGTTCCTTTATTTCTTTAAACTAGAAAAATTCTCATTTTAACCTCCCTCCCTCTCTCTCTCTCTCTCTATATATATATATATATATTTATATATATATATAGAGGAAGGTTCAAATGAGAACTTTTAATTTTTAAGGAAACAAAGGGACACATTGTGGACCACATATGATGTGGGTCCCACATAATATTTAATCATTTCTGATTTAATATGATTTAATATTAAATTAGAAATGATTTAATATTATATGGGACCCACATCATACATGGTCCACAATGTGTCATTTTGTTCCTTTAAGGAGGGGTGGTTCTCGTATGATCCCTTCCTTATATATATATATATATATACACACACACGATGATAATCAAATAAAAACCAGAAGAAGGTTAAGGACTTAAGGACTAATCTCAACCTGCTACTAATGGGTTGGGTTCGGGTTTGGTTGGCGGGTTGGGTCAATTTCTGCCACCCTTAGTTTTAATCAATAGTTATTAAAAAAGATGACATTTTTTGTAATATTAGCAAAATACACATCCAATCTCATGTTTAATTTGAAAATTTAAGGACAAACATGTAGGAGTGGCAATGGTGTCGTGTTCGGGTTGGCGGGTCGCTGGTTGGCGGGTTGACGGGTCAGGGAGGCTCAACCCGGACACGACTTGTTTAGCTTATCGTGTCGAGATACACAACACTAATCCGGACACAGTCGTGTTGGCGGGTTGGTGGAGGGTTGGCTGGTTGACGGGTCACCTAAAAATTCAGCCATATATAAACTAATAAACATCCAAATTTGAACAAAAAATCTTAACAAACACATAAAACGTTCAAAAAATATTAAATATTAAGTAAATAACTAAATATAAAATATATTTAAAAAAAATTAAAAATTGCTTGGCGGGTTGGGGGTCGACCCGCGACATGATTGGGTCAACCCGAACACGACCAGTTTATTTGGCGGGTTGGCGTGTCAAAAACTTCAACTCTAACCCGTTTATTTTCGTGTCGGGTTCGTCGTATCGAGAATTGCCACCGCTACAAACATTTAATTTCAACCACTTGCTCCAACTCTCATCTCCATCCTATACGCCGCCACCATCACCAAAATAAATTTTTATGTTTTATCTAGTGAATCTTGTTATCAAAATGACGATTATGCCCTTTTTTAAAACTAAAAATAGCTTTAAGTTAAAATAATAAGATCTAAGGCTTAGATCTGTTCTCACAGTTTTCAACCTTAACGACAATAATCAAATAAAAATCACAAAAATGTTACAAACTCGTGAAAATTGATATAAAAATAGTTTTTACATGATTTTTTTTATCAGATGTTATGATTTAAGATATTAATTCACATATGTTTTTGTTCATATGAAAAAAAATATTACATGTGGAAAAAAACGTTTTGTTTTACCATATGAATTTTGTTTCATATGTAATAGTGAATCAATGATTTTTTCCACATATAATACTTTTTTGTTCATATGAAAACAAACATATGTGGAATAGTATATTAAATCATAACATATCATGAAAAACAATTATGCAAAACTATTTTTATATTGATTTCTACGAGTTTCTACTATTTAAAACGTTTTTAAAAATCCTATATATACATATAGAGGTGGGTTTAAATATGTTAGTCCCCAAAGAGAGATGGCTAACTAAGAGAGGGTTTTGTAGAAGGGAGGGTTGAATATAAAACACACAGAATATACTCTTTTTAAATTTTTTAATATAAATATTAAAAATTTACACACAGATAGTTTGATGCGGAAAAGAACAGGCAGACTATTCTATCAAACTAAACACACAGATAACAGTAATTAACTATTACACTAAGCAAGTTAAAACAATACTGTTATAGCACACAGCTTTGCCACAGTCAAACAAATAATCACTCTGAAGATTTGTTGAAAGCGTGAGATTTCTGGGAAGGACTTCATCTCCTTTTATAGTGTCCATGCATGGGATGCAAGTGGACAGCTGTCAAGGTTTCATTAGCTGGAAGATTATCTGATGGACAAAGGAAGAGACCACTTCCTTTGTACTAGAATAATGGATGAACCATTCCTTGTAGCACGTAATGTCAGATAACTTTATCTTCTTTTCTTCATGCTCTGTGAAGTCCCATCAAGCCTTTTAGCTAAAAGACAAATATTCCTTTTATAAGAATAAAAGAGAATGTCTTTAATTAAGGCTTGGTGCCCAAGTTCTTGCTGGCTCACGTGTCTTGCAATTGATGTGAGTCAAGAACTTATCTCTTTGAAATTGCTAAGTGATACATCTCACTATGTATCACATCGGTGGATACCTTATAAGGCTGGAGTTGATAAGTGTACACTTTGCTTGATAACTTCTTCTTTCACTAAGTGACAAAAGTGTATACCCTTGTGAGATGATATCACAGCCTTAGAAAATATACCTGCAATTTCGGTGACCAAGATCATAGTGTCGGTGACCATGACATCAAACTTGATGACCTCATCTTATTTGATGTCCTTAGTACTTTTGATGACTTTTGAGTGTACCATCGGTGACCCACTATATTGGTGACCCAATCTTGACTTGGCAAAATGGTCTGAATATTGAAGTTGGTTGATACATCCAAAATTCCACTTTTTGATGTACAACCCCTTGATTGAATAGTCTTTGACTCTTCAATACTTGAAGCATATTTCAGACCTTCAAAAGAACCTGTAAAAATTCATTCATATAAAGGAAGGTGGTTCATCACCAAATCATCGGTGACCCAACAATCTCCCCCTATTTGATGATGATACCTGTAGGTTAGAAAAATTCTTTTTGACCCTTTCTATTTTTCTTTTGGGTTCTTTTGACTCAGATTTTTTTTTTTTTTTTTGATTTTTTTGATTTTTTTTTGATTTTTTTTTAACTGAGTATGTACAGTATAGAGTATAAAATAAATGAAAGAATAAGTATAAGTTTAAGTATGTGCAAAGCTTGTAAAAATATTAACAAGAGATGGGATGGAAGAAAATATGAACTTTTATTAATCAACACATAGGATTGATCAGAGTACATGATTAATAAAGTTCATACTGTACTATACGTCTGCAAGATCATGGATCTGAGGGATCTCTTCGTTTAAGTTCATCCAAGATCATTCTTGTGATGCCATGGTCTTCAATGGGAGGCACTCCAAGAATAGCAGAGAGGAAGGAGCTGTGAGCCCTTGGGATGTCAGATGCTCTGAAGAAACCGATGTTTCCAAAGATGTCTTCAAAGAAAACCCCAAGCTCTGGAGTAGTCAGCATGGTTTGCTGCGGGTAAGCAATAGAAGTAGGAATGGAAAGATCTATACCCGAAGCATTTATCTGGATGCCCCTTTCATGAAGCATAACAAAATGTCCCTTCTTCTTGTTTTTAGGAGCAGTGATGACCTCTCCTTTAAGACCCTGTTGAATGAAGTACATTTGTTGTGCTTCAAGGTATGTCACAAGAATATTATTCTCCTTTTGGATGTTGAGCATCTTGATGAAGAGTTTTCTGAGAATATTAAGTACCAACTCCTTGTACTTGCTTTTGCTCTTGGAGATGCATTTACCAACTTCCATCCACTCAGTCATCCCAAGAACTTCCAACCATTCAGCTTCATATACTTTTGATACAGTATCAGCTCTCTTAAGGATGATAAGTAACTTGGGAGAATTCTTGGTTGGAGGTTGGATGGTAGCATTGATAATCTTGGAATCATCCTTCCTGTTCTTCAATCTTCTTTTAAACCACTCTACTTCCTTTGCCTTCTTAGCCTCATCAACCAATTTTGCAGCTTCAGATTTCTTCTTTATATTTTCAAGCTCATCTTTTTGAGCTTGAATTGCATCGGTGACTTTGGCATGAACAGCTTCATCATGAGCTAGCTTGAGTACATTAGTCTGATCATACTCAAGCTGAGCCTTGATAGCTTCCTCTCTTTCAGCCTCAGAGAGAATTACCCCAAGAGGATCGGTGAGTGCTGGGGCAGGCTGAAGTCTGAGAGTGTCTGCATGAGGATCTCTCATCTTCTTCTTTCTCTTCATTTCTTCCTTCTGCTCTTCAAAAGAAAGAGGCTTCTTTCCTTTGGCTTTTTCTTTTCTCCTCTTTTCTTCTTCAGTTTCAAGGGGTTTAGCACTGACACTCTCCCCCTCAACAGCTGCTTCGGGTACCAAAGGAACAGGGACCACCTCTGTGACCATACCACCATCGGTGGCTGTAAGAGCCACTTTGGTGGTTGCCACGTCGGTGGCTGGCTGGCTGGCGTCGGCGGCTGTTTTGGCAGTGTCGGCGTCGGCGGCTTTGGTAGCTGGTTGAGTGGTCTTCTCATTTTTCTCCCCCTCAGTGGTTGAACCCTTGAAACCTACTGAAGAGAGAAACTCTTTCACCCGTTCCATATCAGAGCAGAGAGCACCAAGTTTCTTCTCTACCCTTTGAAGGACAAACCTGTCAGTATCCTGGAAGAAAGAATCACCAATATCAAGTTCAACCGTTGGAGAAGAGGTTGGAACTTTATCAATCTTGGTGTGTAGACTTGAGAGAGACTCCATTATTGCCTGTTGATTTGCAATAAGAGTAGAGATATCTTTGGTGATTGAAAGGTCAGAATTCTAAGGGTTCTAGAGTTGAATTCGGCGCATGGTCTGACATTGATGATGTCATTAGGGATAAGAACAAATAATCTTGCTTATCAAGAATGGTAAGTCAAGAGTTATCTTTTAAGGGTTAAGAAGGTGAAGGGTTTGTAATGGTTACCTTGGAGAGTTTAAAACGTCGGTGGCTTCATAAAAGGGACAAACGTCGGTGGCTCGTGAGGCTGACGTCAGCAAACGTTGGTGGATGACGTCATTGAAAACGTCGGTGAATCGACCAGAGGTGCGACGTCAGTGGCTTGAATCAAGGTGCAACGTCGGTGGCTCGAACCAAGATGAGAGAGAGACGTCGGTGGGTCGAGGCAACCAACGTCGGTGGATACACGGTGACCGTCGGTGGATACACGGCTTCAAAGATCGTCGGAAGGTGGATACACGGTGACCGTCGGTGGCTTCAATGATAGATCTCGGTGGTTCGACTCGGTGACGTCGGCGGCTAGAGCACAGATGGGAGTATCGGTGGCTCGTCGGAAGGTGACTACGGTGGTGTCGCCGTCGGTGGGTGTCGGTGGCTTGGCGATGGTGGTTGCGTCGGCGGCTCGTCGGTGGGCACACAGCCACCGTCGGCGGCTCTTTGGTGGTTACCGTCGGCGTCTATCGGTGGTGGATTGGTGGTTTTAGGGTTAAGGTTTTGGGGAAGAGATTTTATGAGAGAGAAGAGAGAGAGAGAAAGAGAGTACCGTTCGGTGACCTAGTCACCGACATTTTAGGTTTATATATATATATAAATTATTTTCCTTTTATTTTTCTTTATTTACTTATATATATATATAACATATATAATATATATAAGTTATAAAATATATAAATGTATTATTATATGACAAAAAAAATATAGTATATATAAATATATAATATTCATAAATGAATATAATATATATACATATAATATATAAATATATGTAAACATGTAAATATATAAATATATATCATATATATATATATAACATACATAAATGTATTATCATATATACATACACATAATATATAAATATATATGTATATGTTAGTCTATATTTATCATACCTAATTCGCCAATGAGGAACTTGAACCTTGCTTCATCAAGGGGCTTTGTGAATAGATCAGCTAGTTGATAGTCGGTGGGAATGAAATGAAGTTCCACATCACCTTTAGAGACATGATCTCTTATAAAGTGATACCTAATATCAATGTGCTTGGATCTTGAATGAAGCACAGGGTTGTTGGCAATGGCTATTGCACTTGAGTTGTCACACATTATTGGGATTTTTGAGAAAAATTGATTATAATCACACAACTGATTTTTCATCCACAATATCTGTGCACAACAACTTCCAGCAGCCACATATTCTGCTTCAGTAGTAGAGGTAGACACCGAATGTTGTTTCTTACTTGACCAGCTCACAAGCTTTCCTCCAAGTAACTGACAACTTCCAGTTGTACTCTTTCTGTCTATTTTTGAACCTGCAAAATCAGAATCAGAGTACCCGATGAGATCGAAACCTGAGTCTTTGGGATACCAAAGACCCAGATTTATGGTACCTTTCAGATACCGAAAAATCCTTTTCACAGCAGCCAGATGTGATTCTTTAGGATTTGCTTGGTATCGGGCACACAGACAAGTAGCAAACATAATGTCAGGTCTACTTGCAGTCAGATAAAGAAGGGATCCTATCATGGCTCTATAATTTGTAATATTTACAGAAATGCCATCAGGATCAGAAGAGAGTTTAAGAGGAGGAGCCATAGGAGTTTTCATGGTAGAGCAAGTATCAAATTGAAACTTTTTCAGAAGGTCTTTAATGTATTTACTTTGATTTATGAAAATACCTTCTGGAGACTGTTTTACTTGCAAACCAAGAAAGAAAGTTAACTCCCCCATCATGCTCATTTCATATTCTTTTTGCATGAGGGAGCTAAACTCATCACACAAGGATTCATCGGTGGCTCCAAAAATAATATCATCTACATAGATTTGAACAAGAATGATATTACCTTGTGATTTCTTGAAGAAGAGCGTGTTGTCAACCTTGCCTCGTATGTACTTATTTCTAAGTAGATATTCTGAGAGAGTGTCATACCAGGCACGTGGAGCTTGCTTCAGTCCATATAGAGCTTTATCCGGCCTATATACATGATATGGATGGACCGGATCTTCAAACCCAGTGAGGTTGCTTCACATACACTTCTTCGACTAATTCACCATTCGGAAGGCACTTTTGACATCCATTTGGAATACCCGAAAATTCTTGTAAGGCATGGGCAAGAAATATTCGGATAGCTTCCAATCCGGCAACGGGAGCAAAGGTTTCATCATAATCAATTCCTTCCTCTTGCCGATATCCTTGAGCAACCAACCTTGCCTTGTTCCTTATGACAGTTCCTTCTTCGTCCATCTTGTTTCGAAACACCCATTTTATTCCAATAATTGTTTTGTTGGATGGACGAGGAACTAACTTCCAGACTTTGTTTCTCTCAAATTGTGAGAGCTCTTCTTGCATGGCAATTACCCAGCTAGGATCAGCTAGGGCTTCATTTATCAGCTTAGGCTCAACAATGGAAACAAAGTTGACATATAAGCACAGATTGCTTATGCCTCTTCTGGTTTTTACACCAACTTGTGGATCTCCTATGATTTGATCTATTGGATGATCCATGGTCCACTTTAGTGCAGGAGGTAAGGAGGGAGGTAGAGAAGAGGATGAGGTAGGAATTTGGGATGGTGAAGAAGGGTTTAAGGGAGATATGGTGTTTTGGTGGGTAAGGTCTTCTGAAGAGTTAGTTTCAGGAGGTGGAGAAGAAAGAGAAGGTTCTGAAGGTGAGGTGGTGTTTATGGGAGGCTGAGAAGAGTTGCTATCTGGAGGATTGGTTTGAGAGGGGGATGGAATTTCACCAACACATGAATTTATCCATAGGTTTAATTTTTCTTCATCACAAGATAATGAAGAAGTTTCAAACTCATCAAACTTCACATGCATGGATTCATCTATGCATTGTCTTCTTAGATTGAAGATTCTAAAGGCTCTTGAGGAGAGAGAATAGCCCATGAAAATTCCATCATCAGACTTTGGATCAAACTTTACAAGTTGTTCCCTGTCATTTAGCATGTGACAAGCACAGCCAAACACATGGAAGAAGTCAACTGTAGGTTTTCTTCCATGGAAAACTTCATATGGGGTCTTGTCATGCCTTTTGACTGTGATAGACCTATTTTGAGTAAAGCATGCAAGGTTAATCGCTTTCCGCCCAAAAATAGGTTGGCAACTTGGATTCCCTCAGCATAGACCTTGCAGCTTCACATAGTGTTCTATTCTTTCTCTCAACAACACCATTTTGCTGAGGAGTGCGTACGGCAGAGAAGTTCTGAGAGATTCCTTTTAGGTCAAAGAAATCTTCCAGAGCAGCATTCTTGAATTCAGTGCCATTATCACTTCTGAAGGACTTCACCAGCATTCTTGAATTCACTCTTGTGTTTCAGAAAGAACACCCAAGTATATCTAGAGAATTCATCGACGATTACTAGCATATACTTTTTACCACCCAGACTGGGTGTACTGACTGGACCGCATAGATCCATGTGAAGCATTTGAAGAGGTTGAGAGATAGAAGAGCATTGTTTTGTTTTAAAGGAAGTTCTGGTGAGTTTTCCTTTTTCACATGCCCCACACAGCTTTTCTTTTTCAAAAGCTATTTTTGGCATTCCAACAACCAGCTCCTTGTTGGAGAGTTTGTTCAAGGTTTTAAAGTTTAGATGAGAGAACCTTTTATGCCACAGCCAACTTTGTTTGGCTAGTTCTTGAGAAAGGAGACACACAACTTCTCCTATTGCACTTTCCTTCATGTTGATTATGTACACGTCATTCAGTCGGGTTCCTGCTAGTACAATCTTGTTCTGTACGTCAAAGACCAAACATACACATAGCTGGAACATGACCTTATAACCCAAATCACATATTTGGCTTATGCTTAGAAGATTGTACATCAGCCCTTCAACATGAGCTACTCTGGAGAAAGTGATGGTTCCATTTGAAATGGTACCATATCCTTTGGTGACCCCTTTTCCATTTCCTCCAAAGGAAACAGTGGGTCCCTTTTCTTTTGAGAAGTTAGAGAGAAGAAGTTTGTTTCCGGTCATGTGTCTTGAACATCCACTATCCATGTACCATATATGATCTTTATTTGGTACCTGCACCCAGAAACAAATTTAGACTTTTGGTACCCATTTTGAGGTGGGTCCTTTGGGATTAGAAGGCATTTTAGATTTGCAAGGAGCCAAGTCTATTGGGCAATTTTTAGCAAGATGAAGAGTGTTGCCACAGTTATAGCACTTCTTTAAAGGAAAGACCTTTTTAAAATCCCTATCATCTAAACTTTGGACAGAGGTTGAGGAATGAGAAGAAGAGGGGTGTCCAACACCTGGTCTTGGTCCAAGAATACCTTTACCAGGATTTCTTGATTTCTTCAAGTTTACTGACCGAGGAATAAAGTCAGTAGCTATTTGAGATTTCCTTTTAGATGAAAAATTTGATTTAGAAAAATTTTTCTTTTGAGGAGAAAATCTTTTTGAAGAAGAATACTCAGCAACTTCAGAAGGCTGCTCCTGGAAGTACCTTGACTCATAAAGACTTAAGGAATTTAAAAGTCTTTGGATAGGTTTGGGAGAAGAAGAAGAGCTTGGAAGAGTTGAAACCATTGAAGACTCAGAAGAGATTTCTTTAGCTTTAACAAAGACTCCAAACTTTTTGGAACCAGATTCTACTTTGAGCATGTCAAGTAGATCTATAGAGTGAACGGAGGTAGAATCCTCAGATGAGTAACCGAAGAGATCATCATCGTCATCGGAAAGGAAACCAGCAGGAAAACCTTGACACTCAGAAGAGGAAGGGAGTGGAAGGTCAAGAGGTTGAGGAACATCTTTTCCATAACCAAGGCCAGACTTATCCTTGCTGGTGATTTGATCTTGAAGGATCCTTTCTAGATTCTTAGAGGATTTAGTCCATTTAGACAGAACCTCTTGTTCCTTTTCAAGAGTGGAAGAAATCTTTGATTTTTCCTCAGAAAGACTGTCGTTTAAATACCGAAGGTTTTCCAGATCAGCTTTCATTTTGTCAAAATCTTTTAGTTTTGAAAAGCAAGAGAGGAGTTGATCATTTAGACATTTTATGTGCATATCAGCCTTTTTCTTTTGAATCTTTAAGTCACAGAAGTCAACAGTTAAAGAATCAAAGGCGTCAGCCTTTTGATCATCAGAGAGAAAGGTAAAAGGATGTACACGAGGTTTTGTCCCCGAAGTGGATCCCTCGGCCAGATACAAGAGTGGTGTAGAGTGATTTCTCCATGTCTTCTATCTCATCAATTTTGGCCATGAGGCACTTAGTGACATACTCACTCTCACTCTCAGAGGTTTGCTCATCTTCCCAGCAATGAGCCTCAGCAACTAAGGTTTTATTTTTACCTTGGTTTCTCTCCTTTTCTCTTTTGTATTTGGCTTTGTATTTCTTGTACCTTGAGGTTTCTTTTGATTCAGAGTTTTCTTTAGAGGATTGGCAATTTCTCTCTTCATGCTTCCTAGAAGCTGATTTTGAGAAGTCATGGCCATAAGAAGAAGAAGGTTTAGAAGAAGAAGCTTTTGATCTGCATTCAGAAGCAAAATGACCTTTCTTTCCACAATTGAAGCATTCTTCATTTGCTTTATCAGAAGAGGATTTTTGAGAAAAAGGTTTTCTATTAAATTTGGAGCGGTTTGAAGAAAATCTTTTGTTCTTAAGGTTTCCAGCAAGCATTGCCATACTATCAGAAAGTATGTCAATGGCTGATTCTTCTCCTTCATCATCAGCAGCACTATAGTATGCATCTGACAGATGAGAAGAGTCTTCCTTAATATCTTTTTCAGAATTAGAAGAAGGATAGGTGATTCTAGGAATACAAGAAGAAAGTTTTGAATCACCTATCAAAGCAATAAAGGAGGATTTGATATCCTTTATAAGAGACTTTCTCTGATTCTTAGTTTGTTCATAGTGAAGAAGAGTTCCATAGAGAGCAGTTAAAGGCATTATTTCTAAGTCCTTGGTTTGCTTGATGCAAGTACAGATAGTTTCCCAGAAATCTGGAAGACAATCCATGAACTTGCAGAGAACTTCTTCATTATCATAAACTCGGCCAAGAACTTTGAGATCGTTGAGAAGACAGTTAAAACGATTAAAGTAGGTAGAAAGAGATTCTCCCTTTTCATGGGAGAAGAGTTCATACTTTCTAACAAGACAGATCCTGTTAGATTTCTTTACTTCTTTGGTGCCTTCATATAAGACACTCAAAGTATCCCACATCTCTTTAGCAGTGGGAAGGTTAAGAAGAGAATGATACACATCATCAGGAAGGGAAACAGCAAGAGCAGATTTGACTTTAGTATCTAAAGCAACTAGGCGTTTATCATCTTCACTAAATTTGTTAGAAGGTTTGATAATATATCTACCAGTTTTCTCACTTCTTTCGTCATCTGACTCTATGTCCTTTCCTTCAGCGTCCTTTTGAGGGCCAAAGCGAGCCCATATTTTAGGAACAATAGGTCCCTCACTGAGAATGTTGGGATACCTGCAATCGATCCCTTCCAAGAATAATAACATGCGATTTTTCCATAACCCAAAGTTGTTTGGGTTGAATCTTGGGGGTTTAGCCAAAGATCCTAAATCATATGTATTACTGGAAGAGGTCTGCAAGGTACCATCAACATTTGAGGTAGTAGCCATCACGGATCCGGTTTATGAGATTAAACCAACCGCTCTGATACCAATTGTTAGTCCCCAAAGAGAGATGGCTAACTAAGAGAGGGTTTTGTAGAAGGGGGGTTGAATATAAAACACACAGAATATACTCTTTTTAAATTTTTTAATATAAATATTAAAAATTTACACACAGATAGTTTGATGCGGAAAAGAACAGGCAGACTATTCTATCAAACTAAACACACAGATAACAGTAATTAACTATTACACTAAGCAAGTTAAAAAAATATTGTTATAGCACACAGCTTTGCCACAGTCAAACAAATAATCACTCTGAAGATTTGTTGAAAGCGTGAGATTTCTGGGAAGGAATTCATCTCCTTTTATAGTGTCCATGCATGGGATGCAAGTGGACAGCTGTCAAGGTTTCATTAGCTGGAAGATTATCTGATGGACAAAGGAAGAGACCACTTCCTTTGTACTAGAATAATGGATGAACCATTCCTTGTAGCATGTAATGTCAGATAACTTTATCTTCTTTTCTTCATGCTCTGTGAAGTCCCATCAAGCCTTTTAGCTAAAAGACAAATATTCCTTTTATAAGAATAAAAGAGAATGTCTTTAATTAAGGCTTGGTGCCCAAGTTCTTGCTGGCTCACGTGTCTTGCAATTGATGTGAGTCAAGAACTTATCTCTTTGAAATTGCTAAGTGATACATCTCACTATGTATCACATCGGTGGATACCTTAGAAGGCTGGAGTTGATAAGTGTACACTTTGCTTGATAACTTCTTCTTTCACTAAGTGACAAAAGTGTATACCCTTGTGAGTTGATATCACAGCCTTAGAAAATATGCCTGCAATTTCGGTGACCAAGATCATAGTGTCGGTGACCATGACATCAAACTTGATGACCTCATCTTATTTGATGTCCTTAGTACTTTTGATGACTTTTGAGTGTACCATCGGTGACCCACTATATTGGTGACCCAATCTTGACTTGGCAAAATGGTCTGAATATTGAAGTTGGTTGATACATCCAAAATTCCACTTTTTGATGTACAACCCCTTGATTGAATAGTCTTTGACTCTTCAATACTTGAAGCATATTTCAGACCTTCAAAAGAACCTGTAAAAATTCATTCATATAAAGGAAGGTGGTTCATCACCAAATCATCGGTGACCCAACAAAATAAAAACCGAATTTTGGTTGTAAACGTGAGGTCAAAGGAGAGTGTTGAGCGCGACACGTGTCTCATTAGTCCACGGGTTATTCATCATAAATGGATCGTGATTTTGTGTTATTCATACTGGATGTTGTATAATTCATTATAAATGAACTTCACATTCGTTTTTCATACTGAAAATGAGTTCGCATTGAACTTTCAACTCTCTCTCTCCCTCTCTCTATGTATATATATATATATATATAAATAGAGAGAGAGAGATAGAGAGAGAGAGAGAGAGAGAGCAAAGTTCAAATGCAAACTCAAATTTGATTGTGAACGTGAGGACAAATGAAAGTGCGGCACGTATCTGAATGTAGATTATTCAGACTGAATAATCAAAGAAATATTCAGACTAAATATAGCATTTATTCAGTCTGAATATTTCTTTGATTATTCAGTTTGAATATGACACGTGTTACGCTCGCATTTGTCCTCATGTTCACAACCAAATTTGAGTTCTCATTTGAAGCTGCCCTATAATATATATATATATATACACACCTATATGTGAGGACAAATGCGAACTCAAATTTGGTTGTGAACGTGAGGATAAATGAGAGCGTGACACGTGTCTAAATATAGATTATTCAGACTGAATATACAAAGAAATATTCAGACTGAATAAGCATTATTCAGACTAAATAAATACTATATTCAGTCTGCATATTTCTTTGTATATTCAGACTGAATAAATATTATATTCAGTTTGAATATTTTCTTTGAATGAGACACGTGTCGCACTCTCATTTGTTCTAATGTTCACAACCGAATTTGAGTTCTCATTTGAACCCGCCCTTATATATATATATATATATATATATATAGGCGTAGGATCGTGTGAGAATGAGAGTTAGTTAAGGTGAGAAGCATAAGAAAAGATATGGATGTTTGATCACTTTTAATCTCAAACTCACCCTAAATCGTGTTTGATATGGGGATTGATACAGTGCATCTCGTTCTAATGTGCATCCAAGGGTGAAGATTTATTTTTATGTTTCTCACCTTCACTCTCATTCTCATCGGAACCCAACTATATATCTATATATATATATATATATATATATATATGTATAAGAATAGAATTGGGTTCACGTGAGACCGACAGGTTTTTTTGAGACCCGTTAAACCACATTTTTACACTTTAAACTTCACAATAAAATATTGTGAAGGTAAGCTTCACAGCAAAGGTAACCCGTGAGAACCAATCTATGTAGGTTCGCATTTTTTTTATCTTTACAGTATTTTGATGTGAAGTTTCAAAATATAAAAATACGATCTTACGTATCTTACAAAAACAGACAGGTCTTAGGTGAATCTAACCAAAAATATTTAATTAGCATATAAATAATTCATTTAGCATGACCTAACTCATTTCATTGTTATGTCTACTCGACTATCTTTTCATTTGTCAAACATACCACATGTTATTTCTTTTACATTTTTGGTTTGAATCATAATTTAAAGCATTGAAAGTAGATTATCGTAAAATTAAATGAAATTATTAGTTTCATTTTAAAATAATAATCACTTTTTCTTCTTGATAAATAGGCTTTTATCCTACCTAGTATTGATTGATTTTCCTACAAAACAAATAATTTTTACCCATAAAAATTATTCAGAAAAATTTTCATTGGTGATTACCCATGGATCATCCAGAAAATACTAATGGTTCAACAAAATCCGATGTTTTTCAAGAAAATACCAATGAATCACTCAGAGAATCCCAGAGTAATCTGTCACTAATTTGAATTACCCACCAACTTTTGTGACGGTGTTATAAGGAATCACTATTTATTGACAGATTTCCTAGGAAAAATCCGTAGACAAAAGTCTTTCGTCGTGTTTTAATATGACATTCTTTAATGTACTTAAGAATTATAATATAACTTGACATCCATATAATTAATAATTAAAAGTTATGCTTTTTTTTGTATAAAAAAAGTTATGTTAAAATTGATACAAAATAGAAAAGATTGAATGTTAGATTAAATAAAAGTTAAAATAAATTTCATCACATACTTTTAACCTTAAATAAATGAGTCCTAAAAAGTAAAAATTGACTTGAAGGGTTTGGCATGTCCCTTAGCTTGCCAATTTTAGGGTAGAATCTTGTTTAATAATGGAGGACTCATTTCAATTAATTCAAATAGGGGTAATGTTCGCACCTATTAAAGCTACCTAATTCTATTGGATGGATATGTATCACTTTCTTCCCCAAGGGGAATTTGCATATATTATGTTTTATTTCAACTTTAAAACCCAAAGTAACGAAATATTTTTGAGAGATGTGAATTTCGTGAAAGATTTTGAAATTGATAGGATTTAAGATTTTTGGTTTGTTTGGTTTATTTATTTTATAGGATTTAAAATATAATTGAATTACATTTTTTATAGATAATTTATAAAATAAAATTATAAAAAAATAATTAAATTATCTTTTATTAATTGTTTATTACAAAACAAATGTTTTTAACGTATTTTAAAACATTATTACATACAAATCATATGTAATCTCGTGAAATACCAACTATTTTATAGAATTTTTAAATCCAATATTTGTAGAATTTAAATACGGATTTTTTCTTCAAACCAAATTCCGGATTGGATTGGAATCCAATTCTATTTACCAAATCCTGCAAATCAAACGAGAAAAATTCTTTTTTTGGAATTGTAGTATGTATATATTTTGAATATAGTGTACATAGATCTTGTAAAGTTGTATTACATATACATTTGACAAATACTATTTTCTTTAGAGGATTAGCCTTTCAATTATTAATTTGGTATCATCAATAATGTATGATCATGATCTTTGTTTGACTTCTTGAAGCTAAATAACAAAAGACATTAAAAAATTGAATTGTTGAAAACTTAATACATATTGAGATAGTATGAAGCAATCATATGATGTAATAATCAAAACCCATTAGGTTACGTTAGTTGTGGTATGAGAACATATATGAGAGAGAAGTGTTATCCGAACTCATCAAAATTGAAACCTGAAACCCAAAAGTAGAATTGAGGTTCCTCGTAGACACGAATTTCTTAAAACCAATTCACTATTAGCGGTATATCGATTTCCTAGAATACGACGATTCCAACCCTCCTTTATGAACCATCGATTGTAAACTCGCTTGAACTAAACTTCATTTTGTTGATGCATTATCAACTTTACCTTAGATAGTTGATGCATTATTGTCTCTACTAGCCTGATTGCCCCCAAATAAAACTTATGTGTTTTCCTTTCTTGTAAAACCCAAAAATATATGTTGTTGTGTCTTGTGATTTCTTTCTCTTTTCTTTTTAGTGAAACATATAAATGATTTATATAAGGAGAGAGATTAAATTACAGTCATGATGGACTTAAACCGTTGCTTGTAAACCTCTAGAGGTTACAGAAGTCAGAACACCAACGATCACCAAACCGAAACCAACAAAAATTGCCTGCTCTTCCCATTATGTGCATGCGAATTCATTGGCCCGAAGACATTTCTGGTCTTAGCAAGTCAAATTCTTAAACGAAAACCGTAAATAAAATTGATTCAACTTCCATTTCCTTCCTATATTGTACAAAGTCTTGAAATTTCCAAATATTATTTTCGAACATAACAATTTAAAGATCAATATTCTACAAAATCTTATCCATCTAGAGCTTAAAATTGACTTCTGTTTTGGATCCCTAATGACCACATTACTTACTTTTTCTAACAATCTCTACATGAACGAATATTGATCAAAACGATATAAAATTACTATGATAAGGCTCAATTGCTGAACATACATAGGATAGGTTGGTGGTGTAATAACCCAAAACCTTGTTAAGTTCATTTATTTTGTTGTAATGTATGGATGGGTTGTAATCCTCAAACTTCTGGGACTGAAGGTGTAACATCCGGAATTTTCGTTGCTTTTCTTCCATCGTGGGTTCTTCTTTAAATATTAGTTCTTTAAGGTTTAAATTGAGCTCCTTTGAATGTTTTTGGGTGTTGTAGTGTTGGCGTCTCAAAACTCAAGGTAATGGTTGGTTAAGGAGGAAAAAGTGGGTCAAGCTGGTTACGAAGTGAGTTCGAAAACTGAAACTAGCTTGATAACTATCCTAAGGGACTATTACACTCAACAAAGGCTAGTGTGAGTTACCAAGTTAGTTACGAAAACGCAACCCAATTGACAACTAGCGTCCGCCACTGTTCATGTGAATTATGCTTCGTGTGGGTTGCCAAGTTGGTTACGAAAACGCAACCCACTTGACAACTAGCGTCCGCCACTGTTCATGTGAATTATGCTTCGCGTGGGTTACCAAGTTGGTTACAAAAACGCAACCCACTTGATAACTAGCGTCTGCCACTGTTCAGCATTTATAAGGACCGGAAAATGGGATTTTTCTCATTTTAGCCATATCTCTCTCATTTGCTCCGATTTGGATGATTCAAGTTGCTACAGTTTCGTATTTTGAAGCTCTACAACATAGAAATAATGATGGTTAGAGTTTATTACTTTATTTTGGAGTTCATAGAAGTGAGGGTAAGATCACTTTAGTCCTTTGAATCTAGGGTTTGGTTATTTTGCACCAACAACTCTCATTCTTTATATTGAGTTGTTTTTATATGTTTTGGGAGTAAATGAAGTGTTCTTGAGAGGATTTGCACCGTGGATTTGGAGTTGTAGCGTGTAGATCTCATCTCTTCACTTTGGAAGCTCAAGTTTGAAGTAAAACCTAGATTTAGCCTAAATATAGCAAAGCGAGTTCAAGATACTTTAGCACGGGCTTTGATTGGGATCATCGAGGGCCGTATATTTATTGTATTATTGGCTGTTGCCAATAGCCATTGATTCCTTTCATAAGCTTAACATTTAAAAGTGGCTCGCTTATGTGTTCTATCGCTACAAATGGTAAATCAGGTCTCCCCCGTTATCTTCGGATATTTTCACCCCGTCAAGGGTAAACTTATATACGGTCGTGTGAATATTGGGTTAAAGCTATGTTTCAATCTTTATGTTTTATAAACTTGGTTAAAGCTATGTTTCTATCTTTATGTTTATAAACTTATATACGGTCGTGTGAATATTGGGTTTGGTATTACGTTAAACGAGTATTTCTATTTAAAGCTTTCGTTTCTAACGACATTTTGGTCTACAACTTTTATTATGGAAATAATGAATTTGGGGAAAGATGTTGCTTTTATAACGGAGTCTTTCATTTGAGAAGTTATTATTCAACCAAGCAATCTTTCGGTTTCTATAAGTTAAATATTGCTTTAAACTCTTGAGCTCACTAGGCGTTAAGCCTAACCCATTTTCTTTGTCAGCATGTACATCAGGTTATCGTTGGGGTTGGTACTAGCGACTCGTGTGGACTTGAGTGCTAGGAAGTGGCACGATAAAGATTAGACTCTTGGTGACGTTTTCCGCATTCGGAGATAGCGACTCTTTTGGGGTATAGTAACACCCGACCATAATGATGTCTTAGTTTAAGACTTGACTTATCTTCTGTAGATGTTTATATAGAATTGTTATTTAAAGAATTTCAAGTATTTATTTACAGGAAATGATTTATCCTTCATTTGATGTAATATAGAAAATCTTAATTTAGTCGCTCTTTCCAAATTTGAGGGTGTTACAGAAGGTGTAATTAGTGAAATGTGGATCAATAAGGGTTGAAACCCTTCTCATTTGGGAGAAACAGCTGAAAATTTAGTGTGTGTTTTGTGTGTGCGAAATTGGAGAAGAAGAGAAGAGAATAGGAGAAATTTAAGGGAGCAAAGGAGCAATTACTGATTTCAGGTATAAATCACTAAATCCTTTATCTTCTACCTCTTCATTTAAGTCATTTGGGTAAATGAATGATTTGAGAGTGTAGTGTATGCATTGTTGAATGTTTGTTTAGAGTTCTAAATCAACATTGTAAATAGTTGGGCATTGTGGTATTGGTTCCTCAATGATTAGTGTTATCTCATTTCATTTTGGGAGTGAAATCAATCAAAACCTCCATGTATGAATCTTAATCATCAAATGAGGATATTAATATATGGGTTTCCATGATTGGAATGGACTGATAAATGTTTGGGGATTGTTCCTAAGTGTATTGGGTGAGTTTTGAGTCTTAGTATTGAAGGAAATCGATTTGGGTTTTGGTTTTGGCTTCTTTTTCACGAAATTGATTTCTGCAGCGAAACAGTGAAGAAAGTGGGTTCCATGCGATTTGTAACCCGCCGGCGACACGCTTTTTCGGCTATTGAGAATTTTCAGTTTTTCGATTAAGACCGGTTACGGGTCGTGGTTTGGGTTCTTGTTAGAGGGGTTTGTAAATGAGTCTTTTGGGGTTACTTTGGGTTTTGTAAACTCATGATTTGGTAACCTCAGTTCAGGTGTTCGGTTGGTGAATCCATCGGACAAAAGTGTGCTTAGCGGCTTGGCAATTCAGGTGAGTTCCCTATGCGTGTTAAACTAAACAAATGGTTGATTATATTTTCTTATAAATGTAACATTTTAATTACAGGAAGTGTGTACCCGATCAAAGGGCAGGTATGGGCCCGATTAAACAGTCACAAGTGTGAATGACTATCAGTGTGTTTTATTGTTGCAACAGGTATCTTTCAAGTGTGTTCATGAGTGAGTTAATATTCATGACTAACCTTTTTATCTCATAAATGCCATGCATACTTACCTGTTATTTGAGGGAATTCACTAGCCCAATATGGTCTAACCCTTTCTTTTATAAAACTGAAAACCTTTTCAGGTAAGCATATGGTTGAGAGCTCTATTAAGGGCAAAGGAAAGATGTGAGCTTGGGAGCTAGAAGTGAGGCACTACTCGTGAATAGATAGTTGCCTAGTTGAATTAAGTTCTGTAATAATTTCAACAGCTAAATTATTTGTGCTACAACTCTTGAGATTTAGTTTAATTGTTGGGACCTGTTTACCTTTGTAATTGCTACTTTTAGAGCAATGGCATGATATATCCTTATTTTAGAATGGTGGTTGTTACAGGTGGTACTCTTTGAATCTTCCCTAGTGAAATATGTATATTTTACCGTCCAACTATTAGACTCAAGGTCCTTAAACTATTATTCCATTCACATAGAAGATCAACATATCTCACGCGGGATTCTTCCTGACACTTGTACATTCTCATTGTTATATTCATTTATGGTCATGGCATTTTCCTAGTTATGCAAGAGCTTTTAGGGATTGAGCCCCCATAAATCCCTTCGAAATGACCCCACTTATATCTCACCCAGGTGATCTTAATAGGATAAAACTCATTGAATTAGCTTGATAACTCTATCATTGATTATTAAATTAATGAACAGAGGTTCCCATATAGTGATTCAACTGACTTTATTAAACTAGTTGTCCTATTAAACCTGTCTTGGGATCTTAAATCAATTGCGTTGGGTTCCCTTTGTATTTTTTATTCATTTGCGGGCTTCAATCTCATCCATCTTGATGATTTACTCACCAACTCACATTTTAACCCTTTGATTAGCAAATCCGCAATATTATCTTTTGATTTCACATAATCAAATGATAAAATGCTAATTGAAAGTAGTCGTTTAATGGTATTATGTCTTAAATGGGTAACCAATGCTTTGAACTTGACCAATAATATGCACGAACCATCTTGGATAACCTTTAAGAATTGTCATAGCCACTCAACTTCTTCCCCACATTTATCTAGAACTATAAGCTCAGATTTCGTAGTGGATTTTGCTATGACTGTCTATTTCAAGGATTTTCATGATATGACAACACCTTTGACACATAACAACTACTTGACTTGAGTCTTTTATATCTATATTCAATTGGCATCAATGTATAATTCAATCAGGGTAGGAAATCTTGAATAAAGGAACTCAAATCCACGGGCATACATCGGGTATATTATCACTCTTGTTATTATCTTTCAATGCCTAATGTTTTGTTTACTCGTATACCTGATTAGTTTGCTTATAACATTATTTGTATGGTATCATGTAGCTCGAAGCATATCAAACTCACTTGAGTAACATCTTCACCTTTGTTCTTTGGCAGATGTTCACTCGTGCCAATTGGAGTCCTAGGAACATTTATATCCATGTCAGTGAATCTCCTGATTATTTTGTGTAGATAATGTATTTGACTTATGACAAGCCGATCATTTACCTTGAAATCTTAACTCCAAGGATTGTGTCAAACACCCTGGGATCCTTCCATCTAGACGGTATGCACTAATGCGTACTAGTAATCTATAACATGCATTTGTACATATGCACTAATGCATATGTAATTATAGAAGTATTGGTGCATAGGAAAAAAAACTCTTGTATGCATTAGTGCATACCATCCGGATGGAAGGCTCCCAGGATGTTCATCAGTTTTCTTTTTTTTCTTAATGTTTTCCCTTGAACCTCATTTCCTTTTTAGGTCAAATCTCATTATATATAGGGCCAGGTTTAAGGGAAAATGCCAAAAAAAAACTGAAGAACACCCTGGGATCCTTCCATCTAAACGGTACGCACTAATGCATACTAGTAATCTATAACATGCATTTGTACATATGCACTAATGCATATGTAATTATAGAAGCGTTGGTGCATAGGAAAAAAAACGCTTGTATGCATTAATGCATACCGTCCGGATGGAAGACTCCCAAGATATTCATCAGTTTTCTTTTTTTCTTAATGTTTTCCCTTGAACCTCTCTCTCTCTCTCTCCTTCTATATATATATATATATATTGGACTATCATTTTATAATTACATACCCATTTTCCATGATTTTAATATAAACACATTTGTGGCACTTATCTGTTTTATAACCACACTTCAACATGACATTATCAAAGTTTTGATGTCAAAGCTTTGGAATTTGCACTGCTAAAAAGGAAGGATCTTACAGACGAACATTTTTATGGAAAATCCGATGTTAAAGGGTGATTCGTTATTAAACCATCAGAAAAGTTGATGGGTAAATCAAATCAGTGATAGATTACCCTGAAAATTCCTGGGTAATCCATTGGTCTTTTCTTGAAAACACCAGATTTTACCGGAACAATTAATATTTCTTAGATGATCAGTCGGTAGTCACCCACAGAAATTTTTCTTGGTGATTTTTGTTGGTGAAATTTGTTTTGTAGGGTTTTTCTAATCCATACAACGATTTTACAAGTTTAGAAACTGTAGTTTATGGCCCGAAAGTCGACAATCCCTTGGGTTACTCCATGCATGGTTTATCTTTTGGATCTCCATTTAGAAAGGCGATTTTTACATCTCTCTGGTGTACTTCAAGACTCTTTATAGAAGCGATCGCTAGTATCATCCTAGTTGATGTTATTCTTGAGGCTGAAGAATATGTACCAAAGCATTCAAAGCCGTCATGTTGTTTGCAAACTTTGATTACTAGCCTTACCTTGTACTTAATGATTGTTTTGTTATCTTTCATTTTCTTTTTGAAAATTCACTTGTAGCTTAGCTGTTTGCATCTAGTAGGAAGGTACACTAGCTCCCAAATATGAATTTTCAGTATGGAATTCGTTTCACCCTTGATAGCTTTTTTCCATTGTGGTACTTCCAAAGAAGTTACAACTAAATGAAATTAGTGTTAAAAGTATGTTTAGATTGATTCAATCTTGTCATTTGCTTATTTTTACTTTGGTTGCAATATTTGTAGGAAGAGTTGTTGTGTAGATAGAGAGATATATCAGTCATTTTCTAATTCTTCTGGACTGGAGAGTGCTTGGATACAAAGATGAAGGGCGGATGTGTTATTTAGAAGAAGTTAGCTGATATATATTGTCCATCTCGTTTTAATAGAATATTATCATTTTTTAGAGAAAAAAGATTTTATTCTGCTTTCTTTCATATATATAGAGCAACGAAAGGGTTTATTAGGGTTTCTTCATATTGTTTAGATCTGTGATATTTTGTAATCTGTAAGTTTGTTAGATCAATAACAGAAGTAATATTTTCTAAGATGGTATTAGAGCTAAATGATCGATCCTTGACGAGTTCGTACAAACTGTTCGTTGATCCCTCGGTCTGAATCGTCTTCTTCGGTGAGATCTGGCCTTTCTTTTTCCTTCTGTATTGTACCTTGATCTTTGATACAGCTGTTTGATACAGCTGTGCTTTCTCTCAGATCTTGACACTGGTTGGTGTCTTTTTTGTTTTTTCGATTTGGTCTCATCTCTAGAGATAGATTCGTTCTTGTTTCTTGTGGATTTAAAACCTTGGTTTCTATCCAGTTATTGCTTGGATCTCGACTTTGGTCGTTGATCTTTGTCTTTTTTGCGGTTATTCTGCTTCTCATGTATAGATCTGTGGTTACCACTCGATCTCCATAGATACGGCTGTGAACTCGTGTTAGCCGTGTGTTGCTATTATATCCAGATCTTGTATTTGTCACTCGATCTCTATAGATCCCGTGGTGAACTCTTAGATCTTTCTGATATATGTCTTGTTATTAATAAATTTTTTTTGGCACTTGATCTCTTTAGATCTGGTGGATATATTCAGATTGATAATTGTTTGTCGGTACTTCTTTTGATCTCTGATTTACCGGTATAATTGTATTATGTTCAGGTTCACTGTAAGTGATTCTGTGGGATTCACTATCTGGTTTTGCTCTATTTCAGAGAGTGGCTAGTGATTTCTTCCTTGTTTTCTAACTGTGTTTGTTTTGAGTTGTGGGTTACTGTCACTCGTTCTTCCGCTGTTATTTTTGGATCTTATTTCTCGAGGCTACCGACTGTAAGTCCTTCTTTCCTACCCTGTGTGTGTAGCAAGCCGTGTCACGACGAGCATCTGTGAGGCACAGGTGTAAACTGCCCGTCGACTGACATCTTGGCCTATAGCCAGGGATCCCTTTGTTGCTATATCTAGTTCGTTGTGCTATTTGTTTTTTTTTTCTTGTGTGGTTGCCCAATGATGAAGCTAGTGATTCGTTTAAGGACACAATTAGTAGCCATGATCACCTAGGTAGTTCTGATTTACCTGAAAAATCAGGACAATCATCTGATGGTTCATTTGAATCATTCAATAATGATGAGTTTGACACCAGCATTGGTGTTGATAGGATTGCCAATAGGGATTTGCTAGGTGGCACAGATTTTGTTGCCAGCGATAACTTGTTTGGTAGTCCTCAAGGATCTACCGGTGACCAAAGTGCTGTTGATGGGTCTCAAAATGGACATCCTTCTGAGGGAGTGTCCAACAGTAGGTCTGTTAGAAAATTGATTTGCGTATCAAATTTTCCAAAAAGGTTTGATGATTATGATGTTGAAGGAAAGGTTAAATATGGGATTGAAAAGGTTGTAAACTATTCTTTTTGAGATTCAGTTTCTGCCTGTTTTGTGTCAAATTTGAATAAAAGTGTAGAGCCTAAGTCGTTTCTAGAGGCTTGTAGGGATAAAAACTGGGTTGATGCTATGAATGCGGAGATGGAGGCCCTATATAGGATTAACACTTGGGTTGTAACAGATCTTCCACCGGGTAGAAAAGCTATAGGGTGTAGATGGATTTTCAAAGTTAAGTATAAGTCTTCGGGAGAAATAGAAAGGTACAAGGCTCGATTAGTGGCTAAGGGTATAGTCAGCGAGAGGGAATAGACTATGAAGAGACGTTTTCACCGGTAGTTAAAATGGTAACTGTTAGGTGTCTTATAAGTCTTGCTGTTCAAAACAGTTGGTCTTTGTATCAACTTGATGTCAATAATGCGTTTCTTTATGGAGATTTAGTTGAAGAAGTTTATATGGTGCTACCGCAGGGTTATTTTTCTAGAAATGATAAAAGAGTTTGTAAATTAGTCAAGTCTTTATATGGGTTGAAACAACCCCCTCGTCAGTGGAATGAAAAGTTAACTGCATGTCTTCGTGAAAATGGTTTTGTTCAACGTAAGAGTGATTATTCTCTTTATACCAAGTCTGTTAAAAATGTTTTTATTATATTGTTAGTTTATGTAGATGATATTGTATTGACTGGTAATTGTGAGCATGAACTAAAAAAAGTAAAAGATTTTTTAAAGACTAAGTTCATGATTAAAGATCTTGGTAAAATGAAGTTTTTCCTTGGCATAGAAGTTTTTGAGCATGATGAAGGTTTGGTTATGTCTCAACATAAGTATTGTCTTGAGTTGTTAAGTGAATTTTGGTATTTAGGATGTAAACCTATTAATACACCAATGGAAATGAACTTGGTCGTTAGGAGTGTTTTTGGTTCTGATGAACAGGATCCTTTGCTTTCTAATGTGACTGAATTTCAAAAATTGATTGGGAAATTGATTTACTTAACTGCTACTCGACCTGATATTTCTTTTTCTATTCATTGTTTAAGTAAGTTCATGCATGCTCCTAGACAGTCTCATCTCAAGCTGGCCTTTAGAGTCTTGAGATATTTGAAGAAGTCGCTAGGTAAAGGAGTTGGTTTCTTCCGGTCTGATAAGTTTGCTCTTAGTGCTTATGTTGATTCTGATTGGGGAAAATGTCTTTCAAATAGAAGGTCAGTTACAGGGTACTGTTTGTTTATGGGTAATTCGTTGGTTTCTTGGAAAAGTAAAAAACAAACAGGTGTATCACGATCTTCAGCTGAAGCTGAGTACCATGCTATGAGTTCTGCAACATATGACCTTATTTGGGTTGTTAATTTGTTAACTGATCTTAAACTGTCTTGTTTGCTTCCTGTTAGTTTACATTGTGATAATAAATCTGCTATGCAAATTGCTGCTAACCCAGTTTTGCATGAAAAAACTAAGCATATTGACATTGATGTTCATATAGTTAGAGAAAAGATTTATTCAGGTTTTTTGAAGACAGTAAAGGTCGGTCTTCTGAACAAGTTGCTGACATTTTTACCAAAATCTTTGAGTGTTCCTCAACATAATTTTTTATGTAATAAGTTGAACCTCGTTGATTTGTTTCAAGGCCAAGATTGAGGGGGGATGTTAAAAGTATGTTTAGATTGATTCAATCTTGTCATTTGCGTATTTTTACTTTGGTTGCAATATTTGTAGGAAGAGTTGTTGTGTAGATAGAGGGATATATCAGTCATTTTCTAATTCTTCTGGACTGGAGAGTGCTTGGATACAAAGATGAAGGGTGGTTGTGTTATTTAGAAGAAGTTAGCTGATATATATTGTCCATCTCGTTTTAATAGAATATTATCATTTTTTATACCGTAACAAGGGTGTATTTGCTTTGTACAAATTGCGAATTTCCTTGAAACAATTTGAATCGCAATTGGCCACGTGACTTATATGAAAGAGTAGCTCGAAGCTTGTGAAACCAAAGTTGTTGTGTTTTGTTTCGTTTTTTAATTTAGCCGGTGATAATGGTTTTTGATTTTGAAAGAGATTTGTATTTTGAAAAAGATTTATGGGAAAGTTATATTAGAAATTTTCAAAATATATTGATCAATTTAGTTTTATTATTTGTATTTTTTAAAATGTTTAATAATAATTAAATTAGGGAGAAGGATATATACGTGAGTTTTTCAGGTTTAAAATATATATACGTAATTTGAAATTTTGCAACGATATATACGTAATATTGCAAGTTTTATAAGGACGTATATGAAATTTTCTCATATATTTATATTTCACATATTATTAATTTATTGTATATTTAATATTATATTATATTATATTTTTATTTTTATTTGCATTTGTATTTGTATTTGTATTTGTATTTATATTTTGTATTTTTATATATTTTATGTATTTGAACCTTTCATATACACATATTTTGTATTTATGTATATCTACAAATTATAAATTCTTTGTATATTTAAGATTATATTATATTTATAATTTATAAAATTTATTTTCTACTTGTATTTATATTTTATATTTTCATGTATTTTATGTATTTGAACTTTGAACCTTCTATCTATGTAATTTGTATAGTGGTATGTTTTACTGTTTCTATCATAAATTAAACCTCCCATATATTTTATAAAATTATTTATATTTTATATATAAATATAAATACACAACACATTGTATAAATGATAAGTATAATATATCATATAAATATATAAAATAAAAATAATTTTTAAATAAAAATATAAGGTGAACATAAATATGGAATATAATTTATAGAATATAAAAATATATATTTAATAAAGAGTGAATTACACCGGTGGTCCCTGTGGTTTATTGAAATTTTGGATTTGGTCCCTAAAACAATCTATCTACACTAGTGGTCCCTAACTAATCATTTTCATTACACCCATGGTCCCTTCACTTAACGAGGTTAGTTAGCAACCGTTGGAAAGGAGTAATCGGTCATTAAACATATTATAAGGATCAAAAGTATAATCTACTCTAAATTTTAATTTTATTCGCCATTTTTAATTTCTTATTAAAAAATATTTTATTTAATTTATTTATAAATTAATTTATTAATTCTTTTATATATACAGTTACAAACTTGAGATTTATAATTTTTTAACACTTGTTTTTTTTTCTGAATTTATCTTGATGTTTTTGTTATTTTTTTAATTATTTCGTATATTTTCTATAATAACTTATTGATTTTCATTTTTTTGTGAATTTTTCTTATTAAAAAAATATTTTATATATCTAATCACAAATCAATTTTTTTAAATAAAATATATGTTAAATAAAAATCTTTAAATACATTTAATAATTTCATACTAACCGAATTTTATTTTCAATATTTTACTCACATATTTCAAATATGCGAATTTATAACCATAAGGATGGTGTGTCAATAGTTTGAGTTTTGACTCCAAAGATCGAAAGTACCTGGAGGAGTAAAACTACCCGTGTGGCCACGGAGGTTCAAATGTGATGACTCCAGGCTACCTGCGAAACAGGTGGTCGCGTTGTGATTAGTCGGCTTGCATAGAAAGTTAGATATCTAGATTAATAAAAAAAACTTATGTGAATTTATCTTGATTTATTTTGTTTTTGAAAACTTGAGATTTTTTAACGCTAATTTTGTGTGTGAATTTTATTTAATATGTATTTTATTTTATAAAATTTGATTTGTAATTGGATATATAAAGTATTTTTTAATAAAAAAATATTAAAAATCAAAAAATTTGATATAAAAATCTATATGAAACAACAAGAAAAGTTATCGTTATAATTTTTAGATCTCAAGCTTATAATTAGATGTATAAAAAATATATAAAACAATTAAGAATTTTGATTTACAATTGAATATAATAAAATATTTTTTAATAAAAAAATTAAATAAAATGTGAATAAAGTTAAATTTTAGAGTTTATAATTAAATATATAAAAGAATTAAGAAATTTGATTTACAATTAAATATATAAAATATTTTTTAATAAAAAAGTTAAATAAAGTGTAGATTACACTTTTGGTCCCTATGGTATGTTCAAAGATAGGTTAGTCCTTTCTAACGGTTGCTAACTAACCATGTTAAGTGGAGGGACCATGGGTGCAATAAAAATGAAAAGTTAAGAACCACCGGTATAGATGGTTTGTTTTAGGAACCAAATCCAAAATTTAAGCAAACCACAGGGACCACCGGTGTAATTCACTCTTTAATAAAATACAAATATAATTATATAATACATAATTATATAGGGGCGGGTTCATACGAGAACCTAACTATTTACGAGAATACGAGAAACTTTTTTCATGCACAAAATCATATGTGATTTTGCACTAACTGTAGCGGACGATTTTTTAGGCAGCATAAGTCGCATAAAAAGTCGTCCGGATCATATATGATTTTGTACATTAAATTTTTTTCTTAAATTTAATTACCCAAATGATTAACTGAGGATTGTCCTCGTATTTTCTTAAATTATTACTGTTCTTGCATGAACCTCTTTCTTTCTCTCTCTCTCTCTCTCTCTCTCTCTCTCTCTCTCTCTATATATATATATATATATATATAGTTTAGAGTAAATTACAGATTTGGTTCATGCGGTTTGAAAAATATGAAAATAAAAAAAATATGCTAAAAAGATAATATTCAACGGAAAAGTTGGATGAAGGATCGTATCTGTTATAAAATTGGAACCACAGGAACGTTGATTATTAAAAAAATCTTTGAGGGATCTTATCCATTAATATTTGTAAACCACAGTGACCAAATTTGTATTTAACTCTTTTTAAAATGATACTTTTTAAATTTATTGATAATCATTTTGTGATCAATGATATTTAATTTTTCTTTTCATTTCTTCGAGTTGAAAATTTTCAAGTCCATCGGTGATCGCCAACCGATTATCGACAGATATATAAACTTTATTGTTTTTCATTTTCTAGCTAATTTAAAGTTTGTTTTATGTTGTCAGTAATCTGTCGGTGAAATTGTATTTCAAAAAAGCGACAAATCACTGATGGGTATTTAAATCACGAAAAAATGTAAAATCCCAAGTTGTTTGATCCTTCAATAATTTTTCGTCAATAGAAGTCATTTGTCTAGTATAGTAGCAAGTTTAACGTTATGAAACAATCACTTGAATTTGGAACCTTTCCGAAAATTTACGATCCTAAACCCCGTGTGATGCCTTCTTTCGACATCCCTATCGTCAATAGCAAAACGATTATATATAGCTTCTTCATTTAAGACGTTTTAATTTGATGCTTCTTGAAGAACTTATTCACTCTTTTTGGGCCCTCATACACCTTTGTATGAAACAATAACACGCATCTATAGCTTTCTCTACATTAATTTGTGCAATAATTGACATTGATAAGATAAAGATTGTCTTCTTTTTACGCTATATTATCCTTTCAATTTGTGCAATAATTGACATTAACAAGATAAAGATTGGTTTTTAAACATCGATGCTTTAACGTTCGATTCATATATAGCTTTATGGGCATCCTTCCTTTTCATTTTTTTGTGCTCATGTTCATTTGTTAAGAAAACGTATGTGTTCGTGTTGGCTTATGTTCATTCATTAAGAAGTTCGAACGCAAGCGAATAAACATAAACAACCACTATTACTTATAATTTTGTTTCTAAAAATAACTTAATAAAATAAAAAAACCAGGTAAATATATTTATATAGAGGCGAGTTCAAATTAAAACTCATACTTCATAGCGAACGTGAGAACAAAGAAGAGCGCAACACGTGTCTCATGCGTCCAAGGGTTATTCATAATGAATGAATCATGGCCGTGTGTTATTCATGTTAAATGTTGTATCATTCATTATGAATAATGTATGAACTTCACGTTGTTATTCACACTGAATGAGACACGTGTCGTGGTCTCCTTTGTTCTTATGTTCACAAAAAAAAATGAGTTTTCATTTGAATTTTTTGTATTTATATATATATAACAACCATACTAAAATGTTTTGCCTTTCCTTTTTCTTTTTTAATGCATCTTATTTTGCCTCGTGTTCTTCTCTTTAGACATCTTAGTGAAGCTGCAGTTTTTTGAAAATATTAGGTTTATCTTGGAAGGAGGATCCACGTTCCATTCGAAAGGGACTTTATAGTGTGTAAAACATGGATTACATTATATGAGGCATCTTCAAGTGTTAACTCAATTATTTGTGTTAACCGTGTTAATCTATTGTTCACTGGTGAACACCATGCTCGTTCATCGGTGAACACGATGCTTGTATATTGACGAATGGTGTTCACCAGTAAACGAGCATGCATGTATGGAAACATTCGTTTACTGATGAATGGTGTTTCACCAGTAAACGGGCATGGTGTTCACCAGTTAACGATGGGTTAACACGGTTAACATAAATTATTGGGTTAATACTTGAAGGGGCCTCTACATTATATACCATATAATTATAAAATGTAAATACTTTTTATATTTTTAAAAATCATTTGTTTGCGTTTGACTTGAGTCTTGAGATACCACAATTGTAAAAGAACGTGTGCCATTTAATCCACCTTCTAGAGAAAACGCGTGTTCAAGAGAGTTGAGATCAAAGTTTGTTTATTTTTATTTAGGGCAAAATGCAGGAAATAGCAACCTACTTTCATAAATTTCTTTATTATAGCATTGTACTTTCAGTTTTACTTATTACAGCAATGTACTTTCAAATTATTTTTTATTAAGGCATTGTACTTTGAAAAATTTATCCAAAATAGCAATGGGTAACTTGTTACCTTTTAAACAAGTTAACCTTCACTTTTGTTTGCTTACATGGCTTAAATGTGATTACATGGATGACACGTCATTTTTATTACATGGCATTATTAAAAAAATCTCTTGCAATTTTTTTTAAATTTCTCACTTTACCCGGTTTATTTTTTTTCTTAATTTTCTCAAATTTTTAGTAATTTCTTACGTCGTCACTCTTTAAAAAAAACACTCTTTTTAAATTGTACAAATTAAATAATTTAGAGTAACATTTTTTAACAAATATGATATTTTTTTTCAAGATAAATATTTTTTTATAAGAAAACATAACACCTGTTATTTAATTTTTCTAATTCGGAAAATACTTATTTTGTACTTTTTTTAAAAAATTTAACGATATAAAATGTGTTTTACAAATCTTTTTAATATTGTTATATTTTAATGAATATTTTAAAAATAATCTAATTAATTAAATATGTTTATTGAATGATATATCAATTCATTTTTTTAAAACCAAGTCGATATAATTTTTTCAATATAAATATTTTATTTATAATAAAACGTAACAATTCTTATTTTCTCAGTTAAAAAATATTTTTTAAACATTTTTTGAAATATAGAGAAAATAAATTGTGATTTACAAATTTTCTGAATATTGTTATATTTATGAATAATTTAGTTTCAGTAAATTAATCTACTATATATATTAAATACTATGTAAAATTAATGTTTTGAAAGTACATTGTTGTAATAAAAAATGTCACATCAGCAATATATTACATGTGGACAACCTACATGGACAATGAAGTGGCATGGAAACCTACTATAATGGGTAGATTTAAAAGAGAAGGTTACACAATGCTATAATGGGTAGATTTTTCAAAGTACAATCCTATAATAAAAAATAATTTGAAAGTACATTGCTGTAATAAGAAAAACTTAAAGTACAATGTTATAATAAGAAAATTTATGAAAGTAGGTTGCATTTGACTTGAGTCTTGAGATACCACAATTGTAAAAGAACGTGTGCCATTTAATCCACCTTCTTGAGAAAACGCGTGTTCAAGAGAGTTGAGATCAAAGTTTGTTTATTTTTATTTATTACTAGGAGGGTCGTTACGCAATGCAACGATATATATTTATTGACTTTAATGTTTTATTTTATATTGTATTTTCATCAATGTTATAATGGTTTTACGTGATTTTGAGAAAGTAATTTTTCTTTGATTCAATTTTTTTTATTATATTTTAATTTAAGTTGAATAACGAAATAATTTATTTTTGGTTTAATAATATAACTTTTTATAAAAATAATAATTAAGTATTTTGTTATAACTCAATGATTATCTTAATTATATTCTAGATTTTTATATTGAAAACGAGACATTTATCCTGTTTTTTATTATGTTTATCTTTATTTGATTATGTTTATCAGTTGTTAGTTTCACAAATTTAAACATAGAACTTTAATAAATTGTACTGACGCAGAATTTACTTGTAATCTTGAAGTTTAAGTAATATGCGTTAATAAACAATACTTAATGCATTAAAAGTGGTTTTTAAGAGTTTTTGTCAAATGCTTTATAATATAGTATATATATAAGTCAATTATAATATACTATATAGAGAGAGGTGGACAGGGCCGGTCCTGAGATTTCCTGAGATTTCGGGATGCCCATGGCGAAAAACCAAAAATATGCCCCTAACATGGTCTTAGGGAGCAACCGAGAGCAAGTCCACAAATCATCAAATTGATTTAGGGCATCGCCAAGCCAAGATCTAAACCTACTCGCTAATTTTTTTTTTTTGCCCCTTATGATCTTGATGCCCATGGCCCACGCCACGTTTGCCATGGCCGAGGGCCGGGCCTGGAGGTGGAAGAAGAGCGGAAGTTCTATTAGAAATCCAAAGTTGATTACGAACCCAATAATTGTCAACAAAACGTCATGTGTCCCTCTTTTGAATGGATATTTATCATTAATAACGAATTCATGATGAATATGGACGTGTTATGCATCATAAATCGCACATTCATGATAAGTATGTCACAGGTTGGCGGTTCCTGAGTTCCTAATCAATTTTAGGAACCTAACGAAACATGCCCACGTGTATATAAAGGTGGTTATTATATAACATATCTCATTTGTACAACCATTGCAACTCAATCTCAAATGTCCATTTAATCTAATGCATATGTGGTTTCATGAATATCTTAATTGTTTCCTAAAAGAAAGTGTTAATCATCATAATTAATGAACTCTCATCATTTTCCAAATATTCAAATCCTAATAAATGAACTCTCATCGTTTTCATAAATATCTCAATTGATTGGGTTGTATTAGTTGTACAAATAAGATAGGTTGCATTTGAGACGTCATCAATATATACACACATACACACATAGACTTGGGATCATGTGAGCCCATGTTGTTTTCGTGAGACCCGTGAGACCACATTTTTACATTTGAAACTTCACAACAAAATATTGTAAAGGTAACTTTCATTACAAAACAAATGACTTTATCGACAAAAATAACCCAGGGAAACATATGTGAGTGACTACCGACGGATCACCTAAAAATACTAATGGTTCCGGTAAAATATGATGCTTTCAAGAAAATACCAATGGAATACCCATGAATTTTTTAGGTAATCTATCACTGATTTTAATTACCCACCAACTTTTGTGACGGTTTTATGAGCAATCACCCTTTACCGATAGATTTCCCTGAAAAAAGTCTATAGGCAAAAGTCTTTCATTTAGTAGTGTTTCACAGTGTTTTTGCTGTGAAGGTTCGAATTTTATTACCTTTACGATGTTTGTTGTGAAGTTGAGAGGGGGGGGGACAATCAAATACAAACTCTTTCTTTAATTATTTTTCACTTAAAAAAATTAATTATTTTTATCACATTTCGGATGAAGTTGTAGTGGGTTTTTTAAAATGAATGGTTATGAATTTCTTATAAATTTATTATGAATAGTGATGAATTTCTTATAAATCGTTATGGATTTCTATGAATAAGTATGAATTGTTCTTGTGTTACGGTTGTGAATTATTTATGAATGATTATGATTTTTTTAAATGGTTACTAATTCTTTTGGATGGTTAAGAATAATCATGATTTATTTGATATTTAAGGAATTAATAATTGTTAACAAGAATATCAATTATTCCTAAAAGTACGAAATCGCGAAAATGCGATATTTATGGAGTTAATATTTTTTTAAATAAAATTATTTTTAAAAATAAGAATTTGGAGAAAAGACCCAAATAATCTTGGTTTATAAGTTTGTAATATCTGTATGTTTTGCATTTTCAAGAGCCTCTGTCTCTCTCTCTTTTTCTGAGAGAGAGAGAGGAAAGTTCAAATGCAAACTCAAATTTAAAAGTGAACGCGACACGTGTTTCCATTCAGTCTAAATAATGAAGGGCTTTCGGAATGAATAACGAAGGTGAAGTTCATATATTATTATGTATAAATAACACGAGTGAGACACGTATCGTGCTATTCTTTGTCCTCACATTCACAACCAAATTTGAGCTCGCATTTGAACCCGCCCTTATATATATATATATATATATATATATATATATATATGCATAAGATCGTGTGAGAAAAATAGTTAAGGTGAGAAGCGTAAGAAGGGAATGGACACTTGATCACATTTAATTTCAAACTCATCCATGAATTGCACTTAATATGAGGATTAATCCGGTGCAGTGCGGTGCACCTCATCTCAGTGCATCTCATCCTAATGTGTAATCAAATGTGAAGATCCCTTCTTACGTCTCACCTTAACTCTCATTCTTACCGGAACCCAACCTTACACACACACATATATATATATATATATATATATATAGGCATAGGATCATGTGAGAAGTGAAATTAAGGTGAAAAGCGTATGAAGGGATCTTGACCCTTAATTAAGTTTAATCTCAAACCCATCCATGAATCGTGCTTGATACGGGGGATTGATCTGGTGCATCTCGGTGTGTTTTATTTCGGTGCATCTCATCCTAATGTGCATGCAGTGGTGGATATCCCTTCTTACCCTTCTCACCGTAATTTCACTTCTTACCGGAACTCAACCCCTATGTATATATATAAAGAGAGAGAGAGAAAGAGAGAGAGGAAAGTTCAAATGCGAACTCATATTTGGTTGTGAATGTGAGAACAAATGAGAGTGTGACGCGTGTCTGAATATATATTATTCAGACTGCATACAGAAAAAAATATTCAGACTGAATACACAAAGAAATATTCAGACTGAATAAATACTTTATTCAGTCTGAATATTTCTTTGTATATTTAGACTGAATATATACTATATTCAGTCTGAATATTTTTTTGAATGGGACACGTGTCGCAGCCTCTTTGTCCTCACGTTCACAACCAAATTTGAGTTCTCATTTGAACATGTCCTATATATATATATCTATATCTATATATATATATATATATATAGAGAGAGAGAGAGGGTGTTCAAATACAACTTGTGTCATTTATACAACCCAGTCTGAAATGTTCATCTGCTCTAATAACATTTGAGTTCAAAATTATTTTAATCATAATTAGTGAACTATTTTTTGTTTGAAACAGCAAACAAATTTTATTACCAACCAACCAAATTAGTGAACTATTATTATCTTCTATAAATATTCAAATCATAATAAATGAACTTTTATTATTTCTATAGTTATATCAATTGATTGGGTTGTATGAGTTGTATGAATGAGATAATTTGTGTAATAATTGCCATATATATACATACATATAGGGTTGGTTCTTTATGAGAATAAGAGGTATAGTGAGAAAGTGAGAAAAAAACCTTCATATACTTTCATCGATATTCAACTATCTTTATTTACCCGTTTTTATCATCAAGACTGAAACTTTAGCAAATCCATGTATGTTAAATTGAATAAATATATGTAAAGTTCGTGAAAGTGGCTTAAAGGTAAAGATAAATATTAAGATAAAGATTAATGAATGTAGTTGAAGGTAGTTGAAGGTATATGAATGTAAGTTAAGGTACTTAAAGTAGTTGAAGAAAATTTAAGTTGGACTAAAAAGTCAACTCATCTAAATTCTGAAAAGTGCTTTTATCATAACTATTATTCTCACACGATCCTGTGTGTGTATGTGTGTTTATATATATATATATATATATAGAGAGAGAGAGAGAGGGGAAAGTTCAAATGTTAACCTATCTTTGGTTGTGAACCTAAGTACAGATCTCAGCCGTTCTTTAAATGTGGCTTGAGGGGTAAATTAGGCAAGTTTATCACTCCCGCTTAATTCTCTCATCCTTTGTTAATCGAAATTTTCTCTGTAAATCGAACTCTCTTTGGAAATCGAATTCTTCTCTGTTAATCGTATTCATTGCTGTGAAGAACTTTAGTAATCGAATTTTCGATTTCTGAAACTAAATTGTTAATTCTGTTTTTTCAATGGAGCCTGCTTCTTCATCAGGAACAATGTTATGCATATATTCAGACTGAATATAAACTACAATTATAGAAACACATAATTTTAGCTTATATTCAGACTGAATATAAGCTAAAATTATACAAACCCATAATTGTAGCTTATATTCAGATTGAATATAAACATGACCTTGTGATATCACAATGTTATGCTTATATTCAAACTGAATATAAGTTACAATTATACAAACACATAATTTTAGCTTATATTTAGACTGAATATAAGCCACAATTATACAAACTCATAATTGTAACTTATATTCAAACTGAATATAAACATTACATTGTGATACTAAAATGTTATGCTTATATTCAGACTGAATATAAGCTACAATTATACAAACACATAATTTTAGCTTATATTCAGACTGAATATAAACTACAATTATACAAACTCATAATTGCAGCTTATATTCAGTCTGAATATAAACTACAATTATACAAACTCATAATTTTATCTTACATTCAGACTGAATATAAGCTACAATTATACAAACCCATAATTGTAGCGTATATTCAGACTGAATATAAACATGACATTGTGATACTACAATGTTATGCTTATATTCAGTCTGAATATAAGCTACAATTATACAAACACATAATTGTAGCTTATATTCAGTCTGAATATAAGCATAACATTTTATGCTTATATTCAGACTGAATATAAACTATACAAACACATAATTTTAGCTTATATTCAGACTGAATATAAGGTACAATTATACAAACTCATAATTGTAGCTTATATTCAGACTGAATATATACTACAACTATTCAAACACATAATTTTAGCTTATATTCAGACTGAATATAAGCTACAATTCTGTAGGAAATAAGTTGCTTGGTGACGATGACGATGAACTGATTTATGTCGAAATTGTTACTTGGTGACGGCGACAATGAAGAGATTGATGGCGAAATCGTTGTTTGGAGACGACGAAGATGAAGAAATTAACGAACATGTTATATTTACGATGCTGCCCCTACGCGCTAATTATTGTTTAAACCATGACTCGAGTTTTCCACTTATTTACAAAAATGCCACCGTGCGTTTTGTGCATTGATTTTTTGATCTGAATTTTAAATGGATGGCTGAGATGCATCCTCATGTTCTCAATCAAAGATAGGTTCACATTTGAACCCACCCCTATATATATATATATGTGTGTGTGTGTGTGTGTGTGTGTGTATGTGTGTGTAGGGGTTCCTAATCAAATCAAAATCTCATATATTTGTGATTTGCGCTTGGTTCACAAAATATTTTTGGATGAAATAGAATTTGTCAAAAGAATCTGACTTTGAATAACTTAAATGGAATGTTAACAGATTTGACCAACTGTTTGGTTGGTAGATACTGGAATGTAATATGTTAAAGAAATTGGAATATGTCTGTTTAGTTCACAAAATGTAAGTTTGGAATTGGAATTAGAATTAAATGTTGGTAAACAACTAAGGGTACGTTTAGTTAGCAAAAACTGTTTTCATTTTCCAAGAAAACGTTTTCAGAAAATGGAGTTGAGTTTTCATTCTCAGTTTTCTATGAAAATTTTTCAAAACGCGTTTAGTTGAAATGGTGGAGTTTTCATTTTTCATTTTTTTTTCAAATTAGAAAGTGTGTATACACACACACTTTCGTGCACACATAAACACACTCACTTTCACACACACACACACACACTTTCACACACACACACACACTCTTACACACACACACACACACTTTCACATACACGCACACACACACACACTTTCATAGACACGCACACACACACACACACTTTCACAAACACGCACACACATACTTTCACAGACACGCACACACACACACTTTCACATACATAAACACAGATTCACACACACACACACACACAGTTTCACACATATATACACACACATTTTCACTTTCACACACACGCACACACATTCACATACACACACACACTTTCACACACACACACTCTTTCACTTTCACATAGACATAGACATACACACACAGAATTTCACTTTCACACAAACATACACACATGCACTTTCACTTTCACACACACACACTTTCACACGCACACATTCACAACCACACATGTTTTATGAAAGTGAAAGTGTGTGTGTGTGCGTGAGAGAGAATGTGAAAAAGTGAAACTGTGTGTGTGTGTGTGTGTGTGTGTGTGTGTGAAAGTGAGTGTGCGTGTGTGTGTGTGTGTGTGAAATTGTGTGTATGTGTGTGTGAAAGTGTGAAAGTGTGTGTATGTGTGTGTGAAAGTGTGAAAGTGGAAGTGTGTGTGTGGAAGTCTGAAAGTGAGTGTGGGTGTGGGTGTGTGAAAAAGTGTGTATGTGTGTGTGTGTGTGAAAGTGTAAGTGTGTGTGTGTGTGTGTGTGTGAAAGTGAGTGTGTGTGTGTGTGTGTAAATGAAAGTGTATGTGTGTGAAAGTGAGTGTGTGTGTGTATGTGTAAATGAAAGTGTATGTGTGTGTGTAAATGAAAGTGTATGTGTGTGAAAGTGAGTGTGTGTGTATGTGTAAATGAAAGTGTATGTGTGTGAAAGTGAGTGTGTGTGTGTGTGAAAAAGTGTGTGTGTGTGTATGGAAGTGTATGTGTATGAAAGTGTGAATGTGAAAGTGAAAGTGTGTGTGTGTGAATGTGTATGTCAGTGTGTGTGTGAATGTGTGTGTGAAAGTGAGTGTATGTGTGCGCGAAAGTGTGTGAAATTGTCTGTGAGTATGAAAGTGAAAGTGTGTGTGTGGAAGTGTGAAAGTGAAAATGTGTGTGTGTGCGTGTGAAAGTGAGTGTGTGTGTTTGCGCGAAAGTGTGTGAAATTTTTTATGAGTGTGAAAGTGAAAGTGTGTGTGTGAGTGTGAAAGTGAAAGTGTGTGTGTGTGTGTGAAAGTGTGTGTGTGAAAAAATGTGTGTGAAAGTGAGTGTGTGTGTGTGTGTGAAAGTGAGTGTGTGTGCGTGTGTGTGTGAAAGTGAAAGTGTGTGTGTGAAAGTGTGTGTGTGTTTGTGAAAATGAGTGTGTTTATGTGTGTGTGTGTGTGTGTGAAAGTGAGTGTGTGTGTGTGTGTGTGTGTGAAAGTGTGAGTGAAAGTGAAAGTGTGTGTGAGAGTGGGTGTGTGTGTGTGCGTGAAAGTGTGTGAAATTATGTACGAGTGTGAAAGTAAAAGTGCGTGTGTGTGAAAGTGTATGTGAAAGTGAGTGTGTGCGTGCTAAAGTGTGTGAAATTGTGTATGAGTGTGAAAGTGAAAGTGTGTGTGTGTGTGTGTGTGAAATTGTGTATGTGTATGTGTATGAAATTGTGTATGTGTATGAAATTGTGTATGTGTATATGTGTGAAAGTGTATGTGTGTGTGTGTGTGTGAAAGTGTGTGTGCACGCGTGTAAAAATGGAAGTGTGTGTGCATGGAGAAAATTATTTTGAAATGAAAATTCTGAAAACTCAAAAAAGTTGTTTTCTAAATCTAATATAAATTTAGAAAATTAAAATTAAAATTTTTTTGGAAAATTTTTGAAAACTAAACGAACTAAACGCGTTTTCCAAATTTTTATTTTCACCGGAAAAATTTTCTAGAAAACAGAAAAATTTTCATCAACTAAACGCAACCTAAAATACCCTTTTTTGAAAATTTCGTAATCCATATATTTTTTCTAGAGTTAAGTACACATTTGGTCCATGTCATTATTACCACTATTAAGTTTCGTCTCTCCTTTAAACTAATTACAGTTTTTGTCACCATGGTTGTCCTTTTGTTTCACTTTAAGTCCTCAAACTAATGATTGTTAGTTTGGATCAGTTAAGTCATGTTACATTAGGAAATTAGTCTAAATGGACAAAAATGTCTCTGTCACTACCAAAAAAAGTAATAGAATTAATGACGAAAGACCACATAAATGAGAACCACAAAAATGATTTCTAAAGTTATTAAAGTTTAAATTTCATTTTTAAAGATTTCACTAAATCAAGGGATATGAAATCGTAGAAGATTACAACTAACCTATGAGAAATATTTAGAAAAAAAAAAGCAAATCTTCAAAATCTATTCAATAATAATAAAATGTAAAGCATTGTTCTTCACATGGCTTATTAAATCTCGATGAAAATGATTTTTCTCCTTTGAAGTGACGTACGTTTTCTTATTAAAATAAAAACATTTACCGTCTATTTATTAATTTATAATTAATTATTTATCGTATAAATTGGAAAAGTTAAACTCAAGATTTTTAGATTATTTTAGGCAATTTTTTTATAGTAGGGTTTTGGAAAGGGGATTTAATTAAATAGGGCATTTTAAAAAATATTATTATCTAAATAACCATTTTATTTTAACTAGGTAACAAATTTCTCAAAAACAACTATTTTAATTAAATTTTCTTTTGGAAACACATCACAATCTAATATAATATCTATATTTTATTTATTTATTTATTTATATAATTTTGATTACCAAAAAATAGTAAAGTTGACGCCTCGCAACAACCCCGCTGTTCATTTTGCTAAATGGATGAATGACAGTCTGTTTGTTTATTTCTTAATAATTCTATTAAAAGGCAACCTCTGAGTTGTTAAGAGGTGAATTTTAGTTTACAAAAAAAATAAACATGCCTCTTAATGTTTTCAAAACCCGTTTAATCATTTTGTATCATAGTCCTCCTTTAATCAATTAGAGCTCTGATTTCATTTTAAACAATTACTAAACAATTATATTTCATTTTATGATATATCATAAAAGTCTCTTAATCACTTTGAGTCTCTGACTATTTAATTTATACTAAATTATTCAGCAACCGTCAAACAACCATTAAAACAAATTTAATAACACAATTATAGTCCCATGCCAACTTATTAATTAAATAATTGACATTTTTAATTATAATTATAATAACAATGTTACTATTATTATTATTATTGTTATCATCATTATTATTCTTATTATTTCATATTAAAACAGGAGAGATGTGTACCAAATTAAGAGGATAAAATGGTAATTTCATGTTTAAATTACATTTGTGGAGTTTCGTGTGTACAGAAATTAATATTATAGATTGTTGATTGTATAAGATGTTGTATTTTAGTTAAACATTTATAATAATTAAGAGCATCTATAATGATGGTTTTTTTATAGGTTTTTGTTGAGGATTTTATAAAAACCTCCACCATTGTGGGACATAGGTTTTTGTTCAGTCACAAGTTTCTATAGGCTTCCGGGTATTTGAACAAAAACCCGGTTTCTTACAAAACATTCATATTTTATTATTGTATTATTTTAATTGTTTTAATTGTTTCATTAATCCTTTTATTTTATTTTAATAAAAATATAAAAAAATATGATCAAAAAATTATATAAACTAAATATTATAAAATATATTTTAACTTTTCTTTTCTTTAAATTTTTATACAAGTTTTTTTGGTTATCTCATTGTATTATTATATTTACATTACATATATAATTAATTTATAGATGTAAGTTAATAATTGTAAATATCTTTTCTATTTTTAAAAAATACATCAAATTGTTATATAAATAGATGTCACCATAATTTTACATAATATGATTGTTGAAGATGAATGTGATATGTTGATAAATTGGATCGATGAATAGGCATATAATTCAACACAAATATTTAAACGTTCCACACATGAGTTCCAAGAATATCTTCAACGAAATTCTAAAATTCGCTCAAATTAAGTTAATCATCAACTCCGCTCCGACTTGATTAAACATATTTTGTCGAATCGAGATTACGAGTGATCTATATTACTATTTATTATTCCGTGTTATTTTTTGTAATTTTTCATTTTTATAATTATAATATAAAACTATGTTTATGTTTTAATTATTTTTTCAAATATGTTAATAAAATTTATAAATCAACAAATTAAAAATAATATAGAAAAATGAAAACTAATAAATTATATTTGATTTTTTAATAGTTTAATAATATATACATATATTTAAATTTATATATAATCTATAAATAAATAAAATATTATAAATTAAAAATAATAAAAGTAAGAACATCCACAATGAAGATTCTTTTACAGATTCTTCTTGAAGTTCTTACAAAAACCTTCACTGTGGGACACGGGTACTTGTCCAGTCACAAGTTCCTATAGACACCCAGATGTTTGAACAAGAACCCGAGTTCTTGCAAAACATTCTTTTTTTGTTATTTATTATTTTATTATTTTTATTGTTTTATTAATCATTTTACTTTATTTTAATAAAGTTATAAAACATATAAATAAATATTGATTAAAAATATATAAACTAAATATTATAAAATATATTTTTTTATTTTTTGTAATTTTCTTTTTTCTAAGTTTTTATGCAAGATTTTTTGATTATATATTATTATATTTAAATTGTATATATAATTAATTTATAAATGTAAATTAATAATTATAAGTATCTTTTTTATTTTTTTAAAAATACATCAAATTGTTATATATTTAAACGTCATCATATGATAAATCTTTTACACCTTTTATATTTAAATTTTTTAATAATTTAATAATATATACATATATTTAAATTTATATAATAATCTTTAAATAAAATAAAATGTTATAAATTAAAAATAAGGAAAGTGAGGTTTTTATAAGAACCCCCATTAAAAGGTTTTATGGAGGTTTTTATTTTGTTGAGGTGACAGTGATGTGACAGAAAGAAATATAGCAAGTGAGGTTCTTGAGGGTTACACCACTGTGAATGCTCTATTATGTATCGTCTTATTTATACTCTTAGGGGGCGTTTGGTTCGCAGAATGGAATTGGCTAGAATAGAATCTGTCAAAAGAATTTGACTTTGAAGGAATTGGAATTGGAATGTTGTCAGGTTTGACCACCTGTTTGGTTGGCGGAATTGGAATTGAATCTGTTGAAAGAATTGGAATCTGTCTGTTTGGTTCACAGAATGCAGCCTTGGAATTGGAATGAAATTCCGGCAAATGACTAAAATACCCTTTTTATTAAAAATAATTTTAAAACTAAAATTACTTTAATAAAATAATTATTATTTATTTCAGTTTTTTTTAACACTAAAGATACTTTAATAAAATATACTTCCTTAATTTACACCATAAAATATAGTATAGCATTAAGCCACTTTAAGTATAGCATTAAGCCACTTTAGATTAAAAGTCTGTTTGTTAGCATTAAGCCACTGCCAAACAGTCATGTATAGCTGAGCAAATAAGCTTTCAGTCCCGTTGATATATATAAGCCATTTCTATAGTATTAAGCCACTTTCTATAGCATTAAGCCACTATAAAAGTCTGTTTGTTAGCATTAAGTCATGTATAGCTGAGCGAATAAGCTCTCAGTCCCGTTGATATATATAAGCCATTTCTATAGTATTAAGCCACTTCCTATAGCATTAAGCCACTGTAGATTAAAATTCTGTTTGTTAGCATTAAGCCACTGCCAAACAGTTATGTATAGCTGAGCGAATAAGCTCTCAGTCCCGTTGATATATATAAGCCATTTCTATAGTATTAAGCCACTTCCTATAGCATTAAGCCACTGTAGATTAAAAGTCTGTTTGTTAGCATTAAGCCACTGCCAAACAGTCATGTATAGCTGAGCGAATAAGCTCTCAGTCCCTTTGATATATATAAGCCATTTCTATAGTATTAAGCCACTTTCTATAGCATTAAGCCACTGTAGATTAAAAGTATGTTTGTTAGCATTAAGCCACTACCAAACAGTCATGTATAGCTGAGCCAATAAGCTCTCAGTCCCGTTGATATATATATATAAGCCATTTCTATAGTATTAAGCCACTTTCTATAGCATTAAGCCACTGTAGATTAAAAGTATGTTTGTTAGCATTAAGCCACTACCAAACAGTCATGTATAGATGAGCCAATAAGCTCTCAGTCCCGTTGATATATATAAGCCATTTCTATAGTATTAAGCCACTTTCTATAGCATTAAGCCACTATAAAAGTGTGTTTGTTAGCATTAAGCCACTGCCAAACAGTCATGTATAGCTGAGCCAATAAGCTCTCAGTCCCGTTGATATACATAAGCCATTTCTATAGTATTAAGCCACTTTCTATAGCATTAAGCCACTGTAAAAGTCTGTTTGTTAGCATTAAGCCACTGCCAAATAGTCATGTATAGCTGAGCCAATAAGCTCTCAGTCCCGTTGATATATATAAGCCATTTCTATAGTATTAAGCCACTTTCTATAGCATTAAGCCACTGTAAAAGTCTGTTTGTTAGCATTAAGCCACTGCCAAACAGTCATGTATAGCTGAGCCAATAAGCTCTCAATCCCGTTGATATATATAAGCCATTTCTATATTATTAAGCCACTTTCTATAGCATTAAGCCACTATAAAAGTGTGTTTGTTAGCATTAAGCCACTGCCAAACAGTCATGTATAGCTGAGCGAATAAGCTCTTAGTCCCGTTGATATATATAAGCCATTTCTATAGTATTAAGCCACTTCCTATAACATTAAGCCACTGTAGATTAAAAGTCTGTTTGTTAGCATTAAGCCACTGCCAAACAGTCATGTATAGCTGAGCGAATAAGCTCTCTGTCCCGTTGATATATATAAGCCATTTCTATAGTATTAAGCCACTTTCTATAGCATTAAGCCACTGTAGATTAAAAGTCTGTTTGTTAGCATTAAGACACTGCCCAACAGTCATGTATAGCTGAGCGAATAAACTCTCTGTCCCGTTGATATATGTAAGTCATTTCTATAGTATTAAGCCACTTTCTATAGCATTAAGCCGCTGTAGATTAAAAGTCTGTTTGTTAGCATTAAGCCACTGCCAAACAGTCATGTATAGCTGAGCGAATAAGCTCTCAGTCCCATTGATATATATAAGCCATTTCTATAGTATTAAGCCACTTTCTATAGCATTAAGCCACTGTAGACTAAAAGTCTGTTTGTTAGCATTAAGCCACTGCCAAACAGTCATGTATAGCTGAGCGAATAAGCTCTCAGTCCTGTTGATATATATAAGCCATTTCTACAGTATTAAGCCACTTTCTATAGCATTAAGCCACTGTAGATTAAAAGTCTGTTTGTTAGCATTAAGCCACTGCCAAACAGTCATATATAGGTGAGCGAATAAGCTCTCAGTCCCGTCGATATATATAAGCTATTTCTATAGTATTAAGCCACTTTCTATAGTATTAATCCACTTTCTATAGCATTAAGCCACTTTCTATATGAAAAATGTTACAAACAACCCATGATATACTATAAAAATCACTTAATCAAAATATTCAGGCAATTATTGATGTTACATAGGATGAGGGTATTTTAGGCATTAATAAAAGAACCAATTCAATTCTCATAAAATCTCATGGGTAAGCTAAGGAATCTCAAATGGCCCCTTTTTGGAATTCTTAGGAATTTACCCAATTCCATTTCTTGAAAACAATGAACCAAACAAGGGAATTGGAATCTGGTCAAAGGAATTCAGATTCCAATTCCACCAGATTTCATTCCATTCCGGCGAACCAAACGCCCCCTTATATAAGAAATTTCTATTATTTATTAATAGAGTAAACTATATTTGTAGTCCCTGTGGTTTCTATCCACTTTCATGTTTGGTCCCTATTTTAAACTAATTACAATTTTGATCATTGTAGTTTCATTCAATTTCATTTTTGGTCCCTCTGACAAACTTTAGTTAAAAAACTTAAGGGTAATATGGTTCTTTTACATTTTTTTTGTCTTTTTTCATTATTTTTTAATGAGTATACAGTAAATTACAGTTTCAGTCCCCATGGTTTGTCCTTTTTCTTTTTCATATCTTTATTCACTTTTCATTTAGATTTTTATTATATTAATTAATTAATGATAATTTAAACTATCCATACATTAAAAATACGTATTTCGTTTTTTAAATTACACCATTAGAAAAGTTTTGTCGATACTTTTAAAATAAATTAAATATTGAATATTCTTAAATTTTTATGCAATTTATCTGATATATATCCGTAAATGTGTCTACACTTATACAAAACATTTTCTATTCTAAGGTGGAGAAGACAAGCGTTCGTTGTCACCGGATAAGACAAATGGGTGGAGGTTTGCCGTTTCAATCGCTCGGAGAAGACAAAGGGGCGGAGGTTTGTTAATCGCCGAAGAAGTGTCACGCAGATGACGTTCGTCGGAGAAGAAATGAGGAAGGGTTGTCTTCGCCGGAGAAGAAAGGAAGGGGGGTTGTGTTCGCCAGAGAAGAAGGGGATCGTCGGAGAAGAAAGGAAGGGGTTGTGTTCACCGGAGAAGAAGGGGGAGGGTTGTGTTCGCCGATGACGGGGTACGTTGGAGGGCTTATGGTTTCTTCGGTGTGGTTTTATGGTTTCGTATGGTTTCTCGGATAGAACTGATACATATATATATATATATATATATATATTTATATACTGTGTATATTAATATATATATATATATACCCATGGACCCACCACACCCATACATAGTATATATATAAATATATATATATATATATATTAATATATATATATATATGTATATGTGTGTGTATTATTATATATTTAGTAAAATATAATTAAGTAAATTACATATTTGGTCCTTGTGGTTTTAATATAATAAAAAAAAGTAAAATGACTAAAGTATCCCTGCATTTTACCCACTTAACAGAAAAAATTTAACGGAGTTACAAAAAGGGACCAAATACGTTATAAAGTGTAAACCATGAGTCCTGATTTGTAATTATTTCACTTTAGGGACACAAAGTGTTAAAACCACTATACCATAGAGACGAAATATGTAATTAACTCTAAACAAAATTACCGGTTTTTCTTATTTGTGTAAGAATAAAAATCGAAATTTGTCTGTTTATTAATAAAAATTGTATTGTTTTTAGATATGTTATTTAATTATTATTTTTAAATGTGTAATCAGAAACTTTATAATATACTTATTATTATTTATTTATTTTCAGAAAATAAACTTAAACTTATCGTAATGAAAAATAAATAACCGACTAACAACAACACATTTGTTACATAAAAGATTTAAAAATATTCAATATTTAACTTATTTTAAAGTTATCGACAAACTTTTTCTAATGGTGTAATTTAAAAAATGAAATACGTATTTTTAATGTGGAGTTAGTTGAATTAATTAGTATAGTAAAAATATAAATGAATAATGAATAATGAATAAAGGTATGAAAAAGAAAAAAGATAAACCATAGGGACTGAAATTGTAATTTACTGAATACTCATTAAAAACAAATATTGAAAAAAGACAAACAAAATGTAAAAGGACCATAATACCCTTACCTTTTTAACTAAAGTTGGTCAGAAGAATCAAAAACGAAATAGAATGAAAACCATAATGACCAAAGTTATAATTAGTTTGAAATAGGGATCAAAATTGTAATAGTTTGAAATAGGGACCAAATTTAAAAGTGGAAAGAAACTATAGGGACCAAAAATGTAATATACTCTTATTAATATGACAATCTCTAAAATAAAGTTATTGGAGACTTAGGCTCGATAGTTATTACTAAGGCTCGAGTCCGAATCAGTAGGCCCACTTATTAATTCCTAATTTTGATTTATTTTGCAAAAAAAAAAATCTATTTTTACTAGTTAAATTATTTTTCTATATATTGTTAACCATGTTTGCAATTCTATTTATTTTTTTGTAAAACTTATTTCAAGTTTTTGAAGAATATTTAGTTATGATTAATTATTACATGTTTCGTTTTCTAACTTATATATTAACATATGATATTTGTATTCAAATTTAAATGTTAGTTACTTCATATGTAACTACAATTCGATTTTTATTACCATTTGTATACATACAAAATAAGTGAATCATGGTTGTTGATATCTCAATCTCATATGGACATGATTGGAGTATTGGGTATTAATTTGAACCATGAATTCCATACACATATCCAAGAATATAGGAGGAATGTCGCATTCTCAACTTTTCCTCAATCAATTAATTGTCGATAACATAAAATTTTAATTTAATGCATCTTCTTTCAAACATTAATATATGTTCAAACCTTTTAACATCTTTAATGTTTTTAAGCCTTAATGTAAAAGAAACTTACAGTGTTTCTTAACCACAAGGGTTAGTGGTCTACTGGTCGAAGGCCTGGGGGTTGAAGGAATATCCCAGCCAGGCAGCCACCTAAGGTTCGAATCCATACGCTCTCAACAATTGTGGCCACTGAGTTTATTATGGCTATATATTACAGTCAAAAAACTTTGTCGGGATTAGTCTAGGCTTTGCCTAGGATACCCTTCACAAAAAAAAAACTTACAGTGTTTCTTATACGAGGATGGTTGTATTATTGATGTAATTATGATACATTTTCTTCTTGAATCTTTTGGAAGGTTTTTGAAATAAATCTTACTATCTTTTTTTATATTATAATATTGAGAAATGTCTTATGAACATGTTTTTTAATAGAACAATAATAGCATTAATAGAATGCTTTATAGAACAATAAAAACGTAAATATCAGACCCAACCCGATCTGAAAATCACCAAAACATCTGACCCCCAAACCCGATACAACCCGATTTCTCATATATATATATATATATATAATCAGGTTGGGTATCCAAATTTCCTTCCGACCTGTCCTATGACCCGACATATTACAAATTAATTTAATTTATTATATGTTTTTCAATTTAATTTACTATATCTAACCTAATTTCCTAATTCCAATCGTCGACTACCCTCGTCAAAGCCACAACCCACAGGTATGATTCAGTCCATATTGAAAGAGGGTTTAGGAGTACAACATACCTATTTTACTGAAAAACACCAAAATTTGCAGAAACAAACCCTAATAACTCCTATTTCTTTTGCAAAAACTCACAAACAATGAAGGAGATGAACAAGATGAAAAAGAAAATATTCTTTTTTTCCATGGCTCTTCAGCCCTAACCACACTAAGGTCGGCACCCCATCTTGTTGGCCGATAGCCACCGCACCAGCCACCATCCCACCATCAGGCACTTACCCACCAGCCACCATCCCACCATCAGGCACTTACCCACCAGGCACCATATGACGCCTTTGTTTTAGTTGTTCATCGATGACACCACTCGGTTTCAACTTTCAATTTTCAAACTTTCAATTAACGACGACTAAAAAATACATTGGGGCCCGAAACCCGACCGAACTACTTTGAAACCTGCGGGTTTTATCTAAAAAGTATGGGTTCTGGGAGAACATTCCAATGTTCTCCCCCGAAACCCGATCGAGTTTACAGTTTTGGGCCCCAATCCGACCCGACTCATATGTTTGCTCACCTTTAGGAACTAGCAATATAGATAATTTATTTTAAGAATCAAATCCAAAATTAGATCAAACCACAAGGACCACCATTGTAATTCACTCAAAAAACACTTACTATACCCTACCTAAATTAGAGTTGAAAATGGTAAAGTAGTCAAAAGATATTCTTCAATATTTATTTTCATTTTCGATTTAAATTTTTATTTTCGGAAATAATTACTATTATGCAATATTTTTATAACAATTTAAATAATTATTTTTTATTCATATTTCTCTGGATTTTTTCCCAGTTTCATGTTCTTGTTTCATTTTTTTTTCCAATTTCGTGTTTCATGGTTTCATGAATGAAAAAGCCTGATGATTTCATTGTTCATGTTAATGAAAAAAACTCAAGATTCCATGGTTTCATAATTTCAGGGTTTCATGAATGAAAAAAAAAACTTATAATTTCATTGTTAATGATTTCATATTTTTATGGTTTCTTTAATTGATAAGAAAATCACAGAAATCATGAATCTTAATGAAAAAAAATTCAAGATTCCATGGTTTTATAATTTCAGGGTTTCATGAATGAAAAAAAACTTATAATTTCATTGTTAATGATTCATATTTTTGTGGTTTCTTTAATTGGTAAGAAAATCACAGAAATCATGAATCTTAATGAAAAAAACTCAAGATTCCATGGTTTCATAATTTCAGGGTTTCATGAATGAAAAAAAACTGATTTCATATTTACATGGTTTCTTTAATTGGTAAGAAAATCATATAAATATGAATCTTAATGAAAAAGGCTCAAGATTTCATGGTTTCATGAATGAAAAAAAAACTCATAATTTCATTGTTAATGATTTCATATTTTCGTGGTTTCTTTAATTGGTAAAAAAGTCACAGAAATCATGAATCTTATGAATGAACCATAAAAAATACTGAAAATCTGGAAAAAGAACACTTTTCTTTTGGAAAGATTATAATTGAAATATTGATAATTCTGGAGGAAATGGGAAATTCAAATAAGCTGATTTTTTTAATTATAAAAAAAATAGCAAATAATCACTTCCTAAAAAACTGTTACTAGAGATAAATCAAAGAAGATTAAGAAAATTAAAGAAAAACAAAATGCCCTAAAGTTAACAAACTTTTTTAACAGAATCAGTCAAAGAAACCAATAGTGAAACAGATCGACAACAGATAAATTAAAGTTGATAGTAAATAACAACCACAAAAACTAAAAATGTAAATTTGCCCTAAATAATAAAAATGCATGATATTTAAAAAAACATATCATAAACAATTCACGAAACAGTTGGTTTACACAAAAATAACCCTATCTACATATGCAAGTATATATATACGTAATAGGGTTGGGTTTCGATGAGAAGCTCAATGGTTCAGATCTATTCTTACGTTTCTCACCTTAACTCTCCTTCTCACACAATCCTAAGCCGTACGTAATATATATATATATATAGAGGCGGGTTCATGCGAGGACGGTAACAATTTACGAGAATGCGAGGACAATCCTCAGCCAATCATTTTGTACATGAAATTTTTTTCATGTACAAAATCATATGTGATTTTTGTACTAGCATCAAAAATGACACGCGCGACTTTTGCCGCGGGAAAGTCTCGGCTAATCATATATGATTTTGTACATTAATCATATGTGATTTTGTACATGATAAATTTCATGTACAAAATGATTGGCTGAGGATTGTCCCCACATTCTCATAAATTGTTACCGTCTTCACATGAACCTCTTTCTATATATATATATATATATATATATAAAAAGAATGAGTGAGTGAGTGAGTGTCATAGGTTAAGCACCGGTTCAAGTCGTTGCAAAAGTTCCAACACACTTACAGCTTTCCTCTTAGCTCTATCCGTTCCATTCTCAGCCAATTCCTTCAAAACTTCCTCTACTCCAAACTCCTTCATCATCTTCAAACACTCCATATCACCCGCACACACACACCACAAAACCGACACCCCGTTCTCCCGATTCCGCGCCGATCCCGTCCCGATCACATCCATCAAAACCGGAACCGCCTCAGCTCCGCCAATTGCCGCCTTCCCTTCATGGTGGCTCGCAATTATCGCCAGAATCGCTAAAGCCTCATCCATCATCCCGCCGCTAGCATCTTTAACCAACCTCATCAACGGGCCCACGATTCCCGCCCTAACCGCCCTAACCTTATTCCCTTGATAAATACATAGATTAAATATAGCGGTGGCCGCATCTTTCTTCCCTCTCGGTGTACCTTCTTGTAGCAGATCGATTAGCGGCGGTATGGCACCAGCGGCACCGATCGCCACTTTATTTTCGTCCACCACCGATAAACTAAAAAGGGTGGCGGCCGCATTTTCTCGAGCCTCCATACTTCCGTTTTTTAAAACGTCCACGATATCGGGTATGGCTCCAACGCTAACGATAATGCCTTTATTGGCTTCGTTTATCGATAAGTTTAAAAGTGCGGTGACCGCATGTTCTTGAGTTCGGTTATCATCGGAAGATAATAACTCGACTAAAAGCGGAATGGCACCGGCTTCCGCTATGCATATTCGGTTATCGGTGTTTCTTTTGGCTAGTAATCGAAGCTCACCGGCAGCCGCTCGTTTTTCGTCGGGATTCCCGTTTGCGAGTTTTTCGAGTAGTAACGAGATTGCGGGTTGGTCGCATTCCGAACCGGTTCTTCCGGGTTTCGTGTTTTTGGAGTTTCCTTGCGATTTTGGCAGCTCGATTCCGTTACTATCGCACCATAAAGCGATTAGGCTTTTTAAGACGTAATTGGGCGTTAACGCTGTGTGGAGTAACGTCTGTTGAGTTTTTGGGCACGTTTTGTGGCCAGCGTCTAGCCATTTTTGGATACAAGATCGTTCGTACGTCTGTAAAATAGTAAAAATAAGAGATCAGAAATCGATATGGATTTCAAATATTCATTACTCCTATTATTATTATTTTTGGGAAAATCAGTCATTTAGTTAACTAAAAAGTGTTATAAACTTATAATTACAGAATTTCCAAAACTTGCGTCTTTTCCATTCTTGACATTTACTTTGAGGAAATTTACGTAAATAGCCCTTTTTGGGAAATTGACTTTCATTTTTTAGCCATTTTTCAAGGCTATTTCCTGAAATAGCCAGACTTTAAGCAGAGACTATCTGCCTAAAGTCCATCTTTTTTTTATAATTTTTTTTATTTTTTTAGAGTTTACGTAGAAACTCAAGTTTCTGCGTAAACTTTTTCCGCGTATCTTTTTCTTTTGCCACTCAGACAAAGTTTACACAGAAACTTGACAATATGCGTAAACTCTAAAAAGATTGATTTTTTTATATATATATATATACATAAATGGACTTTACGCAGAGACTACGCTTCTCTGTAAAGTATGGTTATTTCAGGAAAAAAAAACCCTAGAAAAATGGCTAAAAAGTAAATTCTCCTTTACCAAATGGTTATTTGAGTAAATTTCCCATTATTTTGGGATGGAGGAAGTAACTCATAAACTAGATGACACTGTAAAATGACCTAAAGTAACTCAATCTTTCAATCATCGAAAAACTTTACGGAAAATATCACAAAATGACGATATCAGTACCTGCCCGGTGGAGACAATCACGGGATCTTTCATCAATTCAAGCGATATCGGGCACCGAAAATCATCGGGAATCACCGGAGATCGATGTTTCATGAAGTTTTTTTCACGATCGGAGGTATTATCGAGTGTGGGATTTCCTTGCATCATATAATCGTTTATCTTCTTAAGAAGAAACGATGAAGTCTCAAAGAAATTATCGGGATCTCCATTTGTCGATATGACCATATTATGAACGGCAATAGACTCACTCCTTAGATCGTTAATGGTCGTTAGATGTAGTTTTTCTGAAAGTCTTTTAATCATTTCTATATCTGGTTCTTTTCCCTTTTTCACCATCTCCAAATCCATCTGAAGCTGTAAATCGGGAGATTCTGTTTGTAGTTTCGCTCTTTTAAATTGTTGATGCACAAGTATTATCTGAAAGATCATAATTAGTAAGTTACAAAATAAGAAATTTTGAAACTTAATTATATATGGGAATTCTAAAGAATGTACTCACTTGTTCTAGAACTTCTTCGGGTATAGAGAATCTATCGTATTGAATTTTGCACAATGCTTCTTCGATGTGTGACGTTATTTCATGAAGCTTGTTGCAGGTTTTATCAATTTGCAGTGCCTGTGATACAGAAAAATCGGGTATTTTAGTATCATTTATTGGAACGAAGAATGTCAAAAGTATGATGTTGATACATGTATATATATAGGGGGATGTTTCATTTACAAACTATTTAATTCTAACGAACTATACAAACTATAATCAATGCTTATATTAGAAAACAATAGAGATATTAATGGGCAATTACCATGATTCATTAATTATGATTTGAGGTATGTGATCATGAGTTCATGACTTTAGATTAGAAAACAAAATGGAATCAGATATTTAATAGACTAGATGGACAACTAAGATTGGTTTGTAAATGAGATGTTCCCTATATATATTAAAGACTTTAGGAAAACTCAAGGTTGTATATTGCTCTGATAATTAAAACTGGTACAAGAGAGGGATATAAATACAAGAAGCTAAACTAGATAAGGAAACAATTTACATTATCAATAGGAATTATTCTGGAGATAATTCTCTTTTTATAGTCTATCTATATTTGAAAGATATCTAAATCTTTTCCTTTTATTTCGAACTTATCTACACTCCCCCTCAAGCTGGATGGTATATGTTATATAATCCAAGCTTGCCCTTTAGTTTATCAAATGAGGGCATACTCAATGCCTTGGTGAGAATATCAGCCACCTGTTGGTTGGTGGAAATGTAGGAGATCTTTAGAATTCCATGTTCGATCTTCTCCTTAATGAAATGTCTATCAATTTCCACATGTTTAGTCCTGTCATGATGAACAGGATTGTGTGTCATTGAAATGGCAGCTTTATTGTCACACCAGATACCCATCGGTTCTTTTACTTGGATTTTTAGCTCCGTTAACAACTTTCTTAACCAAAGAGCTTCACATATTCCTAGAGTCGTGGCTCTTAATTCAGCTTCAGCACTACTCCTTGCAACTACTTCTTGTTTCTTGCTTCGCCACGTAACAAGGTTTCCAAAGACATAGGAACAATACCCAGATGTAGATCGCCAATTACTTAGAGAACTTGCCCAACTTGCATCAGTAAAGATTTCAACTTTTCGATCTTCCTGTTTTTTAAATTGCAAACCGTGGCTTGGAGTACCTTTCAAATATCTTAATATTCGATAAACTGCATCAAGATGACACTGGGATGGTGAGTGCATAAATTGGCTCACGTAGTTTACTGCATACGTGATATCAGGTCTGGTATGTGCTAGGTAGATCAGTCGACCAACAAGGCGTTGAAATCTCCCCCTGTCGACTGAAACCGTAGAGGTATCACCCAGTTTGAGATTTGGGTCCATTGGAGTAGAGACCGGTCGAGATCCCAACATCCCAGTCTCTTTTAGTAAGTCCAAAGTATACTTGCGTTGAGACAAACTGATCGTAGATTTTGAGCGTGCAATCTCCATGCCTAAGAAATACCGGAGTGTGCCAAGGTCTTTCATTTCGAAAGATTTAGCTAAGTGAGCCTTAATCTTAGTGATAGCAGCTGCATGATTCCCTGTGATGATGATATCATCCACATAAACAATGAGAATGACAATCTTTCCATGATCATGAAGGTAGAAGAGAGTATGATCGGCATGGGCTTGGTGATATCCCAATTGTTTAACCGTGGAGGTGAAGCGATCAAACCAAGCCTTTGGTGATTGTTTCAAACCATAGATTGCTCTCTTAAGACGACACACTTTAGGAGGACCAGTTGGACCAGGAAACCCGGGAGGTAAGTCCATATAGATTTCCTCATGGAGCTTTCCATTAAGAAACGCGTTCTTTACGTCAAGCTGATAGAGGGGCCAATCAAAATTGGCAGCAAGAGACAATAAAACACGAATAGTATTAATTTTTGCCACTGGAGCAAAAGTCTCCTGGTAATCGATTCCATATGTTTGTGTGTAGCCTTTAGCTACTAATCGTGCCTTGTACCGTTCAACTGACCCATCACTCTTGTATTTTACTGTGAATACCCAACGGCAACCCACGGGCGGCTTATCATGAGGCTTGTCAACGACGACCCATGTTTGATTTTTCTCAAGGGAGCGCAGTTCATCAAACACAGCAGCCCTCCACTTAGGGTCGTTTAAGGCCTCCTGAATATTCTTTGGTTCCTCAATTATAGACATATTGGAAACAAGTGCTCGCATAGATGTTGTGAGATTTGTATAGCCCAAAAAATCAGAAATAGGATGATGTGTACAAGAGCATGTACCTTTTCGGGTTGCAATTGGTTGATCAAGATCTGACGAAGAGGGCAACTCAGGTTGTGCATCAGGCTTCGGCTTGACTTGTTTCCTTCGGCTATATGTAATTGGATAGAAGTCAGGAGGTGAGGTTGTGTCTTGCATCTTAGGTGATGGAGAAGGTGGAGTGGAATCTGGTGTATTTGTACCTGTAGACGGCTGTGTTTCTGTTTGAGGTGGGGTTTCGGTTGGAATAGGAGTCAGGGCCGACGAGGATGGTGAAGAATCGGAATCCCAAAAATGCCCCCACCCTGGAGAGTGAACCGAAGCTGGTGGTGGCTGTTCCATATGAGAAGAAGGTGGATAGTAGAATTGGTGCTCATGGAATGTAACATCATGAGAAACATAATATTTCTTCTCAATGGGATTATAACATCTATAGCCCTTTTGGAATGAAGAGTACCCTAGAAAGACACATTTGATACTTCTGGGGTCAAGTTTGGAGCGGTTGGGATGGTGATTGTGCACGAAAGTGGAACACCCAAAGACTCTTAAATCAAGATTGTTCAATATGGGGTAATTTGGAAAGGATTTATGGAGAACCGAGAAGGGTGTTTGGTAGTTTAGTACTCGGGATGGAAGTCGGTTGATGAGATAGCATGCGGTAAGAATTGCATCTCCCCAAAAGGATTTAGGTGTATGGCTTTGGAATAATAAGGCTCGGGCTACCTCTAACAAGTGACGGTTTTTTCGCTCGGAAATCCCATTTTGTTGGGGTGTGTTGACACATGAACTTTGGTGTATGATGCCATTTTTGGTAGTGAAGGCAGACATGGCAGAATTAAAATACTCCGTTCCATTGTCGGTACGCAGGATTTTAATTTTTGAATCATACTGTGTAAGTATCATTGCATAGAATTTTTCAAATATACCAACAACTTCAGTTTTATCTTTAACAGATAAATTCAATATACACGAGAATGGTCATCAATAAAGGAAAGAAACCACTTTTTTTGTGAAAGAGATGGGATTTTAGATGGTCCCCATACATCACTATGAATAAGAGAAAATGGACTTGATGCACTATATTTATGAATAGGAAAAGAAATTCGAGTATGCTTTGACTTTTGACAAACTTCACAAGTAAAAACATCAGAATTTCTAAACAATGAAGGAAATAACTTTCTTAAATATGGAAAACTAGGATGACCAAGTCGTTGATGAAGGAGATCAATTTTTTTGTGTCGATTGAGGGTAGTAGCTCCATGAACAAGGAAACTGAAGGTAGGTTTATGTGGAAGGTAGAAGTACAAGCCACCGACCTGTTTAGCACAACCAATCGTCTTCCTCGCCAGCAGATCCTGAATAAGACACACGGTTTCAGAAAAATTAGCTATGCATTTAGATTGAAGGGTAAGTCGGCGGACCGACATAAGATTGTATGATAGACTAGGTACAAAAAACACATCATGAAGAGTTAAATAAGGTGAAAGCTTGACAATGCCGATTCCTTCAACCAGTGCTGATGAGCCATTGGCAACTGTAACCGTCCGCTTATCTGGACATGCTACTAATGATTTGAAAAGAGATTTGTTACCAGACATGTGTTCTGTTGCGCCAGAATCCACAATCCATAACTCACCATTATTAGTTTGTTTGGCGACCATAAGTGCGGTTGAGGATTTTAGGAGCTGTCCTATTTGTGCAAGTTGGGCCTTAGAGAACACTGCATCCATTGAGGAGGATGGTCCAGATTTAGAGTTTGCGGGGAGGTCTTTGTCTGTAGTGCGTTGGCTTCGAGGAACCCAATCAGCAGGCTTGCCATGAAGTTTCCAGCAGGTACTTTTTGTGTGATGAGGGCGCTGACAATGATCACACCGAAGAGATGGTTTGCGAGGTCCACGGTTATGAGCAACCATGGCAGAAGCTTCAGCTCCATCTTCAGAAATAGTTGGATTCAGCATTGTCTTCTTACGATGTTCTTCTCGACGAACTTCAGCAAATATAGCATCAATTACCGGAAGGGGTTTCATGCCGAGGATGCGTCCACGAACATCATCAAGTGAGGGATCAAGACCAGCAAGAAAATTGTAAGTTCTTTCTTTGGTAATCATCTTTTTGTATAAGTCAGCATTGGTTGGATCTTTCCAATCGGGATGAGAAAAAAGGTCAAGTTCTTGCCAAATCTTGGTCAGGGTATTGAAATAGGCTGTAACATTACCAGATTCTTGTTTCAGATTTCGAGCCCTAGTTCTTAGCTCGAACATCTGTGAAGAGTCTTCAAGATCTGAATAGGCTAGGGCTACCGCATCCCAGATGGATTTGGCAGTAGGATAGAGCAGATAGATTTCTGCAATATGGTCTTGCATAGAGTTGATGAGCCAGGCCATAACCATGGAGTTCTGTATATCCCATTCGGCAAAACTGGGATTAGTAGATAATGGCTTCTTAACGGATCCATCAAGGTATCCGAACTTGCCTTTACCACGAATGACAAGTTGAATAGATCGAGACCATTGGAGGTAATTCGATCCAGAAAGCTTAAAGCTTGTAATCTGAAGAGAAAGGTTGTTTTCTTGATTGGTGGAGGTAGGGTTATGGGTTGATGATTTTTCTGGGTTGGAAGTTTTTTCAGAGTCAGACACCATGATGATTTTTTTTCGGCTAAAGTCTCTAGAGCTCTGATACCATAAAGACTTTAGGAAAACTCAAGGTTGTATATTGCTCTGATAATTAAAACTGGTACAAGAGAGGGATATAAATACAAGAAGCTAAACTAGATAAGGAAACAATTTGCATTATCAATAGGAATTATTCTGGAGATAATTCCCTTTTTATAGTCTATCTATATTTGAAAGATATCTAAATATTTTCCTTTTATTTCGAACTTATCTACATATATATACACACACACATATAGGGTTAGGGTCAGTTTTTCATTTTTTTGCAGTTTTACCCTGAACCTTGCACATGTGCATACAAGGAATGTGTAGGCAATTTGTCTAATATGCACACGTGCATAAAAACCAAGAAACTAACTTCAATTACTCGTATGCACATGTGCTTAATATGCACGTGTGCATAAAAACCAAGAAACAACTTCAATTACTTGTATCCACATGTACTTACATGCACATGTGCATAAAAACCAAGAAACAACTTCAATTATTTGTATGCACATGTGCATACCGTGCAGATAAATAGTTACCAGGGCGTTCCTCATTTTTTCATTTTTAGGGGGTTTTCCAATGTAGGTTGGGTTCCGGTAAGAAGGGAAGTTATGATGAGAAGGGTAAGAAGGGATCTCTACCCTTGATGCACGTTAGGATGAGATGCACCGAGATGCACCGGATCAATTCCCTTTTAAAGCGCAATTCATGGATAGGCATGAGATTAAAAGTGATCAAGGGTGGAGAGCCCTTCTTACACTTCTCACCTTAACTCCACTTCTCACATGATCCCATGCCTTTCCACTGAACCTCCCGCTACACACACACACACACACACATATATAAGATGGATTTCACTTACAGTATTGGGTTCCGATGAGAAGGAGAGTTAAGGTGAAAAGCGTAAGAAGGGATCTCCACCCTTGGATGCACATTACGATGAGAATCACCGAGATGAGGTGCACTGTGATGCACTAGATCAACTCCCTTCTATAGCGCAATTCATGGGTGGGTATGGGATTAAAAGTGATCAAGGGTCCAGATCTCTTCTTACGCTTCTCACTTTTAACTCTTCTTCTCACACGATCCTATGCCTTCACTTACAAACCCAACAATTCTAACAAACTCTACACTCTTCTCCACCAATCAAATTAGTGAAACTCTTTTTCCTTTTCTTTTACAAAGTTATTCCGGGAAGGGTATATACGACCTTTTCTTATTTATTTAGTTTTTATTTAAACTAATTACATTAATAAGTTTAGTATTTACCTTAGTTATAGGGATTTCATTAGGATTTATTTTTTGGTATATTTGGTTACTGCATCACCGTCTCCATCTTGATAGCATTGGTTTTTGATTTTTTACATTATTTACGATGATTATTTTGAGAAAAATTGTAATCATGGGCGATTCGTATTCAATAAACAAGATATTAACATGGGTGATCAAATCCCGTCTTTTAAATGTAAGTTAGCTTTTATGTTTACTTATGCGGTGGTTATTGGTTTATGATGAACCACCTTTTTTGCTGTTCATGTATGGTTTTTAATTTTTTTTATATGTTGTCGAAGGTATCCATTTGCAGATTCATGCATCCATAGTTCCATACTATGATTTGAAATACCAATATTTAGTGAAATAATATATTAATATTTCATGAATGGCGTATTCATGCATCCCTACTATGAAATGCTACTAAAACAAAAATTCACGAATACAAAATATGTATACAGACTCATAATTATGCATGTGATGAAATCCTATTGGTGTAATTATGCATATGATGAAATCGTATTAAAGAACAGTATACAGATTTGATGAGAAATAGCGATTTTCTTTTTTGAATCATGAATGCATAATTATGGATGGCAGAATTATCCACCCCTATTGAAGATCAGAAATAAATACAATCTTATTATATTCAACTACCATAATTATGCATCAGTCGAAATCTAGAGTATACACGAAATACCTCCTTACTAAGTAATGGGGTGAGTAATTAGGGATATAATCCACGTGTAAATCTTTCATTAACTAGAATAATAGCATCATATAATTTTATCCCTTTTTTACCCCTACGCCCCCTTTCGGTGAATCAAAATGGAAACCCAATGGCCTGTTATTTACATTAATACCACAGAGTCCTTCATGGCCATAGATGAAAATATTGAATGATGGAGATGAGTTTGTAGAGTTTGTTAGAATTGTTGGGTTTTAATTAAAACTACCCCTATATATATATATATGGGGAAGGTTCAAATGAGAACCATAAATATTTTAACAGCCATGGAACCACCTATTTCATGTATTAGTCATAATGAATAACCCTGAATAATCATGAATATCTATCATGTTATTCCTCATGAACAATACCTGAAATAGATGATTCCTTGGTTCTCAAAATATTTACGGTTCTCATTTAAACCTGCCATGTGTATTAATGCAATGACAGGAATGGGAGACTTAAAAAAGGGCTCCTAAGTGATAAAAGAAAGAAGTCTTCTTTCTCTTTGATTACTTCCTCGTGTATGTATTGCCGAATCCATTCTAAAAAAGATCACTAAGCCTTCTTTTTTCAAGTTATTAGAGTCCCACATCAGTTAGACTTGGACCAATTCTCCTTTATATGTGATGAAACCTCCCTTTTCTCTCCTGAAAGACTCTTTTGAAGAGTAAATATAGGGGTTCCACATTCTCACACGAGCAATCATCCATCAATGGTTAGGAATGACTCATTTCTTAAATCTTAGCCACATACCATTCAAGCTACAAGCTTGATGGGTGACCACACACACATATGTGTATATATTTTACATATAGGGGAAAGTTCTTTTAGGAACCGTAAATTTTTTGAGAACCTTGAGACCAACTAGGCAACTATTCATTATGAATGTACCTAAATATTCATGATATTCATCATGAATAGAACCGAAGCCCACACACCCATATCAGCGGTGATCTCGACCCCATAACACCAATTTGGGCCAAAGGCCCCCCATTCCTATATATGTTATCAATGTTACAATCAGCGTACTAGATTAAAAACATAAGTAGCATAGAAAAGTCATCACATGAGACACTCCCGTGTTTCAACATTCTAGTCACTTTATGATTCTTTTCAATCAGCGTACTAGATTAAAAACATAAGTAGCATAAAAAATTAAGTTTTAAAATTTTTATTTTATTAAGCTTCCTTATTCCTTAACCGGCTAAGACAGTAAGGGGCCGTTTACCAAACACTTACCCTCAACACTATCATTTACTCACCGAGTAAGATTTTAGTCCACAAAACAACATTGTATGCAACAATTTACCCTGTAAGTGCTTACCGTGGTAAGAGTAGTCACCCTCACTTAACAGGTAAGACTCTTGGTCCTTGTCTCGCTCTTCCAGGGTAAGATTCTTGGTCCTTCCCATATTCATACGGTAAGATAATGTGACTTGGTAAGCGTTTACAGGGTAAGTTTTGGTAAACGGCCCCTAAGTAAGACGCTAAATGTAAAATGCCTAAAACCTAACTCATGGCCTCACACATTCACGCTCGGACGCTCCTCAGGCTCAATTGATTGATCTCGTCATCTCAATTCTCAAAGGTACTAACCCTAAATCGCTCTCACCCAACTCTCAAATTCTCTAATCGATGGAATCGATGAAATTGGACCAACAATGTGTTAATTCCTGCTCCCCATAAACCCTAAAATTTCTATTTTGAGATGTGTATTTTTGCAACTTTGCCTTATTTGCGTAAATTTCAAGCTAAAATTAATTGCTTTAGGTTAGCATTAGAAATTAGTGATGAGATTTAGTTTGGTTGACAAAATTACTTGCTTTATTATATTACCATTACAAGTTATTGATAAGATTTAGTTCGGTTTGAAATTCTCTCTCTCTTCAGCAGAGTGTTTTTTAGACATTTTATTAGTTTGCTTTATATTACCATTACAAGTTATTGCTTTATATAATCAAATATTTTCACAAAATTATGTCAAACATAGTAATAGTTTGGGACACAGGAACTACAATCTCTAGGACGGCTTTCACCTTGCAAACTTTACAAACCTGCCCTATCGACTCTTAATTGGCAAACAAGTGCTTAAATTATATTTTATTATTCACTGTTTTTTACTTTCAATTACCTAATAAGCTTACTCAGAATCATATCAATTACATCTTTCCTCTAACTGTTTATGTAAATATGGTCTGTTTTTTAGTAAACCAGCAGCTCCATTCTTTAAACAGTAAACTACTAAACTGTGTATATGGTCCCTGTGTGGCTGTGTCTATGGTCTCATCTCTCTCTCTCTCTATATATATACATATATATATATAAACTGTGTCTATGGTCTGATCTCTCTCTCTCTCTATATATATATATAGATATATATATATATATAAAAACTGTGTATATGGTCTGTTTTTTGAGTAAGCAGCAGCTAAACCCGTTTATGCCCCACCAACCCGAGCGTGTTAGGGTTGAACATTTCGACACGATTAGTTAAACGGGTCGTGTCCGGGTTGAGCCTTCTTGACCCGCCAACCCAAACACGACACTATTGCCACCCCTGTTACGGTCAGGTTCAGGGAAAAACTGCAAAAAAATAAAAACAGAGGAACACCCTGGTAACCATTCATCCGGACGGTATGCACACGTGCATATAAGGAATTTGTAAGCAACTTGTCCAATATGTACATGTGCATAACATGCACACGTGCATAAAAACCAAGATACAACTTCAATTACTTGTATGCACATGTGCATACCGTCCAGATAAATAGTTACTAGGGTGTTCCTCTGTTTTTCATTTTTAGGGGGTTTTCTACTAAACTTCCCGCTACATATATAAATATATATATATGGGGCAGGTTCAAATGAGAACCATAAATACTTTAACAACCATGGAACCAATATTATTCATAATGAATAACCCAGAACCCATAACACCATGTTGGGCCAAAGGCCCCCCATTCCTATATACGTTATCAATTTTACAATCAGCGTACTAGATTAAAAGCATAAGTAAACATAGAAAAGTCATCACATGAGACACTCCCGTGTTTCAACATTCTAGTCATTTTATGACTCTTTACAATAATGTTAAGAAGTCATTTAGCTACTCTAGGAGCATTGGTAATATATCTCTTCATGAAAAAAGTTCAAAAAATCACTTTAGGTAACAAGAATAGGGATGAAATAAATTATAATATTAGTTTCTAACTCGCCGTTTTAATTACATTCCTATATCAGCGTGCCAAAACCTACAGGACATGTTTTCGGAATGGGAGTATAAACTTCAAAGGGCGGTAAAACCGAAAGCCATGGTTTACTAAACTCATCTCTTTCATTGGTCAATTTTCATAAGAACACAAAATGGTTCTAAGGTAAATGGATGATTTTACCAACAAGCAGGCGGATCTTGAATATATGGTTAATCATCTGGTAAGTGTTTAGTAAACTGCCCCTTAATTAAATCTTGATAATTTCAATTATAGCTCTCATATACACCTTATAAGAACAATAAAACAAGCAGCTTTGTATTTTATTTTTCCATTTCTAAACAGACCAATTTAACAACACCCATTAATCTAATCATGCTTCAGAATCCAAAACCCATTTTAAAGATCAATGTAATCACATATATTTGAACAATATATATACATATATATATATATATAAGTACCTGAATGGTTTTACTTCCTTCATTGACTGATTTGAGAAGCTGCAGAGCCAAATTCAGAGCAGTTTTCAAAGACTGCAACCCTTTAACATCATCATCATCTAGCTGTTCACCACTATCTTTCAATTCCTCAAACAAAGGGCTCAAAAGCTTCACTCTTCTCACCAGATTCCCGTACATATCTCTTACAGCGTTTCTGCACTCGGGTAAACCTGAAAATTTCCTGACTGAGTCTACGAGTTGACTCACCAAATCGCCCCCTTCTTGATCGGCCATTATTTAGACCACCAAAACTCAAATAATTAAGATCGCACAGAAACCCTTGGTGTAGAATTGAAGAAAAGAATTCGTTATTAAAGAGAATCGGGTGAGTGATGTTGATTGGAATTATTGAAGCTGAGACTTTTTCAGGGTTTACAAGAAAAGTGAGAAAATCCGAATTGAAGAAAAGGTCTAAAAGGGGTTTTGTATATTCAAGGTTGATTTGGTTTGATTGAAGTTAAAGCGATAAACGGGACGGCGGGGAGGTCAACAATGGCGCCAAGAAAGAATTGGTCACTGATTTGGGGGAAAACTTAAAATAGCGACCAAGGCACAAACAGTCGTGTTTTGTGAAAAAGTTTTGAAACTGTTTTATATTGTTTGGGTTTTAAGAATTTGTGTGGTACAAGCAATGTTTTAAATCTCGAGTTTACTGTTTTAACTGGTTCAATCGGTTTCAATAATTCTCTTAATCTCTTGTATTTTTTTATTTTCCTGTATACATACATATATAGAGGCGGGTTCATACGAGGACGGTACCAATTTACGAGAATACAAGGACAATCATCGGCCAATCATTTTGTACATGAAAGTTTTCATGTACAAAATCATATATGATTTCATGTACAAAATCATATGTGATTTTATAAGCATCAAAAAAAACAGGCGCGACTTTTTTCTCGTGAGTAAGTCACGGGAAAAGTCGCGGTTAATCATATATGATTTTGTACGTCAATCATATGTGATTTTATACATGAAAAGTTTGATGTACAAAATGATTGGTTGATGATTGTCCTTGCATTCTCGTAAATTGTTACCATCCTCGCATGAACCTCTTTCTACGTGTGTGTGTGTATATATATATAAAGTAATAATTTAATGTCCACAAGTTCCAATATTAAAAATACACAAACAACAAGTTTTACATCAATCCAAATACATTAAAAAAACACATAGGGCGCGTTTGGTTCGCGGGATTGGATTGGATTTTGAGGGATTAGGATTTTAAATCCAATCCATTCATGTGTTTGGTTTGCAAAATTGTAAGGATTTAAAATCCTAGGATTCAATTGAAATCCAACAAACATAGGATTTTGAAATCCTTGACGGATGCTCGGGATTTCACAGGATTTCGCCGAATTTGTATGAAATAATGTTTTAAAAATGTTAAAAACATTTGTTTTGTAATAATTGATTAATAAAAATGTAATTTAATTATTTTTATAATATTTTATATGTTTATATAAATTATTTAAAAACAATGGAAATCCAATTCCATTGCAAATACTACGAATCACACTCCTATGATTTTCAAATCCATTCCAATATAAAAATGGGTTAACCGGGTTTGCGAAACGGGTTTACCACTGATTTAACCGTGTTTTTGAGAAATCCGGCCGGGTTGAAACGGGTCAGTCATATGCATTAACCCGACGTTAATTAACCCGGTACCGTACAAGCATATGCTTTTTCTTTTTTCGTCTTATCAAAATAGGTGGATACAAAATTCATATAAGATAAGATCGGTAAATTACTTAAATACCTGTTTTAAATTAAAACACAAAAATCTAGCATAAATTTTCACCTACATATCTCACTCTTGCCCGTTCGGTCATGTTTAGTCATGTGTATAGTCTCAGATGTGTTCGGTCATGTTTAGTCATGTGTATAGTCTCAGATGTATACCAAACGCACACTAATAATGTTATTTGAGAGACAAATTAGGTATGTAGTAGTTAAAATGGATGGTTTTAAGATGGGTGTATCGAGTCCTTACAAGGTTCCGTTTGGTTTATAGGAATGGAATGGATTTGAGGGATTTGGATTTCAAATCCATTCCAATCCTCTGTTTGGTTTGTTGAATTGTTTGGATTTCAAATCCTATGATTCATTTGAAATCCTACAAACATGGGATTTTAAAATCCTTAGGAGATGCTCGGGATTTCACGGGATTTCGTAGGATTATATGAAATAAGGTTTAAAAAACGTTAAAAACATTTGTTTTGTAATAATTGATTAATAAAAATGTAATTTAATTATTTTTATAATTATATATAATTTTTTTATAAATTATTTCTAACTTTTGATAAATAATGGAATCCAATCCCATTCCAAATCCTACAAACCAAACACATAAAAGGATTTTAAATCCATTCCAATCCAAATCCCTCCAAATCCAAATCCTTTTATGAAATCCAAATCCCTCAAAAACAATCCTGCAAACCAAACGCACCCCTAGTATTTAAATAAATTCTAACTTTCACATTGTGACAGTGAGACTTGAATCGTCGCTTGTAGGGGTAGATATACCATCATAAAACCCAATTTTGCTACTGTTATGGTAGGCAATATATTAATTGATTCTAATGTAGTGATTCAATCCAAATAATGTTTGTTTAGCAATATCTTTCAGTCGGTTACATCTGTCTTTTTTATACCAAATATGTTGAGGACGGCCGTAAAAAAACAAAAACAAAAAATAGACCAAGTAAAAGAGATTGTGTGTTGGTATTTTTGATTGTTAGATTGTTTGTTCATCGAAGTTTTGAGTAAATAATCCTATTTCCATTTGAATCGATATAGTTCTAATTTGAAAAATCGATTTTGAGTTGTTTTCAGGACGTTCTCATTTGGAGATTTACAACTTTTAAAAAATAAATGTCCTAATTAAGCTCTAGCTGATAAAAACTAAGCTTTTAAAATCAATAATTTTTACTTCAAAAAGAAAGCCATAATTTTTATCCACGTTTTCTTTTCTTTTGTATGCCGAACTGGATATGGCGGCATTATATCCAAGATGCTAACTTCTGGACTGTTCGGAAGAAAGATTGGTGGTCTTGGATTTTCAGGTATATCTTGAAGATTCGACCTCTAGTTCGGCATCACTTTATATCACACGTTGGTAATGGTACAAGCACTAATGCTTGGGAAGATAAATGGTTATTGGCCGGTCCCTTGAGTTCGTTTATTACTTATCGTCGTTTTTGTGCCATGGGTTTTACTATTGATACGACGGTTCAACAGTTCATTGATGTGATTGGTGAAGCTTGGCCAAATGAGTTTATTAGTCATTCACCTCAATTGCATGATATTCCAATCCCACACTTGACGCAAGATCCAGATCATATTCGGTGGATTTGTAGAGGGAATGATATGGTGGATTTCTCTATCAGCCTTGCATGGAAGTCGATGACCCCTGAGATGGAGGTAAAGCCTGGATGAAAGTTGTTTGGAATAAGGCGCATATTCCAAAACATGCAGTTTGTGTATGGACTGCATGTCATAGACGATTGCCTACACAAGATCGAATTATGAGCTGGAAGCAACACCCTCCAGATATGAAGTGTCTTCTATGTCACCAATGTCTGGAAACTCATAATCATTTGTTCTTCCAATGTGTTTACTCGAAAGCTCTATGGGATTGTTTGAAAATGGAAGTTTGTATTGGAAGCACCCCGGATACGTGGGATGATATCATGGCTGCCATAGACGGAGGTATTTCAATAATCGGTCCTCTCTACATTGCATCACCTTTGCGGCAACGGTTTACTACATTTGGCAAGAGAGGAACCGAAGATTGTTTGAGAACAATAGGCGGACTGTGGATACCCTCTTTAAAGAAGCTAGAGGCGTCATTCTTCAAAGAATGGCTTGGAAGCGGAATTGCAGGCAAAGGAGTTTTCCAAATGTGGCTCCTACTTAGTTGGTTGCGGTTGGTGTTTTGGAGTTGTATTGGTCTTGCTTCGGTTTTGGTGGGTTTTGTTTCCCTTTGTTTATTTTGGTTACACGCCTTGTGGTTCTTGTTTGTCTTCTTTATTTTGGTGATATAACTTGAAACTTTGTTTGGTTTTTCGTTTTAATGGATGTGCCTGGAATTTCCGCTCAAAAAAAAAAAATATTAGCGTATATTTTCTCAGTAAATTAATTTTTTTCTGTTGTAACATTTATTGTATTTCTATGTACCTAACTAAATGTATTGTGTTTCCGGATATAATAGTTGGTCCTAAGGTAGTATATTTGCACAAATAGTTAATGGTTCAAATCTAAGTGTTTTGCAACCATATTGTGGAAGTTATAACTCATTTGGTGATTGGCTTCTTGTGATCAGGGTCTTAGTTCCCCCAGTAAAATTTTCTAAAGGACCCCATCCTGTCGACAATTGACAAAAACACTAAAAAAATCTTTTGAAATCAATAAAAAACCGAAAAAATCTTTCAAAATCGACAAAAACACTAAAAAATCTCTTGAAATCAATAAAAAACCGAAAAAATCTTTCGAAATCGACAAAAACACTAAGAAAATCTCTTGAAATCAAGTAAAAACTTAAAAAATTTCCCGAAACATGTCGGGTGACTTTGCACGCCTTTAGTCTACCTTAATGGGACCCCAGTGAACAAAAATTATGGATCTGCCACTGCTTGTGAGGATGGTAGACTCTTAAATCGGTCACCTAATGAATCATTGTATATTTGATATGTCTTGTATAAAATGTTCTTGGGGCAAGACAGTATGGGTTTATAAATCCTTTAAACAAATTAAGGATTTGTTTATTAAATAAATTACCGAATTTTTACCAGGTAAGCGGTGTAAACCCGACAAAAATAATGTTGTCATTGAATGGATCAAAAGTCTTACTTACTAGGTTAGTGTTTACCTAATTTGTTTTCGTAAATGGCCCTAATTTTTCCGTTGTTATATACTTATATATAATTCATAAAGATGCATTGTTATATACATTTTTATAGTAATGAACTAGTGATGTCTCACTCTCATATATTGTCAATTAAATTTGCAGAATAAAAGTACATCGTTGTATACCTTTACATCAAGATAAACATTTTGCTTTCATTGGCCAATAAGTTGCTTTTATACTAAAACTAACATGTTTTTTTTAATATGTAACAAATATTTAATAGTAGGATTATGGAACCAAAGATGGTCGCAAAATAGTATATGATTTTTATATGTTTCTTTTAGCTGAATAAATCAACAAAAAAGACTATGAGTCACATTAATTAGATTGTTTTCATTAGATTGTAATCATAGTATATTATACAGATCATTAATAACAGTTGAATCTGTTACCATCCTCTCCGTAAGGGATGGTAATGGGGCGGGGACCTTGATCCCCATCCCCGTCCCCGATTTCTAACTTCATTCCCGTCCCCATCCTTGTCCCCGCCGGGGATTAAAATCACATCTCCATCCCCATCTCCAACGGGGAACGGGGATCCCCGACGGGGAAACGGGGATTTTCCCCCCGGTTATATAAGCTATTTTAAATCAAATACGCGAGAGACCACACATGTTAAATTTATCATATTTCCAATAAACATAAAATCAAAAGAATTTTAATTTGATAAAAAAAATCACAACTTCATATAATAATTAATACCCTAAAATTAAAAGAAATTCAATTAAATTCAAAAAATACTTGACGTCACACGTACCAAAATATATAATGAGTAATATATAAAACATAAGTGTAATTATGTTTTGACTTGACATCGAAAATAATACACACTAACATCCAAAATAAATAAAAAATTTAGATTCTAAACTTAGTTAGAAATATGAAATCGTGAATTACCAATTTAGTTAAAATAAATAATATATATATAATTTATTAATTAATATACAACGGGTACGGGGCGGGGCGGGGAGTGTGATACCCTTCCCTGTCCCCATCCCTGGTTTGAGAAAAACGGGGATCCCCGTCCCTGTCCCCATCCCCGATTTAGCGGGGAATCACCGTCCCCAATCGGGGCGGGTGGACCGGGTTCCCTGACGGGTCGGGGACAATTCTCATGCCTACTCTTTTTGGTCGGGGACAATTCCCATGCCTACTCTCTTTCCCTCTTTCGTGTGCGTTTTATATTTTTATGTGAGTTAACTTAAATTAAACAAAATATGATATATAATTGATATGATTACAAAAATATAACTATATTATCAATTATTTTAATCATACATAAAACATACAATTTATCGTTACCATTTTAGGTGGGACGTGGAACAGTTGGATTTGCTGAGTTAATGATATTTGAATAAGGGAAAAGTCTAAAAAAAACTTAATGAACTTTTATGTTTTGAATGATTAAGTCCTTGCACAATTTTTTTAAATGAAAAAATCATTGGACAATTTAAAACATATCAAATAAGTTCTTGTACATTTTTTTTAATGAAAAAACCATTTGACAATTTAAAACATATCAAATAAGTCCTTGTACAATTTTTTCGAATGAAAAAACCATTGGACAATTTAAAACATATCCAATAAGTCCTTGTTACCTAGAACTTAACTTGCAACTTGCTAACCAGGTAAAGTCTTTGAGTTTTTATTTGTTTTTTTATTTTATTTACATTTCTAAATAAATCTTTTAGGATGTGTACATTTTTATGTTTAAATGAATATTTCTTTTTTATTTTAACATATATTTTTTTATGTTTATTTATATTTTTTAATAAATCTTTTATATTGTTTATACTTTTTATTTTTATTCATAATGTTTGTAAATTAAAACTTGGGAAAAGTTTAAAAAAACCCAACAAAATATTTGTGGTTAAGTCCCTAGAACTTTTCCCAAGTTTTTATTTATAAACATTTTAAATAAAAATAAAAAGTATAAACAATGTAAAAGATTTATTAAAAAATATATGTTAAAATGAAAAAGAAAATACTCATTTAAACACAAAAATATACACATTCTAAAAGATTTATTAAGAAATATAAATAAAAATTCAAATATTGTGTCTGGTTAGCAAATTGCAAGTTAAGTTTCTAGGTAACAAGGACTTATTTGATATATTTTAAATTGTCCAATGGTTTTTTCATTAAAAAGATATATCTAATGACTTATTTGATATGTTTTAAATTGTCCAATGGTTTTTTCATTCAAAAAAATTGTACAAGGACTTAATCATTCAAAACACAAAAGTCCATTGGTTTTTTTTAGACTTTTCCCTTTGAATAATTCAATCTCCCTAATTTGGTATAATCATAAGAGCATCTCCAACAAATTTTCTATAATTTTTTCAAAATATAGAATTAAAAGACAAAATCTCCAAAAAAAAATTACATTCCCCCCATTTTGGAGAATCCAACATTGATTATAGCATTAAAACATTGCATCATCTATTAAAATATTATTTCTCTCTTTAAATATTTATTTTTCAAAGTTTTCTATTGGTAATCTCATTTGATAATCATTTTTGGAGTGAACTCCATATTTGGAGAAAACCTCTCTCTCTCTCTCTCTCTCTCCTACTTTCTCCATTTTGAAGATGATTATGGGAAAGCTATTGGAGCAAAATACTTGCTCAAAATCCTCACTTTCTCTGTTTTCCCTATTTTGGGGAAGCTTCCCCAAAATGGAGAAAATAGAGATTTTAAGTCAAAAATTTGCTCCAAGAGATTCCCCAAAACTATCTCCAAAATGAAGAAAGTAAGAGAGAGAGTGAGTTTTTGTCCAAATATGGAGAACATTCCAAAAATGATTACCACTTGAACACACCAATAGGAAGCTTTAAAAATAAATATCTAGAAAGAAATATAATATTTTAATAGATGATTACAATATTTTATTATTATAATCAATGTTGTATTCTCTAAAATGGGGAATTTGTTGGAGATGAAAGTAATTTTGTAGAGATTTTGACTTTTGGTTCCTCATTTTAGAGAAATTATAGGGAATTTGTTGGAGATGCTCTAACTTGTTAAAAACTTTTAGACATCATTTGGTTCATTCAGTTGTTTGGTTTACACATGAAATACAATTGTATTCCAGAGATTCTATCGTTCATGGATTTCATTATATATTCCATCACATATTTGATATCATTAAATTCCACTCCTACCACTACGTTTGCTCGTTGTCTTTTGACTCTTGATCCTTCACCATTGCCACCATCACTATCGTTGTTGCCGCCACTACCACCAACAACAATTAGAATCATCATTAGTTCTATCATATTATGTTGTATTTATAGTTTAAACAAGAAAATATGAAAATGTAAATTAATGAATGAGTATTTTGGTCATTTATTATTGTGTCAGTTTAATTCTAAATTGCATTCAACCTAACAAACATGTAGATTCTAATTTTTTGAGATGATTCTAATCGAATTCATGTTAATCAAATGCAAGGTTAGACTTCATATAATTTCGCTATAATTTCTTTAATAGATTCCAACTCTACCAAATTCTGTTCTACAAACCAAACATCCATTAGGTCAAGTTGGTTTGTGTTGGTTGGGTTAAACATAGCTCTATAAATATGATTAACTAAAACTTTAAACCAAAAAAGGATCAAGTATTATTATTAGACGATAAATCAAATGCAAACCTTTTAAATGTTACAAATCTACAAATCAAAATTTATGTAAATGATGAAGGTTCATTTATTATGATTTGAATATTTATATAAGATATTTAGAGTTCATTAATTATGATCAACGTTTTATACTATGAAACTATCGGTATATTTATGAAACCAGATATATGTTAGATGAAATAGACGGTTAAGATTGGTTGGTATAGTTTGTAACATTTACATGTTTTGTATTTGATTGAGAATGTGATCCAGAGAGAACTTTGAAAAATAAAAAAACCGAAGAACCCATCCATACCGTTAGATTGAGATGATCCAACGAATGTGGTTAACAAGGCGGTTATAACCACCTTTTTGAAAAATAAACACATTTCCCCCACAATTTAAGATTAAAAATAGCTGAAATATAGTAAAAATTGCAGCGAAACAAAATATACCAAATAAATATTCACTTTATTCTCTTTAATTTGACATCCATTTTGATATATTTTTCATCCATTTTTTCACGGTTCTCTGGTTCTTGTTTTTTTTCAAGGTTCTCCCCTTGATATTTACCCATGTTATTATCTAACCATTCCAAATATTATAATCATCCAAATATAAATCTACACATAAAAGTTTTCCAATAGAACAATATCAAAGAAGAATTGAATCCATCAATCAAAAAATCCCAATCAGTAGCATCTTTAAAGAAGGAATAATTTGATTTTGGAACTTAATCATTAGATTAGGTCCTCCAAAAAAAAAAGTTGGGCTGATTTCACTATAATTCATCGCAACTATTTCAATACTTTCAAGTTGAGTTGGGTTCCCTTTTTATCAGGTTGTTCATTGCAATCATATGTGGACTTTTCAGCCTTCAAATTCCCACTTCATTATTTGCTTTTCATGCCCCCTATTGTAGGTTAATTAATAATAGTACAAATAAACTTTGTAATAAAAAATTAGTTCGCCAATAAACTTTCATATATATATATATATATACACATATAGGAAGGTTCAAATGAGAACTTTGTAAATTCAAAGAAATAAAAGAACACCTTAAGAACCATATATGATGTGGGTCCTACATAATATTAAATTATTTTTGATTTAATATGATTTAATATTAAATCAGAAATGATTTAATATTATATGGGACCCACATCATATGTGGTCCACAAAGTGTCCTTTTGTTCTCTTAAAGATGGGTAGTTCTCGTATGATCCCTCCCCACATATATATATATATATAATAAGGTTGGGTTCCGGTAAGGAGGAGAGTTAAGGTGAGAAGCATAAGAAGGGATCTCCACATTTGGATGCACATTAGGATTAGATTCACCGAGATGTACCATATCAACTCCCTTCTAAAGCGCAATTCATGGATGAGTATGAGATTAAAAATGATCAATGATTCAGATATCTTCTTACAGTTCTCACTTTAACTCTTCTTCTCACAAGATCATGTGTCAATATATATATATATATATATATATATATATATATATGGAACAATTCATTTACAAACCAGTCTAATTCTAACAAACTATACAAACCATAATCAATGCTCATATTAGAAAAAAATGGAGATATTTATGAACCGTTTATGATTCGTTAATTATGATTGAAATATATATATATATATATATATATATATATATATGAAAGATGACGAGGTTCATTATTTATGATTATTGATTTAGATTAAAGGGTCGTTTACCAAAACTTACCAAGATAAGTGTTTACCGTAAAAAGTGAAGATTATCATTTACTTACCGGGTAAAATTTTATTATACCAAAATGATATTGCATGCAACAATTTACCCGGTAAGCACTAACCGTGGTAAGAGACGTCTCGCTCACTTACCGGGTAAACTCTCGGTCATTGTTTTACTCTTACCGCTCTTAGAGGGTAAGATTCTTTGCCATATTCATCCGGTAAGATAACCCATCTACCCCAGGTTCGAATCCACAAGGCTTGTGGCGTACTAGTTAAAGCTTGTGAAGGATGATGCTAGATAACCCATTTACGCCAGGTTCGAATCCAGACGCAAACAACTTGTGGCCCCTGAGGAATTATTTCAGGACTGCATGCTTTAGCAGTCTTAAAATTATCAAGAATTAGTCTAGGCAAATGCCTAGGATACCCTTTCCAAAAAAAAGAATAATACGATTTGGTACGCGTTTGGTTAACGCTAAGAAACAAAATGAAACCAGATATTTATTAAGATTGATCTGTATGGCTTGTTAGAATTAGATGGTTAACGAAACATCGATCATTATTGGGGATTTTAAACTCAAAATGAAGTTCGACCCAAGGATAGAATCGATGACCAAAATACATTATCGACTGTAAACTCATCAAACATAATATAATGGAGTAGCACTAAATTTACAAACTTGTAGCAGGATAAGAGGAATATATTTAACATGACAAACAAACAAACAAACAAACAAACCACTATCACATAAACAATAAGAAAGCCAGTAAATGGATCAAAAACACGAAAAAGGGTATCAGCCCAACTTCTCCATGAAGGTTTCGATCAAGGTATTACCGTTAATGATCTTTGTTGTACCTATGATAATATCGTATGCCATCCCTTCCTGCAACAAACATTCAAATCAAAGGGAAAACCTCTTTACAACCAATCAAACTTTTTAACTTTTTTTTTTTTTAATTTTGGGATTCATAATTAGTCTATTGGATTGTGTCAATTTTATCAACTGTGTATTTGAGTTTAGAAAATAGTAGATGTTACCTGAGAGCTGAGGAATCGGAGAGCAGAAATCTCTGCAAACGTTACCCCTCCGATGAATACAACTAAAACAAGAGCACGTCTCCCATCTTCAACTCTGAAATTCATGTAAATTTCAAAACTAAACCATTTGTATACCACTGCTTTTCAACTTCAAGTTTTGATTTTTCACAATATATATATATATATAATTATATATAGAGACGCATAATCATTTACAAACCCAATATATATTGTACAAACTTACAAACCAGTTTTATGTGTTATTTCGCATGTGAAAATGCTGTTTATACGATGTTGTTTCTTTCATATGAAATGTTCAGGATTATTTTTTCCACACACAAAACTGTCCTGAATGTTTCACATATGGAACAACATTTCATAAACATTGAATTTTCACGTGTTGAAACAACACATGAAAACTGATTTATACAAATTATTGGGTTTGTAAAAAAGTGAACTCTATATATACACACACACACACACATAGGGGCTGGTTCAAATGAGAACTCAAATTTGATTGTGAACGTGAGAACAAATGAGAGCGCGCACGTTGTCATATTCAGACTGAATGTAGTGTTATTCAGTCTGAATAATACTACATTCGGTTTGAATATTTTCCTTCATTATTCAGTTTGAATATGACAAGTGTCGTGCTCTCATTTGTCCTCACGTTCACAACCAAATTTGAGTTCTCATTTAAACCCTCCCCTATGTGTATATATATATATATATATATATATATATGTACACACTCACACAGACACAATATTCGGACAGAAAGAATGATAAAAAGTTAGAATGTTAATTTTTTTCATGAATAGTTTTTTCCCATAACATATGCATAAAGAAAAGAATGTGCATATATTGACAGCAGAATGCGTAGATAGGAACAGTATTTGTTCATCTCTTGTTGCAGTGTGGAAACAAAAGAAGAATAGGAGGTTTGAAAGCAAAAGCACATACATGGCTTTGAAAAAACGATTGATATTTTTTGTGTGATATATTTCATAATTAAGGATGAGATATTACTGTAAACGTACTTGTCCATGCGTAAACCCCCTGGTAGTATATCATATGATGGACTGTTTGCAAATGCACTCTGTAGCAATATGGTCAATAAGTTAAATAATTGTAATATGTCAAAAATAAAATACAAATGACAGGAAAATAATCAACAAAAATAGGAAAGAGCGCAGATGTGGTAAATAAGTTACTAACCCTTTTCGACTCTGTATGTGTTCCAGGCAAAAGCTTCAATATTTCTTCAAGGGGACGCCTGAAGGACCATATAAATATATAATACAAGTTGATACATTGCAATGATTAAAAAAACAAAGCAAGGTATATTTGCTACTATTTAAAGAAAAAGAAAGAAACATAAAGCAAGGGAAAAATATCCAAAAATGAGATTAAGCTCACCATCCAGATCGAATTGCATGCTGAATCAGGCGAATACTCAGAGGAGCATATCCAGAAAAGACATATGAAACGTCTTTGGGACTGCCACCAAGAAAAAAGATATGTTAGTAGTCAATTGCAGAAAAACTAGAACATCAAGAACTAAATCATCAAAATTAGACACCAAAGATAGTTTCTAAATCACTTTTCAGCTCGATTAATTATTTAATATGTTTGTAGCTAAACATGTATTATTTTCCTTAATTTGGGGGCCCACCACCTGTATACTCAAGAAAGAAGGATCTTCCTTAATTTGGGGGCCCACCGCCTCCCATGGAATTGAAAAATCAAGATGAATACTTCTTCCTAAAAACAAACAGAGTGACCTGCCTCATGCTAAATTTTATTTCTTAAAACCCAAGTTTTCTGGGGAAACTACCGTCGATAAGAGTTTGAACCTGTTGGAAGAAACCATTGTGTCATGTTCAATTGAAGAACTTCCAACTTTAAATTGAGGGATTTTCTTGGACAAGTCTAGCTATAAAACGTCAGGGTGTTCGTCGGTTGAAATCCAATGGATTTAGGTGGATCCGATCAGATTCAATCATCCGATAGATGTTGGATTTTGTCATCCAATCCAAAACCAATAAACATTGGACATCCGATCCAATCTAATCCAATGGATGATTGATTGGATCAGTTCCATCCGTTGGATATTACTATTGGATATCCATTGGATCCATCCAATAGTTAGATACAACTTTCAACCAATTAATCCACCATTTCAACCAAGTATTCATATATTTCCTTAATTTATTAAAAAACAATACGTATAAATATCCACTAAAAAACAATATCATAAAATGTTGATATGAATACATTACTTGGTCGTGTCAGTATCCTCGACTACAAGCTGAAGAGCACGTTTAATCGTCAACCAGTTGCTTTTTCCCTCCTACACAGGACATGAGTCTTAATTAAACATTTAAACTTATATGGATTGTTAAAATTTGAAAAGCAAGTATAAAGCAGTTGCAATATCTGGAAACCTGTTTCTTGACCAACCCAGCTTTTTCTAAATTATTAAGAGTAGCTATGTGCTCGAAACCATAGCTGTGAAGAATCTCTCTCCTGAATCAGGGTACACAAGAAGCATAAAAGGAGTTATTTCTTCACATATGAATATATGATGATACCCAAAAAAGTGAAAAATAAAGACTCGAGAGAAAGAGTAGGATGAATTCATAAAATCTGTGTTGTTATCTTTACCTTAGATAGTCAAAGTTCCTTTTTGGTAACCCAGCATTGGTAACTGAAAGTAAGATAAGAAGCCGTAGGACATTAACGAAAGGCTCCTGCTTATGAATCATCTCTTCAATGTACTCCAAGCATCTGTAAACATAAAAGTATCACATTTTGATGGTCTGTCAAGCAGTATATAAAATGATCAACGAATATAATCTACCAAAAATATTTAAATGGCACAAAGAAGAACTATATATATATATATATGTTTCAGTTCTCTCTACCGCCCCTACGCTTTTTGCTCTTATTTCAAGCTTTTGCTTCATCAGCTCATTTCATTTGTATATATATATATTTATATTAGTGTGGATTTTAATTGGTGGTGAAGAGAACAATGTGAGGAATGTTGAGTGAGAATTCAACGTCAATTGTTACAGATCATTCAAGGAGAAAAGAAACAAAGATACTTGAAGAAACAAATAATTAAGTAGTAATTATATTTCCTACATCTAAAATAATATGTTATTTATGCTTACATATCATAGCTCTCAGCCTCCACAATAGTGTGTTCCATATCAAGTCTCCCGAGAAACGAAGGTTTTGAAGTAAGCGTGGACAAGTGCTGAGCAAGATTTATGTGCCTCTAAAGAAACAACAAAAAGCATTAAAGTCTAGAACTTAATTACGAACAAAAATGGTCGTAAAAAAGTGTCAGAGAAGGCACATACAGTCATTTCTGGCAATGAGTTGAGCTTTTTCACAAAGTCCTTCAATTCAGACACTGTCTGATTCTGAGATCATAAACCATTTAAATCATCAAGAGAAAATCAGACCATTTAATCATCTAACAGTTTTGTGTTTAATCCCACCAAAAAATAAAACATTTTTCCAACATAGGATGAAATTAGTTGGGATGTTTAATAATGATGTTTGCTAATTTATAAGAAAGAAGTACCGACTTACAGTAGTTGTCATCTCTGTGTAGTCCTGCTTCATGGATGTTGCTTTTTGACGTAGAACCTGCAATCATACTGCAGATGGCAACTAAGGGAGGACCTTTAAGATAGTGATATTGAAGTACGGAAGGATATTATATTTATATCTAAATAGTAAATGTGTATATACATGCACACTTAAAAGATATATATTTGCATACAAAGACATATGCATCATGGTTATCATAGATCAACCTGAACAACAACTTCAAAGTTAAGATCCCGAGTCTCCCTGAACAGCTTGTCACTGAAATAAAATCAAAATGGCATCATTCTAAGAGGGTCAAATGAAAACATAATATAGAAACTTGGAGATGAAGCATCTCTCATAAACGTTATAAGTAAGTGGGGCATCTGGAATATAACAGAAACAAAAGGAAAAATAAAAATTCTGAGAACCAATTATTGATGCATACGTTGAATTAAGAGGAACCTTCATCTTTTTACCATCTTGTTGGTTAGCACCCATTATTGATGCATCTATCTCCACAGCACCATTATTGATGTGTAAAAACTGCATATAGAGATGGCTTTAAAGGATTGCCAAGAACTTATACAGCTCACCATTTGAAAATTTTATTTTATTTATGGGAGTATGATTCATACTTATTGCTGAAATAAATAAATAAATAAATAAGCAATTTAACCATGAACATTAAACAAATTGATTAACTGATTGAAGATATTTATCTGATTTGCATTACTAGGGGCTACATTATATTGCCTTTACCTCATCCACAAGCCCTTCATACGTCAATTGAGAACACATAGGAGTAACCATATCCAACTGCAATCCAAAGACAATAATGCAAGTTTAAATACAGATGCTTAAATGATGGTATGCTAGCAAAAATAATACTGTCCTGTTGTTCCACTGTGAACCAAAATCAGTTATGATGATTCTATCAAATAAATAGGAAGATAACTAAATGGAAGACCTAAAACTAAACTAAGTTTCGAGGTGATCCAACGATAATTACATGCGACAGAAATATAACCCTCATATTGGATCATAGTAGTACTTATGTAACAAAAATCTATTGACATAAATATAGAAAGGTTCACGCGTCTTATACTTTTCATGTTGTCAGGTTCTCAATATTACAGAACCTTTTGGCAATTCCAAGGAGTAAAAACACCTTTTTTTCCACTTAATCATGGTGTTGTATACAGGGTTATGTTTTTAAGTGCTGAAAGTTGCCAAATTTTTATAAAATTTGGTTCATTGGACTATTTTCAGCACAATCTTGGAGTATATACATGAACATGAAGCTATGAACACAAACAAATCAGCACACCTAATTAACTACCATATTCCATAAATTCCAATCAAGCATATGACAAATTCTTAGGGCCCGTTTGTTAGCAGCTTAATGAGCTTAATGGGACTCGCATCTTATTTGGTCAGCTATACATGACTGTTTGGTATTGCTTAATGATATAGAAAGTGGCTTATTCAGTAAGCTTTTAGGAGGGACCTTTATCCAAAAAGCCAAGTTTTTTCCACACTTATTCCTCCCAATTAAAAGACATGCTCGTTCCATCTGTGAAAGAACTCTTCCAAACAAAAACCTTCCCAATCTATACAGACAGATTAATACAGACAGACAACTTTATCTATACAGGACTTAATGGAAAACCAACCAAACAGCCCCTTACTGTCCATATTGTAAACACCTGTAGCAGCTTGCAACTAAGGAGGGCTTATAATTGGAACAATCATTGACCAGCTTAGTAGGAAAACTCTTCAAAGAGGAAAATATATTTTTCATGGATCAGATGCGTTTTTTAATCTATCAAGAAGATCATTAGCTTTTTCTGTTGCAAAATAAACCAGAATACGCATGCATAGTACGTTTAGGAGTTGCATTGCATTTTATTGAAAAGAAAAAGCAAGTCGGTATAGAAGAAACCCTAATCCCAGAAATTGTATAAAGTACCTCTCGGTCTAAAATGATAAGGGTATTTATCTCAGGGACACCGATCTGCAGTTTCAGAAAGAAGAGTGAGAAATGGGAATAGTTGCTATTTTACAGATACATCAACTTATGATTACTACTATAAATAGAAAGTAATTTTTTTCTCATGTATCACTTCATATAGCTTGATATAATGCCACATATTACATCAGTTGAGTTGACAGGCTCTTCAGCTTGCATACGGTTAAGCATATCAGCAACACGTACAGATGCTTTTCCTTTTGCCCTAACATTTGGTATTAAGCCGAAAGAGAACTGCAAAATATATCAATATCAACAATTTCATAACAGTAGTATATAAAGATAATAACAATAAGTAAACAAGTCAACTGCACCTCAAGCTTGTGGATGGCTTTTGCAATGTGCCAAAGAGATGTTGTATCACCATCAGTAAGACATTCCTGTTATGATGAAAACCAACCACACAAAATTAACTAAAATAGAGAATCGACAACTAAATACTCTGAAGTCTGAACTGAAGGCATGACTTAAAATCTAAATAATGTAACTATACGTACTTTATAAGATAAATCAAGTTCAAACGATAAAACATCCTCATCCAGTGGAAGAACATACAACGGGAACTCCCCGATAGTTAGCAGATTATGAACTTTCTCATCCTCAAGAAGCTGCAGAGTGAATGATGTTTATAAATATTTAATTAGAAATGATTATCCAACCACGTGCCAGATTAAAACTATTTTATCAGGTTCTAAAATAGCTTACTTTCTCACATGCAACAGCACGACGAGGAACAAAATAGACAAAATACTCTCTCTGAAGCCCTTTTGAGGTGTCATTGTGAATATGCGAAGAAATAAATTTCATCAAATGAAGCTGAGTTTGTACAAGGTACACCACTTTCGTACAGGTGGTTTCAATTGGATCCGCATTAAGATGATGCAGTTCTGCCCCATGTTCCTGTTTGTGCATAACATGTAGTATTGGCAGTTAGCACATAGATAACCAAAATCGTGGCATCTTTAGAATTAAAAATTATATATTCTCGAGAGATGTCATTTGCCTTTATCAACTTCTAGTTCTTGTTTCACATTCGTGTTTCCCTACCAATACTTAACCTGAAAACCCAAATCTAAGATGGGAAACAGAGAAATCTGGTTTTTAGGTCAAACCTACCCCTTTTCAGATTCAAATTGGTATGGACATAATACAAATTTAACACTACATTTTCCTACACACATAACACTGTCAAGTTCTATGTAGATATTAAATGTTAATCAACCATTAAAGAACTCTGTACCTGTTTTTGTTCAAACCTAACAAATCTATTTACTCCAAACAATATACTAAAAGTTGCATACAGTATCACAAATTAGAGTTGACTTGCCTTGAGAAGCGAAGTTTGAACGATCAATGACAGAGAACCACCTAGCTTCGGATCGATGACCAAACACTTTTTCCCTCGAATCTATACATATTTCATCAACAACAAAAAAAGTAAACTTTTGGCATTTCATTCTCTGAATTACTTATTTAATTTATTAAATTACATAAAATTCGTATAATAACGAACGAACTGGGTAGAATTTCAGTATGTGAAATCAATCTTACATTCTTTAGAATTGTTAAGAGCTCCTTCTGAGACTGATCTCTGTAATTCAAAACAAATCAAATGAAAAACAACTGTTACGAAAAATACACACATTTAGACCTAAAATTAAGCAGATAAACTTAGTGATGGTTAGGTAGCTGACCTTAAAGGAGTGAAATTGATAGGTCCATTCTGTAAATTGGGAATTTGAGCCATTCTTTCCCTTTTTACGATCTCTGTATCCCTCCTGTGTGATCGATCAGCCGAGGAAGACGAAGAACAATGGATTTAGGGCTTTCGAATGGGCTTCTTATATTTTGGGCTTTCAAGTTTAAACAAGTTCAAGAATATAAAAATTATTTTTTCCTTATTTTTCCTTCTCTTTAGAAAAACATTAAGAGTGTGTTTGGTAGAGAGAGTTGGTAGCAGAGAAACGGAATTGTTTCCAATTCGCTTGTTTGTTGACACCAAAGAAAATAGAAATGAGAAAATAAACAATTCATTTTCTCTATTTTCATTTCCAGAGTCCCACATGTAAAGAAAAATGGGAGAATTGAAAATTTTGTTTCTCTTTGAGAATTGAAATATTTCAATTGACGCTCGTTGTTTGGTTAAGCTGCTGTTTTGGCTTAATAGTGTAACACCCTGATTTCTGAACCAGTTGAAGAAGGTGTTGAGCCGGGTGGTCTAATAAAGAGAAGATAATTTCAGAGTTTGAGTAGTTGTATCATGCGGTTATGACATCTGTCACAATAGCACCGATAGTACCAAATAGTTGGTGGTCCAAACAATTGTGTCATGCTATAGTGACAATGGCACAATATATTAACCGGACCCTTGATAAAACGCAATCTCGAGTCCTCTTTGTGTTCCACTCGTAGAATCAATGAAATAAGTATTTTGAAGTTATTTATATTGGGTATCATTTACTAGACGAGAAACGGGATCAAAACAGGTGAAAAATAGGAAAAACACCTCGGTACGGTCCATGCTACGTTGCCAGGCGAGTATGACATGGCATAATAGCATGGCATGGTCGCCGGGCACCCACCTGATGAAAAATTGAGTTTCGGTACACTCCGGGCGACCTTGTCTGGCGATCATGACATGGCATGGTCGCATGTCATGGTCGCGGACGACATCCAGTGCATAAATTCGGGATTTTCTTCATTTGGTCATATCTCTCTCATTTCAACTCCGATTTAGGCGATTCTTTTTGCTATGATTTCGTATTTCAGAGCTATTTAAGATGGTAACAATGAGAATTAAAGTTTACTTGATGATTTGGGGTTCCTATACGTTGAAAGGTACGATCACCTCTCCGAAATCTTGAATTTAGGGCTTGGATTTTCACACCATCAACCCTCATTATCTCTTGGGTTCTTTTGTGTATGTGTTGGAAGATATGTAGGTGTTCTTGAAGGGATTACATCATGGATCTAGATTTTTAGCTTGGGGATCTAAAGTCTTCACCGAATGGAGCTCGGTATTGGGATAAAACCTAGATTTAGCTTAAATCTAGCTCGTGAGTTCATTCTTACCTTTCTAAAACTTTATACATGTCAAAATGATGTATTTTTATCTCTATATGATGTTTAAATAAGTATTTCTATACTTGGAAGATTTTGGTAAAACTAGGTCAAAATGTGTCATTTATGGCTTTTCTTTAAAATGATGAAATGAGTACGAATAACGGTTTTAAAACACTCTTATGAGTTTTGACGAGAAATATGATGTATAAACCTAAATGTTATTTTAACCTAATTTTGGGAAGGAAGGTTTTGAAGACATGGAAGTTTATCATACGAAGTTTTTATGGAAGAAGGTTTCGGAAACATGGAAGTTTATCTTCATAAAGATTTTGTGAAGGGAAGTTAATACATTGGAAACAATTGTATTAGGAAGTTTATCTTCATAAACATTTTGTGAAGAGAAGTTAATACATTGAAAACAATTGTATTAGGAAGTTTATCTTCACAAAGATTTTGTGAAGGGAAGTTAATACATTAGAAACAATTATATTAGGAAGTTAGACTAGTGTAAATGGATCCATAGGCACATATAGTCGGAAGTATTTGAGGAAGGAACGTGTAACATATCCCGGTTTGGGGTTGAACATGTTCGGAAGAGTAACTGATGCGATGACGGGTCATTCCCGTGGATGTTTCCTTCAAAGGAAGTGCGTATCTTTTAAGTGTAAATCGCGGAAGAAAAGAAAAAGGTTTTTGGAAGAAAATGCGTATCTTTTAGATGTAAATCGCAGAAGAAAAGAAAAAGGGTTTTGGAAGAAAATGCATATCTTTTAGGTGTAAATCGCGGAAGAAAATAAAAATTGATGTTTTGGAAAAGCTTTTTGGTTAAATGTTTATTTACCGTTTTCGAAGATTTACTAGCTTTCCATATTTGAACTGTTTGTTCTCACTAGGCTTTAAGCCTAACACTTTTTCTTAAAATGACATGTATAACAGGTGATCAAGCTGGTGGGCTTGAAGGGTGAGTGAAGCTAGGTGTCGGTAGTGGCATCCTTTTTGAAGTGCACCTTCGTGTGTATAGATGAGTTACATAGAAGCACATTTTGGATTTAGAGACATGCGAACTTAATCTGTATCTTATAATTGTATAGATTAATAGGTTGTCGTTTAGTATCCTTTTGAAGTCGTAAACTCTCTAACTTTCTCCCCATCTTTATGGGTGATGTTTATTTTATTGAATTTTATTCCGCATTTTTTTGGTTTAAATTAACTCCCATTTTTAGGGGTGTTACAAATAGGGTCTGTTTTGACTTAATAGGGTCTGTTTGGCTTAATAGGGTCTCTTTGGGTTAATAGGGTTTGTTTTGGCTTAATAGAATCTGTTTTGGCTTAATAGGGGTTTTTTCCTTAATAGGGTTTGTTTTGGCTTAATAGGGTCTGCTTTGGCTTAATAGGGTATGTTTGGCTTAATAGGGTTTGTTTGGTATGTTATTGTGATGGTCTGTTTGGTTAAGTTGCTGTTTTGGCTTAATAGGATTTGTTTTGGCTTAATAGGATTTGTTTTGGCTTAATAGGGTCTGTTTTGGCTTCATAGGGTCTGTTTTGGCTTGATAGGGTCTCTTTGGCTTCCTAGGGTCTGTTTTGGCTTAATAGGGTATGTTTTGGCTTAATAGGGTCTGTTTGGCTTGATAGAGTCTGCTTTGGCTTAATAGGGTCAGTTTTGGCTTAATAGGGCCTGTTTGGTATGTTGTTGTGCTAGTCTGTTTGGTTAAACTGTTGTTTTGGCTTAATAGGGTCTGCTTTGGCTTAATAGGATCTGTTAGGTATGTTGTTGTGCTGGTCTATTTGGTTAAGTTGATGTTTTGGCTTAATAGGGTCTGTTTTGGCTTCATAGGGTCTCTTTGGCTTCATAGGGTCTGTTTTGGCTTCATAGGGTATGTTTTGGCTTAATAGGATTTGTTTGGCTTGATATGGTCTGCTTTGGCTTAATAGGGTCAGTTTTGGCTTAATAGGGTTTGTTTGGTATGTTGTTGTGCTAGTCTGTTTGGTTAAACTGTTGTTTTGGCCTAATAGGGTCTGTTTTGGCTTAATAGGGTCTGTTTTGGCTTAATAGAGTCTGTTTTGGTTTAATAAGGTCTCTTTGGCTTAATAGGGTCTGTTTTTGTTTAAAAGGGTCTGTTTTGGCTTAATAGGGTCTGTTTACCTTGATAGGGTCTGCTTTGGCTTAATAAGGTATGTTTTGGCTTAATAGGGTCTGTTTGGTATGTTGTTGTGCTGATCTGTTTGGTTAAGCTGTTGTTTTGGCTTAACAGGGTATAATTCTTTGTTGAATTTTATGTCGTACCAAACAAGAGAAACGATTCTCTGTTACATTTCTCGGTTGAACTCTCTGTGCTACCAAACAGAAGAGTCAATTCTTTTTCTCCAGACCAATTCCATTCTCTGTAACCATTTCTCTGCAATTCCATTCTCTGTACCAAATAGGAATTGCAGAGAAATGGTTACAGTGAATGGAATTGCAGAGAAACGGAATTGGTCTGGAGAAAAGTAATTGACTCTTCTGTTTGTTAGCACAGAGAGTTCAACCGAGAAATGTAACGGATAATCATTTCTCTTGTTTGGTACGACAGAAAATTCAACAGAGAATTGTAGCCTATTAAGCCAAAACAACAGCTTAACCAAACAGACCAACACAACAACATACGATGATACGAAATAGACCCTATTAAGCCAAAACAGACCCTATTAAGCCAAAGCAGACCCTATCAAGCTAAACAGACCCTATTAAGCCAAAACTAACCCTATTAAGCCAAAACAGACCATATTAATGCCAAAGAGACCTTATTAAGCCAAAACAGACTCTATTAAGCCAAAACAGACCCTATTAAGCCAAAATAGACCCTATTAAGCCAAAACAGACCCTATTAAGCCAAAACAACAGTTTAACAAAACAAACTAGCACAACAACATACCAAACAGACCCTATTAAGCCAAAACTGACCCTATTAAGCCAAAGCAGACCCTATCAAGCCAAACAGACCCTATGAAGCCAAAACAGACCCTATGAAGCCAAAACAGACCCTATGAAGCCAAAGAGACCCTGTGAAGCCAAAACAGACCCTATCAAGCCAAAACAGACCCTATTAAGCCAAAACAGCAACTTAACCAAACAGACCAACACAACAACATACCAAACAGACCAACACAACAACATACCAAACAGACCCTATTAAGCCAAAGCAACCCTATTAAGCCAAAACAACAGTTTAACCAAACAGACTAGCACAACAACATATCAAACAAACCCTATTAAGCCAAAACTGACCCTATTAAGCCAAAGCTGTAACACCCGGAATTTTGTGATCAAGATAATGATTTTCGCATCCTAAACGTTTTGATATTTATAAGTTTAATGGAGTGTTTCAAGGGGTCAATGTTGGGTTGTATTGATTTGGAAGTTAGGAGCGAAAAACGGAGCAAAATGAGATTCAGTACCTTCTAGGCGACCATGACAGGCTAGGATGCCATGTCAAGGTCGCAGGACATGGTCGCGGAGGAGGAAAAATCAGCCAAATCAGTGGAAACCCTCGGTACAGGTTTGGCTACGATGACACGGCGACGATGCCATGTCAAGGTCGCAGGACATGGTCGCGGAGGAGGATTTTGCTACAATGACACGGCCACGATGCCATGTCAAGGTCGCAGGGGATGGTCGCGGAGGAGGAAAAATCAGCCAAATCAGTGGAAACTCTCGGTACACTCTTCGCTAGGATGACAGGCGACCATGCCAAGGCAAGGTCGCAGGGCAAGGTCGCCCGCTTGGTCAACAGGCACATTAAGGTGCGATTTTTCAGCCTCTTTCTCATTTATTCAGATATCAGTGTTGGCTTTGAGAGCAAAAGGAGTAGAGGCGATTTCTAGGGTTTCTTAACTTCCACCTACCTCTTTCCATCTCATTTATTGCTACTTTAAGTGAGGATTCAAGTAGAGCTTTGGGATTTAAAAGCTTCAAGTGGTGGTGTTTTTCACCCTTTCAGCTAGTTCCACCATCTTCATCTTCTTAAGAGATTTTCTAGGGTTTTGTCAAACTCTAGCTTGTGAGTTCATTCTTACCTTTAAAACTTTATACATGTCAAAATGAAGTATTTTACCTTAATATGATGTTTAAAATGAGTATTTCTATACTTGGAAGATTTTGGTAAAACTAGGTCAAAATGTATCATTTAGGGTTTTTCTTTGAAATGATGAAATGGAAGTCAAGAACGGTTTTGGAATACTCTTATGAGTTTTAAATGCAAGAAAAATGATGTATAAACCTAAATGATTATTTGACCTAATTTTGGATGGAAGGTCCTAGAAGCATGTTCTTATACTTCACAAAGATTTGTGGAGAGAAGCTAATACATTGGAAACAATTGTATTAAGATGTTAGACTAGTGTAATGGATCCATAGGCACATATAGTCAGAAGTACTTGGAGAGGGCACTTGTAATAGATCCCGGTTTGGGGTTGAACTCGTGAGGATTAATGTGATGACGGGTCATTCCCGTAAAAGTTTCCCCCAAGAGAAGTAAAGCGTAACTTTCAGGTGTAAATCGCAGAAGTAAAGAAAAAGAGATGTTTTAAAAAAATGGCTTTCGGTTATATGTTTATTTACCGCTTTCGAAGTTTAAATGACTTTTTCTATATTTTGAACGGTTTGTTCTCACTAGGCTTTAAGCCTAACACTTTTTCTTAAAATGACATGTATATCAGGTGATCAAGCGGATGGGGCTTGAGGGGATGAGAGAATCTAGATGCCGGTAGTGGCATCCTTTTTGGAGTACACCTCGTGTGTATAGATGGAGTTGCATAGGAGTTTATTTTGAGGATTTTAGTGACACCCGAACTTAATCTGTATTTGGATTGTATAGATTATTAGGTTGTCATTTAATATTCCTATAGATGTTGTAAACTCACTTTAACTTTCCCCCCATCTTTATGGGTGATGTTTTATGAAGTAGAAGTTATTCCGCATTTTATTTTGGTTTAAATTAACTCCCATTTTTAGGGGTGTTACAAAAGCAAACCCTATCAAGCCAAAACATACCCTATTAATCCAAAACAGACCCTATGAAGCCAAAGAGACCCTATCAAGCCAAAACAGACCCTATGAAGCCAAAATAGACCCTATTAAGCCAAAACAGACTCTATCAAGACAAAACAGACCCTATTAAGCCAAAACAGCAACTTAACCAAACAGACCAGCACAACAACATACCAAACAAACCCTTTTAAGCCAAAGCAGACCCTATTAAGCCAAAGCAGACCCTATTAAGCCAAAGTAGACCCTATTAAGCTAAAACAAAACCTATTTAGCCAAAACAGATTCTATTAAGCCAAAACAAACCCTATTAACCCAAAGAGACCCTGTTAAGCCAAACAGGTCCTGTTAAGCCAAACAGACCCTGTTAAGCCAAAACAGACCCTATTAAGCCAAAACAGCAGCTTAACCAAACAACCAGCGTCAATTGAAATATTTCAATTCTCAAAGAGAAACCAATTTTTCAATTCTCCCATTTTCTTTTCATGTGGGAGGGAAATGAAAATAGAGAAAAGGAATTGTTTCTTTTCTCATTCCTTCTTTTCTTTGGTGTCAACAAACAAGGGAATTGGAAACAATTCCCTTTCTCTATTACCAACTCTTTCTACCAAACACACTCTAAAAAAAATCTTTCACATTGTTTCTTTTCTTTTTCTTTTCTTCTATTTTCTTTCTAATTTGGAGAACACAAGTCAGTTTCGAATTATTGATCCTAAATTTATCAAAATAAAAAGAATTGCTTGTATTTTTGTTACTTATTTCAATTTTAATTAAAGAAATTTAACATGAAGAGTTCAACTATCAGTATCCATCTATTTTTTTCTCATTTTTTTCTTAAACTGATCATTTGTTACAAACAATTTGATGCCATGATCAATATATAATCGATAATATGTTGGAATACAATAATCATATAGTAAGCAGAAAATAACTATATACAATCTATACAAAACGGGATAGGATAAGTGTCTCGAAACTTTATTAAAATAAAAAATAATCCTTTGATGTCGTTTATAAATCAAAGCATCGCACACAACTCGTTGCATCCATGTTATCTATGCGAACAATCTGAATCCACTTGAAGTGATACGTCGATAGAGGATATACCCTTTCTTCATTGTATTGCTAGTAACGGTTCCAACACTTGGAAGAGAGAAAGAGTTTCATGGGATATAACACACATAATTAACAAGTGATTAGATGCTTATAAAAACTTCTACCTAATGACAAATGATTTTTTCAATATTAATCATCAACCATCCTCACTCAACCTAAAATAGAATTTTACTTAAGCAATGTAGTAGTCGTACACTTAGAGCGGTAAGTTAATGAACTTTGATCAAATCACAAACTTGCAAATTATCCTCTTGTATGTGTGCTAGTCCTTACTCCTTAAGGGCCTCATTAGGTTTTGTAGTTGAAAAACCTTGTGAGATACAGCCAAGTAAATTGGTTTTATCTTTGAAGATCGTTCTTTCTGGATTCTATTTACTTTCTTTATCACATTGTTGTTCCATTACTTATTCGTTGAGTTTAGTTCGTCCGCAATTCATTTAATGCAATGTATGTTGCATTTAATGCAAACTATGTTGCATCAAATACTAAACATGTTTGTTATCCTTACTGGGTTGACTTTTTGATGTGTATGTAACTTTTATGGTTCATATGAGAGTGTATTTATGTCCTTCTTATATTGTAGAAAAGACAAAGTTCATCCATTCATAAATAGTTAGTGATTATCATTTTTATACTTCAATTGATGGAATGTTTTTTTTTCTTAATGGCTTCATCAGTTGGTTAGGAACAATTGATGCTTAGCAGTTGGTCAGGAACAATTGATACTTAGCAGTTGATGTATGTTGATCAGGTTCTAGGCTTTATATTAATATATTCATAAGTTGTTCAATACTTTAAGGTTTATTAATGTTAGAGTAACCAATTTGTCTATATCATATCCTAAGTTATCATCAACTATTTGCTTTGATTGATTTGGTGTTAACGGTTCTTCTGTCATCAGTGACTAACTCTTCAGCGTCAGGTAATCATCATCAAGTGATGAGCTTCAATGTTAGAGACATACTTCCAATGGTTGAACTTATGTTGTAGCCGATTATCCGTCAGTGCAGTACCTCCAAATGTCACATACTTACGGACGATTAGAGTTAGTGTCAAAGCATGTTCATAGAGCAAACTCTAAGATCTTAAGTCAAAGGATTACAAGTATAATGACCACAAAAAACGTTTATGACACTCATATGACATCTAAAGTAGCTTTCTCATAGCGAGTCATCTAGTATACAATATCCCAATCTTTTACCCATATGTATATTCCATATAACCATATAAATTTGTACACAAATAAGTCTTACTGTATTACTTCAACATATGCCTAAATTAACACTTGATCAAGGATATTTTAAATACTATTATTAATTATGTTTAATCAAAACACAAATCTCCATATAAACACAATAATTAGGCAATGATATTCATTTATAAATATCATAATAAAATGTCCAAACATACAATAATCTTATAAGTAGATTTGGGCTTACAGTAGCATAATAATGAAATAATAAAGTCGCCAAACATGCACTTGCTTGGCACGGAACATATGAAATTAAAGTTATTCAAGTTATTTGTAATTTTATGTTTGTTTTAAAATAAATATATAAATTTATAATTTAAATATGTAATAACGTTTTGTAGTAATTAGAGATGCTCACCAAGTTCAAAGCCTACCCGAAAAAACCCAAGTCCAAGTCAAACCCTACCTAGCTTGATCATGCCAACTTTCTTTAAGGCTTGATTAAAGCCTAACCCAATAAAACTCTGAAAATCCGTATAACACCCTCATTTTTACCATAAGACGTTATGTCTTTCTCAACATCAAACTTTATATTAAAAAAAAGAACATCACAAAGTTAAATAAAGCTCCAAAAACTAAAAATTAACAAGTCACATCAAAATCTTCAGAAAAGAAATCAATTAACACCACTTGTTTGTCTCATATCAAACTAAGACATTACATATGATATAACTGAGAAGTAAATGCAAAAATAAAGTCTAGTTGACCTAGACTTTTTCCCTTGCCATGTCTACTAAGATACCCTTGCTCCTAAGATGTATATGATTAGTCAGCTAATAAGCGTAGTGAACTCATGATTTCATGCAAGATACATAAATATATTGAAAAGAAACATTGAAAATAAATCTAGTTGACCTAGCTTTTCTTATTGCAGTCTACTCCGGATACTCCTATTCCGCAAATGTATGCGATTATTAATCAGCTAATAAACTCCGTGAGTTCATGGTTTAATGCAATCAAGGTTCTACATGACACGAGAAATGGAGTGACGGTTAGGTCAAGCCTCGAGTCTTACGAGCTACAACAATGCCACACCATTTTCCAAGGCGTGCTCTAAGGCGACATATATATACACACACACATACACACCCACTCACACTTGTATGTGTTAGTGTTTTGAATAATGCTTTAAAACAAATTACATTCATATAAATTAATAAAACTAAAAAAACCATTGATATCAAATATATAGAGCTTATAGAAAATGATATCAAGCGTGCAAAATTGGGGTTAAATCTCTTGAACATACTTAACTATTTAAGGTTTTAGTTTTTAAGTTTCTTTTTTTATGTTAATTTAAGTTCTAGGTCTCGTATGTGTATTTATCATTTATCACTTTGGTTATACTACAGTAGCCCCAGACCTTACAAAATAACGTGTCGTAACGTGTCATAACACGTTACAATACAAGCCAAGTCTTGTAGTGGAGCCATGGGCGTTAACGCGGCAGGGAACCTAAATCTTAACGCCATAACACGCCATAATGAGTTATTTAGAACCATGAATGCAATATACTTAAACATATCGAGAACATTGCTCCATAAATAATAGTTATTTATGTATGTGTCATATGTGTGTTGTGTGTATACATATTATGGTTGGGTTTTGATGAGAATTAAGAGTTATGGTGAGAACGTAAGGAAAAAAACCTTCATATACCTTTAACTATCCTTGTTTACCTTTTTTTCTCTCATCATGGCTGGAACTTTTTCACATTCATGCAAGTGAAAGTTATCAAATGTATGTAAACGTTCGTGAAAGTGAAGATACATGTGAAGATAAAGGTAGATGAAGCTAGATCAAAAAGTCAACTCATCCAAAGGCTTAGAAGTATTCTCGTCATTCTCACCATAACCGTTCTTCTCACATGATTCCAAGTCTCTTCCTCCTCCCTTTCTTTTTACACATCATGTATTTAAAATGTGCACGAATATGGTGCACCAAACAGTTCGAACGTTTAATATTTATCACAAATTTACAATGCAAGGTCAATCTAATATCACATTATGTAATATGATTATTAGATAAGCCGTGGGCACTCTACAAAACATCACGCATTAAGACGACACTATTATTCAAATTATAAAATTATTTTGCATTTTGCATTTTGAATTTTGTCAATTTCCATATTTTATAACATCTCGCCTAAAATAATGACTACTTACTAGTTTGTAATGAAATTGTAACGTTTGTTGGATCAACTAGAGATTGTCAAAAAGCCTAAACGACAACCTTCTTAGATGACACATTGGGCCTTGTTTTAATTTTTTTTTAATTTGGGATTACGTTGGATCTATCGTCGCTTTAATCACAACACATGATTTCTCGAATTATTATTCAAATTTGAATCTCCTTCTGTCAAAAGATGATATGGGCACTTTTTACGTTGTGTTTTTTCGTTTCTCAATTTCAAGAATAACAAGTGGAAGTCATTCCAAGCATTGAACTTTCAGGTGTGCTCGACAATGACTTGGTAATAGAATTTGGACACGATGAAAGATATGTGAAAGCCTGGAAACATTTTAAGATTTTTATAAACACAAATACGAGCTTAGGATTTTTTTTAAAAATACAAGTTATTGTAATAATATATATATATATATAGAGGAAAGTTCAAATGTGAACCTATCTTTGATTGTGAACATGAGGACAGATCTCAGCCCTTGATCTAAGCCATATTCAAGCTCCTCTTTAAATGTGGCTTGAGGGGTAATTCTGGAAAAAAAAATCAAGCTGCTCTTTGATATCACACCCGCTTATTTCTTCATTCTCTGTTAATCGTCTTCTTCTCTGTTAATCGTCTTCTTCTCTGTTAATCATTTTCTTCTCTGTTAATCGTCTTCTTCTCTATTAATCAGATTCATTGCTGTGAAGAACTTTATTAATTGGATTTGCGATTTCTGAAATTAAATCGATTGTGATCCAGTTGAAAATTCTACTTTTTTTGTTGATTGCGATTATGTTACATGTTTCGAAAATACGGACCTAGAATTTGGTTTCAATGTTGAAGATGCGTCGATCTATATCTTATATTCAGACTGGATCTATAAACATAAATTATAAAAACACCAGATTGTAGTATATATTCAATCTGAATATAAGTTAAAAATTGAAGTTTGTATAATCGTAGCTTATATTCAGACTGAATATAAGCTAAATTTTGAAGTTTGTAAAATCGTAGCTTATATTCAGACTGAATATAAGCTAAATTTTGAAGTTTGTAAAATCGTAGCTTATATTCGAATCGAATATAAGCACTAAGAGTCTTTATATTCGATGAATATAGCTACAATTATACAAACAACTAGTTGTAGCTTATATTCAAACCGAATATAAGCTACGATTATTAAACTTCAAATTTTAGCTTATATTCGGGCCCGAATATAAGCTACAATTATATAAACTCATAATTGTAGCTTATATTCAGTCTGAATATAAACATAAAATGTTATGCTTATATTCAGACTGAATATAAACTACAATTATTCAAACACATAATTTTAGCTTATATTCAGACTGAATATAAACTACAATTATACAAACACATAATTTTAGCTTATATTCAGACTGAATATAAGCTACAATTATACAAATTCATAATTGTAGCTTATATTCATTCTGAATATAAACATAAAATGTTATGCTTATATTCAGACTGAATATAAACTAAAATTATTCAAACACATAATTTTAGCTTATATTCAGTCTGAATATAAGCATAACATTTTATGCTTATATTCAGACTGAATATAAGCATAACATTTTATGCTTATATTCAGACTGAATATAAACTACAATTATTCAAACACATAATTTTAGCTTATATTCAGTCTGAATATAAGCATAACATTTTATGCTTATATTCAGACTGAATATAAGCTACAATTATACAAACACATATTTTAGCTTAATATTCAGACTGAATATAAGCTACAATTATACAAACCCATAATTGTAGCTTATATTCAGTTTGAATATAAGCATAACATTTTATACTTATATTCAGAAACTTCCTGTGATAAAATGATGAACAATCATATTAAAGTGAAAAAACATTTGAATAACATTCTTACACTTTATCAAGAAAAAGAATCTGGATCTGAAAATGAAAAGACTTGTGATTCAAAGGAGGAACACAAAACAAAAACAAACTTGTGCGAAAATTTATTTTGGGGAAGATGATGAAAAAATTTGGGACGGAAGTAAAATTTCTTTTGGGGAAGCTGATAAAGAAATTTGGGGAAGATGATGAAAAAATTTGGTGAAGATGATGAAGAAATTTGAGGAAGATTATGAAGAAATTTGGAGAAGAAGATGATGTCTGGTTCTTATTTAAATCGTCAGGTTATATTTAGGATTTAAGCCATGACCTGAGTTTTTCACTTATTTACAAAAATGCCACCGTGAATTTTCTCCCTTGTATTTTGATCTGATTTAAAATGGATGGTTGTGATTCGTCCTCATGTTCACAATCAAAGATAGCTTTACATTTGAACCCGCCCTATATATATATATATATATATATATATATATATATATTTTACTTTTTAGAGCTTGTTACTTTTATATTTGAAGCTGGTTAAAACTTAAAAGCTAAAAAAATGTTTTTATAATCGATAATTCTAAATTTCAAATCCAACACAATGGGATAAAACTTAAAAAAGTTAATGAAATCGCCATCCGTGGGACTCGAACCCACGACCACGTGGTTAAAAGCCACGCGCTCTACCAACTGAGCTAGAACGGCTGTTTGCTTCTTTTTACAAGATTTATGAAATTTAACTTACAATTTTTAAATTTATTCTGGAAAAGTTATAAAAAAGTTTGCTTCAGTTTTATAAGTTTTAACTGTAAATTTAATCTGTTATTTGCTATTGATTACTCCAAAAATTAGTAATTCTGGTACAAGATTTTAAAATTAAACTGGTTTAGCTAGTAAAAATGTTTTTAATGTACAAGTTATTAAAACATGGTATAAGTTGTAAGAGCTTGTAAAAAACAAAAAACAAAAACCATCCCCAAACATCACAGGTGACAACACCCTCCGGGGGACCCACATGCAGAGATACGTTGGTACGGACCACCGTTTCATAGTTCTGTCGTAAAGAGAAAAAGTTATGTTTCTAAAGTGTACTACCGTATTGTTTTGTTGGGTGTCATCATATAGTTTTTGAAATTAAAATATTAACACAAAACTTTAATGGCTAAGATGGTACATGCTCCTCTCTTTGTATAAAAGGCCCATGTTTAAGTCCTACAGTTGTCGAATTTGTTGTTCTTTTATATACCTCTTATGTTTTGGGGATCAAGATCGGGTAGCTCTGTGGTTCTAAAAGGTCATGAGGGTTTGGGTCTATCAAGCGGGAAAAAAGGAGTCGAATGTTTGGGGTGGTTTAGGTTTTTATTTATTTATTTACTTTTACAAGCCTTAACAACTTGTAACAAGTTTAAATAGCATGTGCATTGAAAATACTTTTACCATCTAAACCGTTTGCAGGTCATTTATTTAGAAGGATCTACTTAACTGGTTTTTGAAAGTCTAAAGATTTATTTGTTGAAAAATTGTGTTCCTTAATCACACTCAAATGAAAAAGTCCATAAGGTTTAGTCTACATTTTCCCCTAAAAAATTAGCCAATTTATAAGCTAGCTTATAGTTGTCAAATATGACCTTAATCCTTATGGGTCTCTGGCTCTCACCGATCATATTATCGTAATGACTGAGGAGTACAACCGAAAAGTTCTTAGTTTGGTTCATTTCAATTTAATAGGTTATGTTTAGTGACACACTTCTTATGACAGAGAGAATTTCCACGTTAACACGCCACAAGAGAAAAGTCTTACATAGCGCTAAAATCCTTGGATTAGGCTCCAATGACACTTGCATCAACGAAGCCACTTGGCAGGGCAGTGCCTGGGGGAGGGCGGGCCAGGTGTACGCCCATGGCCTACAAGAAATAGGGGCCCATTTTTTTCCATATAACTATATAGTATACTGTAGTAGTTCAAAAATATTAACAAATGAAAGGAACACAAGTATTTTTAGTTCTAATATGACCCAACAAGAATTTAACATTAGATTAAGGGCCAAAACATATTTAGTTAATTATATTGGTAAAGAAATATGTAAAAAATAATTGGGTGTTCCTTTTATAGTATTTTTTATAATCTATCTACTATTAAAATCTAAAAACTACTTTACCTAGAAAACATTGATATAACCTCCATCAATCATCTCCCACCAACTCTTTTGATTAATCCCTCCGCATAAATTCTCTTTTTGTATTGCAATATATTAGATCATTTCTTGTTATTAACGTAAGAAAAGTCCTGCATTTTGGAAGAAAAAAAATTATCAACCATATGAGATGATTCAACTTATATCTATAATTAGGATTTCAAAACTATCCTTATTTTTTTTCGTATGTTATCGACTCCTTATTACCAAATATTGAATACCGAAATTTTAACTACTCTCATATCTTTAAGATAAGAATAAGATCTCAAACTATAATCAAAATGGATTTTTGATTATAAGATTGATGGTTTTCTAAAAAGTCTGTTTTAATCCTAAAAAGGTATGAAATGGTTATAAAAACATTGAAATGATGTGAGACAAAAACACAACTGATTTATATAAAATGCTACTTTGAATAGTCAACATTGTCACCTTAAATGATGCTAATCTATATACCAAAGGTATATCATAGAATATGTTGTATAACGGGTTTAGGATGCTATGTAAAAATGATATGGTAGAGAACATTAATTTAGAAGTAATTATGGATTAGTTTTGCGTCTAGGAATACTCGGGAAAAAACATTTTATATGAATCATTAGTATTTTTTGAACTCATGTTATTCTGATAATTAAAACAATAAATTGGATTTTTTTTCTCCCGTCCTTATTGAGGGCCTCTTTTCACTTCTCGCCCAGGTCCTATAAAATACCAGAAACGGGCCTGCCACTTGGTAGCATGTTGTGAAGCTAAATCGGATTATACAAGCAAAAATGGTGATTTAACAAGGCATAACGCATGCACAAATTATGAGGTGGATTCAAACATCGCTCTAATCGAGATACCGACACGACAAGTAAGTCATTCTACTCTTGACTCTTCTAATGTGATACGTTTAAAGTATGGGTAATTGCACAAACGGAAATGCAAGCTTTATTTTTAACATGTTAACCAATGTCACTCTAACGTGTTACGTTTGGAACACTCCACACAATGCACCACATCTGTAGTCGATGTATCTTTATGTAACGGCTTATTGGATTGTTCCAACGTGGCAACGTGCCATGATAGAACATACAAAATTAAGGCTATGTTTGGCAAAAATTAGCCATCTTATAAGTTGGCTTATACGCTAGCTTATTTTCAGTGTACACGTTTGGCAAACCATAAGCTAGCTTATTGAAAACGCTACTCCAAGTAGCGTTTTCAGAGCTTATTATCATTTTTTTCCAATTATAACCCTCATTGATATTAATTATTAATTTTTATTTTTATTTTTCAATATGCCCTTTTTGGTCATTTTACATTCTTTTAGTTTTGCCAATGATTTTTTCATCAACTAGCTTATAAGCTACCAGTTAGTTTATCAGACATCCGCTAGCTTATCAACTAGTTTGCCAAACGTAGCCTAAATGTCGAACATTTTATATAAATGTATAAAATAATACAAAATACGTCTCAGCTGGTCAAGTTTTAGAAAAAGGAAGCAAAACGTTTCTCTTATATATTTTGTAGATAACTTATTTACGGCCAAACATTATTCATACAATTCATATATATAAATGACTACAAATTATTACTTTTATCGTTTCAAGTAAATTTATTATAACATTAAGCATTAGAACCAAGGATTTTACCCGGTAAAAAAATAAAAATGACTATAAGGAACCAATATGTTGTTTTTATCTTCTTTCATTTCGTATCGTAAGAAGATGAATCGAAACAAAACTCCAGAATAAGGTAAAGTTTTTGATATGAAAAGATAGAGCATCAAGCAACACTGCATTTGCAATCCATGGAACACCTACAATGACTTGCTTACTACTACTTGTACTCTCCTCCTAAAGTGCAATGCAACCAGATTGGTCGAAAAGCATATAAAGTTCCGAGAGGGGTTATTTACAAACAACAACAGACCTGACCATGCCATTATATGGACGAAACCAGAGATTTAGGCTCCATCACGGTTTCAGAAAGTGAGTCCTGGGTCCACCTCTTTAACATCTCCAAAGCAGCCTCAGGCTGATCCATAGGAACCATATGACCAGCATCATGAACCTAACACACACACACACACAAAAAAAAAATATGTCAATTCTTTTCACACAATTCAAAGGTTTGGGAAAGGTTGTTTGGCAGTTTGGTGCAGAATGATTAAGAGGTTCTTATGATATAGCGCAAAATGAAATATAATTGTTTCGTAATTGTTCTGGATGTAATTAGGGCTCTTAGTGGTTAAGGGAGGTCCATGTTACAAAATGATTCAGACGGTTTTGGAACCATTAAGACGCCGACTTATTTTTTGCCAAACATGATTCACCTCTTAGCGATTCAAAGGCTGCCTCTTAATGGAATTGTTAAAAGGTAAATAATTACCTTTAGGAAACTGAGTGGACCATAGGTTTTGAGTAAGCCAGCTTCAGATCCAGATACTTCAAAAGGAACTTCAGAAGAAGCACCAAACTCTTTTGTACCATTCCATTCCATAGCATGAACCCATCTTGAATTACCTACTCTCATTGTCATTTTAAATAAAATCATCATTTTACAAGTCTTTACTAGATAAGATCAGTAGAGGGAGGTTCAGGGGAAAACGCTAAAAAAAGGGAAAACTGAAGAACACCGGGGAGCCCTCCATCTGGACGGTATGCACAAACGCATACAAGCGATTGAAGCTGTTTTTTTTTTTCTATGCACAAATGCATGTTATAAATTACCAGTATGCATTTGTGCATGCATAGCGTCCGGATGAAGCCCCCAGGTGTTCTTCAGTTTTCTCTTTTTTTAGCGTTTTCCCCTGAACCTGACCCAACATAACATCAGTAAACATATATTTGAGTTGAGAAATGGTGAAAACTAACCAAGCCAGTTGCAGATAAGGTCATATTCTCCAGCATATATGAGCATCTTAATCCCATCATCAAGAAGAGCAGGAATACCAACTTCAAGATTTTTCATCCAGTCCATAAGCAAAGCCGAGTACACACTAGTACTACATGAAACAAATTCTATATCTCCAACTCCAAGTGCTTGCCTAACAGATCTTTCATTTAGAAGTGTCTCCATATCCGAAAAGTCATAGCAGAGGCTGCCCACACACTCCTTTCTAATGTCATAGTACTGAATCAAATTAAAACATATTTCGTTAGATATACGCTCTATTCTTTTTTTTATTTTTAACACTCACACCCATGGTATTTCTTTCAAATAAATTTGTTAAGAAATTCCACTATTCAAAGTCTATAGAATAAAGAATGAGATTTTGTTACATTGATATTGCCAGCAATGTTAGTGATGGCAGTGAAAATGATGTTGCAAACCAAGTATGCAGCCGTACAAGAGACTGTTCCATCAGTGCCTACAAAAAGAGTAGCAAACGACTTATATCAACTTATCTATAAACTTGTTGTATCTGCATTTAATATACAAGCCTATATATTAATTATTATCAACTCGTCTACACCCTGATAATAAACATGATAACTGGAGATCGTTGTTAGTAACGTTACCACAAAGCTTTATTGCTGCTTCACAAACTGGAACTATCAAGTTGATGCGTTTGTATTGAGGCTCGGTAATTATCCCCATATCCAATGCATAATCTGTATAAGCTTTGTACTGAATTGCTGGATCAGTAAGCCCATTACCAATGGCAAATCCCTGTATAAAGACGCACAAAGTAAGTACATTAAGTCAATTTAAGAAAACCAATGTGGTTAAAAATACAAACATATACCTTGAGGTTTATGTGTATTCCTTCCTTATTTTTGTTTCCTTGGTGGACTCGAGCAGCAACAGCTGGGATGTAATGGCCGGCATATGATTCTCCAGTAATATAGAAGTCATTCTTTACAAGTTCAGGATGCTCTGTGAAGAAGGCCTGAAACCGTAACAAATTCACAATAGCATCCAAAAATGTTGCTTAATTCGTAATTAATAATCACCACTTAAGTTTGTAAAATATTCAAGTTTTATATTGGTCTATAGAGCGCAGAAGGCATTCTTCATATAAAAAGCAAAAAAAAAGCCTACAACAACTATGATAGCCAAGGACCTATGGCAAATTGATCATTTTAACAAAAGGTTATTGCTACGAGCCTTTTAAAGAATATTTATCGTTTAGATAATCACATAAATAAGAAAGGGAGGAAAGGAACAGACCTGTAAGAAGTCGTATAGATCATCACTAACACCCTTTTCATCGTGGCGAATGTCTCTTTTATCGGAGCTATAACTAAAGCCGGTCCCAGTAGGTTGGTCAACATACAATAGGTTTGCTGCCTGAGTTTACACAGAAATATTATTGTTTTGTATACAACAAATAAGAAAAATAAACATTAAAAAAAGCATCAAAATTCAACTCCATGGTCATAACAGGAAATCTGCAAGATAAATCCAATATCGAACAATCAAACCATCCACAAAAAGCATTAGTTGGACATTTTTACAAAAACACCCACCAACCACTATCAAGCATTGTGATAATGGCCACACTATTAAGCATGTATCTTCAATGGTACACATTAAATGAATTTCAAGAATGTCTACATTTGTCAAGTTGCTTATTTAACTTCAACAACCATAGTAATATATATGATATATGAATAAAGTGATGTATAACAAATTATATGATAAATATCAGGAAAACTTTAGTCATAAAAATGTATTTGATCAAATATGTATTTTAATGAGAGATATAATGTATTTGCTAACCCTGTCCACTTTCTAAGTATGACAACTAATATTCAACCAAGAAACAAACCTGGTCCCACCCATATTCGTTCCAAACAAGTGTTAAGTTCTTTCCGATCTTGAAAGGGCCATTTTCGTAGAAAAGAGCAAGCTCACTGCTACAACCTGGTCCTCCGGTCAGCCAGATAACAACAGGGTTATTTTCGCTGTTCCGTGATTTGAAGTAAAAGTAAAACATCCTACACAGAACCCAAAGATATTTTTAGATTCTAATGAGAATGGTAGAAATGAAGATATCAACCCTTTTCTAAAAGTAGAAAACAAGCCAAAAAAAATGTACATGTATGATAAAGAAACTATAGAATTGATGAATGAATTTTTAACCACGAATAGAGCCAACTGAACAAATTCACGTGATTTAACAGGGTTTACTGGTCGGAGCACATGTGATGCTCATTTGACAGTAAAAACGGTGATACCAGACCCATAATAATCTAGTTAAACACCATTAACGTTAATGACATCTTGAGGTGCCAATTTCTAGTTCTTCAGGGGGGAGGGTTAGTTGATATGCTATTTGGGTTGGTGATACAATGTCATTTATCTATTATGTTACGAAGAAGTAACAAACAGCAGTTTTGCATTCAAATACAAGTTGAATAATATTCACAATAGCTTTTCAAGTCCCTTCACCAAATATATATACATATATATATATAATTACCCTTGCTACTAATTCCAAAAATGATTAATGAATCATCCATATCCATGCGCAGATATCTCCACAACAGTCTCCCCTCACCTCGTAAAGTTGAAGGCAAATAGGAACATCGTTTGGATCGGCCTTTCCACATAGCATTTAGAAACAAAAACAGGAAAAGGAGGTAAAGGTGCGGGCGTGTAAAATTAACTTGATACATATGATTTCCCCCAACTTTTACCACGATGTCTTAAACTTTAGAAATCAAAAAAGACAATTAGGGTTTAAAACAGCAAAATGTGTTTCTAAATTCTAAGTATGCCAAATTACCAAAAAAGGAAAAAACAAACAAGGTTTCCCAACATTAATGATATCAGCAAACCTTCCAAAAGCGAACATTTCAAGTCAAATCACGAAATTGTAAACAGTATAACAATAATAATAATAATAATAAGAGTGATATAGGGTTTTGCGAATGTACTGAGCATCATAAGAGTTTTCAATCTGGTAATAACCAGCATGATGACCTAATTCTTCAACCGACGCGCTACCGGAATCGACGAAATTGGGGAATTTAAAAGGCTTCTCGACTATCTTGGGACGAACAATAATAGACGAACGGTTGGCAACATCGCGATCGACGATGTTGACGGAGTGTTTTGGGAATAAATTGAGGCCTCTGATGAGCTTCCTAGCCTGAGTTGATGGGAACTGTGGGTCCGTCAGCCGGAGACTTATCGCCGGCGAAAAAGAGGCAAGAAGAAGAGAAAGAAGGAGGAATGGGAGAAGCAGCAGCCTGCACCTGAAACACTCCATTTTAGAGAGAGAAGATTCTTCTAAACTTTTGGAGGAGAGATTTGAGTACATACATATATACGAAGTCTACTGTGGCTTAACTTAACTGAGAAATACGTCGTCGTTTGGGGTGTGGGTTTGACCATCGGGTGAAGTGCCTGCCTAGCCATAAATAAGCACACCATGCCATCACACGTGGTTGGATCTTGAATTTACAACGACACATGCAACACATTTTTTTAATTGGTTTTCAAGCCATATTACCATCCTGCACCTCTTTCATTAATATTGTATTTTATTAATTTTCTTGAAGGCTAAAATACAAAAAAATAACGGGAATTTAATTAAAATAACCATTTTACAAATGATATTTACTAAAATGACCAAAATCTTTTTTATTTTACTAAAATAACCAAAATATACTCGAAATACCCTTCGAAATCACTTTCAGATGGAGTGAGTATAAAATACGGCCAAAACCTCCGCCACGTACCCCAAAACCTCCTCCACATACTCAAAACCTCCGCCACATACCTCAAAACCTCCGCCACATACCCAAAACCTCCTCCACATACCCAAAACCTCCTCCACATACCCCAAAACCTCCGCCAAGGTACCATTTTCTGAATTTGTAATTTACATTTTATATTTTCTACCCTTAGAGTTAGTTAATAAATTACTTTAGGTACTTTATTTTTTAATTTTTCGTTTTATACCCTTATCACATTAACATACATACTTGTATATCAATTAAAATACGTTTAAAAATTACGTTTTTATTTTAACAAGTTACACCATTATAATCGTCTCGACAATATCTTTGAAATGAGCCCAATATTGAATATTTTTCGATTTAATTGTATACTTTTAAAATCAATTATCCTCTTGATCGGTGAATATGAATATTTTTCACAAAATTCGGAATATTAATTAAAATATAATGCTATTATTTTTATAAGTTGATCGTCTTTTCCGGCTATTAAAATATTATATTGAGGCTGAAAAATTTACTCATTAAAGGTCTTGGAGAAGGAGAGCATGGAAATATGCTTGAAAGATTTCTGTATTTTATTTCTGTACTCCCCTCCGCACTGTGTATATATCATTGAATCAAAAATGGGTTAATTATAATATATATCATAATAACCTTAAAAACCGATGCATTATGTGTTATTGTACATGAATATTAATTTATATGTGTTTTATTATAGAAAAGTAGTACAAATTCACTATAATTTATATCTTATTTCTTTATATATCCATAATATTATACTTTGTCTACAAAAATAATAGCATTATATTTTAATTAATATTCCGAATTTTATGAAAAATATTCGTATTCACCGATCAAGAAGATAATTGGCTTTAAAAGTATATATAATTAAATCGAAAAATATTCAATATTGGGCTCATTTCGAAGGTATTGTCGAGACGATTATAATGGTGTAACTTGTTAAAATTAAAACGTATTTTTTAGACGTATTTTAATTGATATACGAGTATGTGTGTTAATGTGATAAGAGTGTAAAATGAAAAATTAAAAAGTAAAGTACTTAAAGTAATTTATTAACTAACTCTAAGGGTATAAAATGTAAAATGTAATTAGAAATTGAATTTGGAGGTATTTGGCCGGATGTTGACGGAGGTATTTGGAGGAGACTTCGATTTCGATGGATATTTCGATTGTATTTTGGTCATTTTGGTAAAAGTGGAGAGAAAATTGTTATTTTAGTAATCTTGATTTATAAAATGGTTAAAATAATTAATTTCCCAAAAATAACTATCAATGCTATTTTAGTTATTTTACTATTAAAATACTTAAATATCTTTACATATATTTGTAAAAGCATCTTTGACAGTTATGCTAAAAAAAAATTATAATAGAATATGAAAAGTTGAAATTCCTAAAAAAAAATTATCCAAGTCATATAGCTACTTTATTTTAACAACTTTATCATTAACTATACTAATAAAATATTATTTTCTCTCTCATACACATTTAACATCAATTATTTTGATTGGTTGAATATAATTAAAATATTGTTTCTCTCTTTTACATATTTTTAGAGATTTCTCTAAATTTGAATATTTTTTACAATCTCTCTCCTTTTTTCTCTATTTTAGCATAGAGAATAGCATAGCTGTTGGAGCACAAAAAAAATGTTAAAATCCCTTTTTTCTCTATTTTAACATAGTTTTTGGAGATGCTCTAATATATTAGGTATGGAAATGGAACAGGGATGGTGTCGACCCTGGTTTCTATTAACGGCCCTCAACTGGTAGGTGATTAGCATCTCATCCCAGGACTTTTTTCTGGTCAACCTCGATCAAACCCTTGTTCCCCGTCCTGGTCCAAACCCGTTCCCCGAGTCGGTTGTTCCCGACCTGAATTTTTATCTTTTTTTTTCTCTTTTGTTTTGAAGCTTTTTCTGCCATTTTCCCCTGTTCCATAAAATAACTCAAACTAAAAAAAACATAAAAGCATCATCAATTCCAAACCATTATCCTTTGTTGGTTCGTCTGTCGTCGAATAAATTCTAACTCAGATACATCATCAATAGAATGTTAAATGCATCTAAAATGCTTTAATTTATGGGAAATTGGTCAAGATGAACATTTCAGAGAATTTGTTGTGCATGGTAACCATCTCTCTCCTCATTTGACAAAAGTAACCAAAACCTCCGTTAATTTTGACCAAAAATTCCGTTTTTTAACGGAGGTTTGACTATTTTGACCAATTTAACGGAGGTTTGACCAAAACCTCCGTTAATTTAAAGGAGGTTGCAAATTTATTTATTTTTAATTTATTTTTAGCCGGTTTCTGACTTTTTACCATAATTAACGGAGGTTTGACCCATTAATTTAAAGAAGGTTTCATTAAAATCTATCTCACACGATTTGTTGAATTTTTTGATCAATATTTACAATTTTGACCCCTATAATTATGTAATAAATTACTTTAGGTTCTTTACTTTTTAATTTTTTATTTTACACCCTTATTACATTAACATACATTATGGTATATCAATTAAAATATGTCTAAAAAATACGTTTTTATTTTAACAAGTTACACAATTATAATCGTCTCGTCGAAACCTTCGAAATGAGTCCAATATTGAATATTTTTTGATTTAGTTATATTATTGTATATTATATTTTATATATACTACGAAAAAATGTTTTTAATATTTACAATTTGTACGTTTATCTATACTATATTATAAAATTTTCACATAAACTCTTAAAGACAACTTTTTAAACATTATGTACAATAAATTAAAGCCAAATTACTTAATTTTCAAGTTTACAAGTTAACTAAGCATAAATACAACTTATTAAAGTTTCATGTTTAAATTCGTATAACTAACGTAGATAAACTTAATCAAATACATGATAAACATCTAATTTTAAATGTAAATAACTTAAAATAAATCAAATACATGATAAACATCTAATTTTAAATATTAATAACTTAAAATAATTATTAAGTTAATACTTACGTTGTATTCTCGAAGCTCATTTAACGAAGGAAATTAAAATCATTTAAAAAATTAATAAAATTACCAAATCTTTAATTATATTCTTATAGTTATTTATTTAATTTGTGATATATCATTTGCTTTTCTGATTAAAATACGTATTCTTAATATTTTGTTAATTGTTAACAATATAAAGTTAATATATGATTATAATATATAATAATATAACTAAATCAAAAAATATTCAATATCGGGCTCATTTCGAAGGTATCAACGAGACGATTATAATGGTGTAACTTGTTAAAATAAAAACGTATTTTTTAAACGTATTTTAATTGATATACCATATGTATGTTAATGTAATAAGGGTGTAAAATAAAAAATAAAAAAGTAAGGGACCTAAAGTAATTTATTACATAATTATAGGGGTCAAAATTATAAATGTTTATCAAAAAATTCAACAAATCGTGTGAGATAGAGATTTCAACCTCCTTTAAATTAACCGGTGAAACCTCCGTTAATTATGGTAAAAAGTCAGAAACCGGCTAAAAATAAATTAAAAATAAATAAATTTGCAACCTCCTTTAAATTAACGGAGGTTTTGGTCAAACCTCCGTTAAATTGGTCAAAATAGGTCAAAAGTCAAACCTCCGTTAAAAAACGGAGGTTTTGGTCAAAATTAGCGGAGGTTTTGGTTACTTTTGTCAAATGAGGAGATAGATAGTCACTGTACACAATAAAAAGTCTGAAATGTTCATTTTGACCAATTTCGCTTAATTTATTTGAAAGCCTTAGGATTGCATTATGCATAAAGCATTATATGGTCCTACTATCCTAGAAACAGTAGATAAACAATAGCAAATTTCAAGCTACTCAAGAACCAACAACTATGAAGTACGAAACTGTATAGGAATAAGAAAAAGGGATCAATACCGATTAGAGTCTTAGATTGATGGTGAACTGGTGGTGGCGTGGGGCGATAGGTCTTGATGGAGCTGCTGACATTGGAAATACAAAGGCTATGTTTGGCAAACTAGCTGATAAGCTAGCTTATGACTGATAAGCTAGCGTATGACTTATAAGGTAGCTGATGACTTATAAGCTAGCTGGTAGCTGATAAGCTAGCTGAGGAATAAGTTATGTTTGGCAAAAACTAGCTTATGAGCATGTGAAATGACCAAAAAGGGCATGTTGAAAATAAATAAATAATATTAGTTAGGGGTATAATTGGAAAAAGTGTCAAAAAGCTTCTCATAAGCTACTCCAAGTAGCTTATCGATAAGCTAGCTTATAAGCTGACTTATAAGCTAGCTTACGTGCATCCAAACAATTACTCAGAAAATAAGCTAGCTTATAAGTCAGCTTATTTTTACCAAACAATGCCAAAATGAGAATATGGAGAGAGAGAGAGAGAGAGAGAGATTTGTTAAATATGGAGAGAGGGAGTTGATAAATAATTTAATTTATATCTATACTACTTTATAAAGTAAATTTGCTAATCTCTTAAAAACAATTTTTTAAACATACTGTACAACCTAACAAACCATAATCTCTTAAATCTCTTAAATGACCCTTCATTTTCCAATCACCCATACTCAAGTTGTAATCTGGAGTACTAACACAGACTAAAAAAATGACGCTTGGTTTGTATCCATTCTGCAGTCCTCTCAAGATGCCGATTCCTTCTCTCAAGGCAGTGAGGCACCTCCTTATTCAGTTGAATCACTCTGACCATTGCACTTTCTTCCCTTTCCATCACCCTTCCATGGCCGACCAACAACGTTCAGGTAAGGTTTATCCAGCATCGTTCTCACATTAGGGTTTCTATGGGTTCAATTTAGGGTTTCTAATATTTATTCTTGATGTTTAATCTGAAAATTTCCTCTTCTACTTCCCTTCAATGATTTCGAGATTTCTCGATCCACACTCGATTCAGGTACTTTCGGTTTCGAGATTTCTTGATTCATACTCTCGATTTCAATGATTTCTCAATTTCTAGATTTCTCATGGATTGTAGGCTCCTATTTCTACGAAGCAAACAGGAAGAACCGAAGGAAACACGAAAAGCTGAATACAGATTTTCCATTTTTTCTTTGAATATTCTTTGAATTTCATTGATTTTGCTTCATGGAATTTTATGACTTGAATCTTTATAACTTGATTAATCAATTTTAATTTACTCTAATGCTATGGACGTCTTATGTAAAATACAATGGAGTTAATTGGAATTTATAATGCTTTGAAGTGTGGATCGTTCAAGGTAAGCTCTCAATTTCTCTCCCAGATCGGTGGTTCATTCTCAATTCTGGTGGTTCATTCTCTATTCTGTTGTATCTTTAACCTTAGTATATCATGGGGTTCTTTTAATTCTTGCTTTCATTGGTGTTTTGATGAACTTCGAGGAGGAGCATGTGATGAATTCGAAGGGTTTTGAATCAACATTAATTTACCCTTTTGTAGATGATTGTGATTGAGAACTAAGCATGGAGTTTTTTTAGTGGTAACTCAATCTTTCAAATGATTTTAAGTTTATAGCGAAGTGAAAACAAACAAACAAACACACCCTATATATATATATATATATATATATGAAGGTCTTAAGGCGGAAAATCGGGCTTTGAGGCTTTTTTCCTCAGCAAGGCAAGACGTAAGCCTCAAGGCAGTTCAACCCTGTAAGATAATCACTTGGTGACTTGAACCGCACAATTTTCAAGCAAAATCAATGACTCGGCAGGTGATGGTACAACAACTGCACCTGTTCTTGCACGTGAAATTATCATATTCTGATCAGAAAGGTATGTGCCAACCCGGTTTCAATAAACGGTATCTGAAATTTTATATGAGCATTAAGATGATGGTTTTGAAAGCATACTCATGGTCTTCCTTTATTTGTTCTTTTGCTCTGTTACTAGGGTGATTACTCAAGTTCATGGGCAGTTTCAAACAGGTTAGCCCCAAATTACGTAGTTTTGTTTCTGCATTATTCATTGTACTAATTTCCTGTTTTCAGTTTTTGTTTCTTCTTTATGTTGAATGCAAGCAACTGAAACTTAGATTATGATATCATGGATATCGGTTTTCGATACTTAGGAACCAATAGAAAAGATCAAGGATAGTATCAGCACTAAGCTATTTTGCTTGTTCTTGAACTATAGGCCAAAGTGTTTAAAATCCATTTCTTAAACTATGAAGTTTGTAGATGTTGTGCATATGCAATGATAAGTTGTAAACTTCATTACACTATTGATCTGTCTTTTGGTATGCAGATTCCAATATACTCTGCATTAAATATAAATTGTAAAATTTGGATTCACCTAATGGGAAGACACAGGTAATTAAACAATGTTGGAGATGCCAAAAAAATCTCCCAAACATGTCGTCTATTGCAAAAAAAATCTCTTAAATCTCCAGAATCTCTATTTTAACCCTATGTTGGAGATACTATTAAACATCGACTGTTACGTTCTTTAGGGGTTGTATACAAATGTTTTTATGCAGAGGCTGGATGATAATTTTAGGGGTTACTGTTCACACCACGCTTTAGGCACCGACTGTTGTGAGCAAGATACCATTGAAGCCAAAAATGTGTGTTTTTATGCAAAATGATTTTATTTTTGTTGTTTTCTCAAAATTAGGAATACACATGAATCAAGTGTTGGAGCCAAAGCTAAAATGTTATTGTTGTTTCCATAAAATGCAATGTTAGGTATCTCTTGGCATTGTTGTTATCCAGGTCTAGGAGAAAATGAACCTAAAATGGTTAACAGGTTACCATTCCATGTTTGGATTGGAATAAAATTGGAGAGTAATTCTTGTGAACTTAACACACAATTCAATTTATAACGATTGGAGAGTAGTTTGAATCATTTTATGACGTAAAGATGTGAAGTCCTAATATTTTGCACCATCGGGGAATATGATCACATCTCCATCCCCGTCCCGGACAGGGAACGGGGATCCCCTACGAGGAATCAAAGGTTTTTCCCCCCGTTAATACAAGATGTTTTAAATTAAATATGCTAAACATTTTACTTAATCGATAGTTTATGTTTAAATCTCAAATATTTTCAAATTTTGCTTTTATAGCTTATTATATTCAATAGTGAACAAAGTCACAACATTACATGTAATTGTTTGATCAAATGCTTTCATTTTTTTTTGACCTTTTTATTTAAAAAAACAAGACAACTCGGGGCAAGGCGGGGATCATGTTACCGGACCCCCTATCGTCATCCCCGGTTTTTAACTTTTAAGGATCCCTGATTCTCGGTTTTGCGGGAAATCCATGTCCCCGGAGCGACTATATTGGATTCCCTAATGGAGCGGGTATCATTCCCATGCCTACCCAACAAGTGGAATATATGTTGATATTTGGTTATGATTGATTTTGGAGTAAGACGGGATGAAAATTGGAAGTTTCTAATCCATTGTGTTATTTGTGTAGGTAGTCTTTATCAGCAGCGGATGAAGTGAACTGAAGCTCTATGGACTTTTTTCCCACAGTTGATTTGAATCTAAATTGATTTGAATCTAAGTTGACTTTCTTCCCATCAATATAAATAATTCAAATAGAGCTAGAAAATGTATAAATGTTTTAACATAACAATTGCATTAGTATTTTGTTTTTGATATACGACTTTTTACATCCCGCCGCATTGCGCGGGTACATAACTAGTTAAATACAAAATGAAAATAGCAAACTACTAATTTACCTTTTTACTTTATTTTAAGAAATAACATTAATTATCTTAAATCATTAACTCAGATTGGATCTCAGGGTTAGCACACAACCACAAACCAACAAGTTCTCATTTGATTAGGATTTAGGCTCAACATGAAATATGGATGTGAATATTTTACACCATCCATGATTAATATCTCGTGAATGTCCGGAACACATGTCACGCTCTCGTTTGTCCCCTGGTTCACAACCAAACATGTTTCCATATATTAAAGATAAATTATGCAATTTTTAACTAAAGTATTGAAATATTTACTTGACAAGTCTCATTTATAATATTATGTGATCAAATTAAAACATTGAACTATATTCTAGTAACAAATTTGGTGATTTTAACATTTGTATTTTGATGCACCGATCTTATCGATCACAATATAGACAATTAACCCTGCGCAATTAGTTTTATCATCTTCATTCCACATAGCAAAATGACAACCTAAAGAAACTTGTTTACATTTCAAGAATGATTAAAATTTAGTGATATCATTTGACAGAAGAAAACATTTGTTTGGAAAAATAATTGCTAAAGAGTACAATCAAAATAAAATACAATAGTTGAAAAATATATATCATCACTTTTTTGAAAAGGTATAAAAATGCCATAAAAGACGAGGCATATTTCTATTGAAATGGGAATGTCAGGATGATAGTGCATCGACACATCGTTTAATTTAGATAAGTTGTTCCAAGTCGATCCAAAACATAATAAATGGAAAAAGGTTTGTATTTTTTTCATTGATGTTTAACGAAATGACAAGCATTGATGGAGGAAACATTATATGGTTATAAATCCCAAAAAAACTATTCGTCTGTTTATCAGTTATTTATCTGACTTGTTTTTATTGATTTTGAAATGTCATCTCCCTTGACTTTCAGAAAGGCCTTTCAAGAGTTGATGACAAGTCATCTAGGAGAATTCCATTTAAAATTTTCATATCTTTTTATTTTATTTTTTAGATTGTATCTATATTTTTTTTGTTAAATTATATATTGACTAGAAATAACATTGTACCGTGTATCATATAGAAAATATAGTAAACTTAATCTTAAAAACATATCATATTCCTATGCAAATAATGTTTTAGAATAAGACAACACAATTTATTGTTGCAAAGCTCTGTAAAGAAAACATATTCTTGTTGTTATTGGAAGTTCTTTGAATTTTTTTGTGCATCAATCAAGTTCATGTTGTTAATGTTAACTCAATTCTTAGAGTTTAATTCAATTTCAAAGATTGAATATCGATTAACATTGCATTTACTTAGAATTAAGTTTTTTTTTTAACGACAAGTTAGTAGTTAGTAGTTAGTGATTCGGACCCACAGTGACATCCATATGGGCAGTATGCGGGACCCGAACCTTCACCTTAGGGGATAAACCCCCACTCCTCCACCATTTATAGGAAAACCACCACTCCCAAGGCTCGAACCCGAGACATTGTGGATGATGTAAAACCCCGGTACCGCTAGGCCAGAGGCCCTTTGGTACTTAGAATTAAGTGACATTTGTTTCTTAAGATGTGCTGAAGTCTAAAGTTGATTTCAGTTTTGAAATGGTTATGGAACGTTTAAACGAATCAGACATAAGTGGTGATTAAGAGCTTAAAATGAAAAAACAAACAAGGCCTTAAATTTAAAATAAACTTAATTTGGTTGATGTAATAGTTTACGACATATATATTAATTTGTTGTCTTAAGCTCCATCCATATTGATTCGCACCAACAAGGATATTAGCTCATTACCAAAACATAAAATAAAAATAGAGTAAAGTTCACTTTTTGTCTCCTAACGTTTGTCAATTTCAACGGTTCTCGTCCCTCAAGTTTATTTCAACAGATTGACCCCTCACGTTTGACACCTTTCTACGATTTTTGTCCTTCCCTCTAACGATCGTTAGAATTTTCTATCAAGTCCAATTAAATGAGGGGTATTATGGTCATTTTATATTTTCTCAGATTTTCTGCTACAATTAAAATTATTATAAAATGTAAAAGAAAACAACCTTCATCTTCTCCGGCCAAATTACATCCCTAATCATTACCACCTACCTTCATCTTCTCCGGCCCGAAACCTTGTTCCAATCATCTTTTCCGACCAAACTTTTTTGTCCGATCATCTTTTCTAAAATACACACTCACATGCAAAAATAATCAAGAACTCAAACTGATACAAACAAATATACACACACAATCTATAAAATCAAATACATTAGATGTATATCAAGAACATCAACAACTACAAAAAAACCCTAAATTAAATCCCCTAAATCAAAATCCTGAAACTTAAACCCCCAAAATCAAACAAAAAACCAAAACCAAAATCGAGAGGCCCTAAATCAAAGAAAACCCAAATCTTTGATCTTCAAAAACCTAAAACCAAAACCCAACTCAATGTAAGGCTCTGTAAATTGAGACTTTATCTTGGTGTAAAAAGTAGATGATCGGGAGAGGGAGGAGACGGAGACGAGTTTCACCGGGAAAAGGAGGAGACAGAGACGAGTTCCGCCAAGAACCAGCCTTTAGACGGAGACTTTGTCAATAAACACCTGTCGGAGACAGAGACGAGTTCCGCCAAGAACCAGCCTTTAGACGGAGACTTTGTCAATAAACACCTGTCGGAGACAAAGACGAGCTTTTGGTGGCGATGGAGGTCATTGACGAAGACGAAGACTTTCACCGTCGGAGACAAAGACTTTCATCAACGACGGTCATCGGTGAGAAGGGGGTGGCGACGGAGGTCATCAAAGGGGAAGGGGGTGGCGACGGAGGTCATCGATGGCGTGTGTTTATGGTTGCCGATTTGGTCCTTGTTATACGTATGCATTTATATAGATATATATGTAATATATTATAGTTAACTATAGTAATATATAAAATATATTATTGATTGTGGCGATCAAGTTACCGATTTGGTCAAGACTTTCTGTTGTACGGATGCATTTATATATATATGTATATATAAGGTTGGGTTCCGATGAGAAGGAGAGTTATGGTGAGAACCGTAAGAAGGGATTTCCTTTAAACCCTTGGATGCACATTAGGATGCGATGCACTGAGATTAGGTGCACCGAGATGCACCGAATCAACTCCCTTCTAATACGCAATTCATGGGTGGATATGAGGTTAAACGTGATCAGGGGCTCAGATCTCTTCTTATGCTTCTCACCTTAACTCTTCTTCTCACACGATCTTATGCATATATATATACTGTGTTATCATTAATTATATAACATGTCCCTATATTTTAACGGTCTTATAAAAGTAAGAAAAAGAAAAAAATATGTAAAATGACTAAAATATCCCTCATTTAATTGAACTTAACAGAAAATTCTAACGGTCGTTAGAGGGAGGAACGAAAATCATTGAAAGGTGTCAAACGTGAATAGTCAATCTGTTGAAATAAATTTGAGGGACGAGAACCGTTGAAATGGAGAAACATTAAGGACCAAAATTGAACTTTACTCTAAAAAATACAATACAAAACATTCCTCTGTTGATTGACTAGAAGTATGAAATAGAAATTATAATAGCACAACCAAACAATAAATACGATAAAACTGATGTGATAAAGGATAAAATGTTAAGAATAAAGCGATTATTCCTTAAACAAGTACATAATAATAAATGTAAATATGTTTCTTTTCTCTCTCTCTCTCTTTGAAAACAAACGAAATCTACGGATCAATTAAAACTTAAACCTTAAAGTCCTTACTTGTGATGCCCACATCTTCTTTCATATGCAACTTTCTCTTTATTGTTGACCTTCTTCGAAAGAACTTAAATCTTTTGGCTTTCATCTTCTAAACAACCTTTATATCTCTATCAGATCCATTTTCATTTTTATGCTTATTCTATTCTTCTTTTTGCAAAAATTGACCATTGATAGGATTTCACCGTTTCTCTTTCTTTGGTCCCAACATTTATGTTGAAAATCTAAAAAGTACCATCGAACTATTAAAAATAGGTTACTTACATTATTTTAACCTTAAAACATATTTGTAGCGGGACATAAAGGTTTAAAGTGAAAGAAAACTAGATCAATTTTACTGTTCTCAAGCCATACATCTCACCCCCAATCGCTTCCCCTCGTCACCCTTGTCGCCTCCTTGTTGTCTGTTCTCCATACCGCATATCACCACCTTTGACCCCCTTTTTATCAGTTTTTTTCCTTTAGATTTTCTCCCTTTTACAACAATTTAATGGAGTATGTATATACATATAAAAGAAGATGGAGGATCGAAAAACGAAAAAAGAAGCAAAAAGAGGTATCGATGTCAGGGGCCAACGACGGTGATAGAGAGCGAACGATGATGAAACAACAAGGGGGAGCGATGATGTTGGTGCAAAGGATTTGAATGATGTAGGCTTTAGGAACTGCAAATCTAGTTTAGGTTTTTTTTACTTTAAAATCTTTCTAATCGGTTACAAGTAGCTTTTTGGGTTAAAATAATAGAGGTAGCCAATTCTTATAATATATTTTTTATAAAATGTTAATTGACTTAATCATTTAAAATGAGAAAGTTCAATAATTTAATTTATTCAAAAAATATTCAAGGACTTAATCATTTAAAATGAGATAGTTCGTTGGATTAATATGATCTTTTCCAATTGAGAATTATAATTTTGACCACAAAACTTACAAGTTATATTGTTTGTTAGATGTATTTCACTATTTTGTAGCGTGTATTAAATGTAGTATAAGGGATTATTGTTCCTTTTCTCCATCCTTGTAGATATATATATATATAGGCCTATTATTCCTTTTCCATTGTATTGTAAAAACCCTTGTATTCCGTACTCATTCAATTGATAGAATCTAAGGGGACGTTTGGTTCGCTTAATAAATTTGGTAGAATTGGAATTCGTCAAAGGAATATGACTTTGAAGAAACTAGACACGTTTGGTTCCATGGAATTGGAATGGAATCTATCAAAAAAGTTGGAATCTCCATCTTTGCCCCCACCTTCCCTTCCCCACCCCATCAACCACCATTGCAATATTGTCGGCATCACAACTACCACCCCCACCTCGGTTGCTCTCCACCACCAATACCACAAGGCCCTACTAATATTGTCGTCATCACATCTACCACTCACCCTGCCTTGACCTACCATCCTCTCGCCCTCACCCTGCCTCGGCCCTAGGGGTAGTAGTTGTGATGATGTCCGTAGTGGCATAGTAGTCGGTAGGGGTGGGGTAGTGTTCGGGGTAGGTAGGGGCTGAGTTAGGATTCTAGTTTAGGGGGGGGGGCTAGAAGATGTCAAACGAAATGAATTTAACTTTTCGATTTGTAAAAGTTAATATAAGATATGTGACTAATGTTGGTTGTTGTAAATCTCGTAAGAACTTTGAGAGAAAATTTGAAATGTGATAAGTGTGTAGATAAAAAAAAGCCATCGAACTCAAGACGACAACAGCACAAGTGGACAATACCACTGCACTAGTGCAATTTTTGTTAACTTTTTGCTCCATTTTACTTTAATTCAGTAGCATCCTAAATGGGTTTTCTTAAAATTATTTTTTTCCTCTTGTATTAATGCCAACATATGTTTTGTTTGAATTTTTTTAATTGCATTCAACAAGTAATTGTTTGGAAAAAAAAACGTTGATGATTTGAAATCTTATTATTCGTATTCTATTTATCGTTTTGTCAAACATGATTGTATGGACAATAGATAAAGTTATATTTTGTTGTTGCAGCTATTGTACATGCATATTCAAGTTTGTTTCTAGTTTATTAAAATGATAAAAAAAAAGATTGCTACAAAATGACTATTTTAAACCTTGGTTGATAACTGGTTTCAAATAGCAATTACTTGAGCATAATATACTAGTTACAAACAATCAATGTGAAATCTTTTTTTAAATATATAAACATTTATATACGATAACTGCAACAAAATGATTTATACACTCTCCTCATTTTTACTGAGGTTTGAACCCCCTAACTTCTAGGAAGGCCAAAAATTCGGATACCATTTGGCCAAAGTCACTTTTGGTAATCAATGTAAAATGGCATTAACATGTTTTAGGTTTCACCATGTGTTAGTGTACTTTATTTTCGATTTATTTTAAATGGTTTTTTGATTAGGATACAGTTGCTACTTTACATTTATATGAAGTTTTAAGAATTAAAATCATTTAACAAATCTTTTTATGTTATCATAGTACACATTATGTGTGAACTTGTTATCCGACATTGTTACAAATTCCAAAATAAATTTTTAATATTTCTTTTGGATATGGGCATTTTTAGCGCTTTCGCCTAGGGCAACAAAAATCTTAGGACCGGCCTTGTACGACAATAGGGGCGTGGTGGTTGGTGAGGTGGGTGGTGGTAGTTGTGACGATGACAACAGTTGAATAGTGGTCGGTGGGATGGGGTGGGTGGAGGGGTGGTAGTTGTGATGACGATGGTAGTGGAATGGTGATTGGGTGGTTGTGGGTAGGTGATACGGTTACTTTATTAACCGTATTTTAGCCTTTTTCGTGATTTATTGTCTTGCTTTATGTAACTACTTTGAGTCTTTTCGTTCTTTATTTTGATCTTTTTAGGTAGAGTTTAGAGTCGTTGTCTAAAGTTATGATTGCGTAAGTTTTGAGCCTTAAACAGTCTAAAATATCCCAACTTACGTTCATTCCTTGATGCTACCGCAGGATGATGATGATCGGTTCCTACAAGTTGTTATAAGAAGCTTGGATGGACTATTTGGATCTCTCTTTTGGGCCGGATGATGGGCCACGCATGGAACATCTTTTGGGCCTTGGGCCGTTTTTATTAAGCTTTTGGGCTTGCATTATAGCATTGGGCTTATAACTAACAAACATTATAGTTAGTTTAATATTTAGTTTTTAAAAGGCTTTTTAGCCCATAATTTTAGTATAAATATGTTGCCATGGTTGATGGAGAAACATACTTGGATTCCATAGTTTTACTTAGGTTCTTGGAAGGGAATTTTGTTCTCTCCTTGGAACCTCTTGGGTGGAAGTTTTCTTGATTGAAAAGTTAGCTTCTAAGCTTGATACCAATTGAATTTCTCATCCGGTTTTTGTTACTAACCATTTGGCACGTTACGTTTTAATGCAATTTGGAAGTTTTAGTTAATTCTCGTTGGTTTAATATTGCTTTCATTCTCGTTCTCGTTATTTCATCTTAAATTCTCGTACTCTTTACTTTCTTTACATTTCGCAATTTAAATTATTGTCGTTTATTTCATGCACTTTAATTCTCGCAATTTCATTATTGTCATTTACTTCTCGTAACGTTTACTTTCTGCATTTACTTTATTCTTATTTTCTTGTGCGGTAAGTTACTTTATTTTAAGCTTTAATTTTACTTTATGACTTTTCCGTCTCCGTTATTTACAACTTTTGCAAAAAGAAACTTAGCAATGATAGGCTAACAACCTTAGCTAAGGGTGTAAAGTAACGTTGGGATTTAATTCGGTAAAAAGATAAAACGGTGTTTCGAATACGGTATGTATAATCTTAAGTTGCTGCAATTGGAATATTAATATTAACGTTGAAGATTACATATAATTAACTGACAACTAATTATTTTGTATGAAAACGTGTTGGCTTTTAAGAAGTCACTTTTAATATTAATGTTCTGAGGCGATGATTATGCTATTGTAATATCTTTTTATCAATTTACTAAATTTTATCTCAACAAAGCTTTGCACCCTTTGCTTCTTTTTACAACTGTTTGTAATCTTAGTTGTTAATCAAACCCCCAATTTTAGTTAATCAAAAACCCTCGTTTTCGTCCTCTAAAATCAATTCGTCAAGGACCGGGTTTTTTATTATAAAGACTTTACGACATCTCTGGTTTTTGGCGCCGCTGCCGGGGATGGCAAATTAAAGTCTTTATTTTCAAAAGCAAGATTTCTTTACAAATTGATTTTTCTACCAATTTTTTTTTCTTTCGTTTAGAAAAGCCAAAAATAGTTCATGCTTAGACTATCTCATCGGTTATTGTTTCCGCAAAATCCTAATTTGGAACGAAACTCCAGGCAAGGTAGAAGAAATCAACAAAGTTCATCAACTTTTCTCTCTCCTACAATGTCTGAAGCAGAATACCGAACGGATGTTGAGGACACATCTGACGGGCATGTTGAAACCTTGTATGAAGGAAGCATAAATAATGAATTCCCCCGTCTAAATGATTTTGATGATGATGGGATTTTCTTTAACAATTTTGCCAACAATCCCATCGCTCCAAATTTTGTTAACAATCCCGTCGCTCCGAATTTTGTTGTGGGTAGACCCGTCAACCCAAACATTCGCAACAATGTGATTGGTAACAATGTTGAAGGCAATCCCTTCAACCACTTTGTTAATTACCTTAATGGCAATCCCATTAATAATGTTGGAAATTTTCCTGTCAATAATGGTGTCAATAACCGAGTTGTTCCCAATAATGTTAACGGTAACCCCGCTAATAATATTGTTAACAACGAAGTTATCAACAACAATGTTCACAATGGTCCTCTTAGAAATAATGAAATTATTCCACCAAGATATGATAGAGTTATCCCACCGGGGAATAACCCACCAATAAACCAAGGTGATGATGAGGAACAAAACATTTTTCGCCTTGCAAACGCAAGAGATGGTGGCATCATGTCATACGCTATTCCTAATTTAACACAGTTACATACGGGAATACATAGACCAACTATTGGTGCCACCCACTTTTCTCTAAAACCAATAATGTTCACGATGTTGCAAGCCAACGGCCAGTTCGCTGGTTTGCCATCAGAGGATCCTCATTCTCATCTGCGGTCATTCATGGAAATCACAGACTCTTTTCTTATCCCATTAGTCTCAGACGATGCACTGAGATTAAAACTTTTTCCATTTTCATTACGGGATAGGGCAAGGGCTTGGTACAATTCCTTAAAACCAGATTCTGTGATAACCTGGAACCAAATGGCGGAAAAATTTCTCAAAAAATATTTTCCACCCACAAGGAATGCAAAGTCCAGAAACGAAATTTGTACTTTTAAACAAACGAACGATGAAGCAGTTCCTGATGCATGGGAAAGATACAAGGAGCTATTGAGAAAATGCCCTCACCATGACATTCCATACTGCATACAACTAGAAACGTTTTATGGTGGTTTAAATACCACTGCAAAACAAATGCTAGATGCTACTGCAGGTGGAGCGTTCACAACTTGTACTTACAACCAAGGCATAGAAATACTTGAGAAAATTTCTAACAACAATGGTCAATGGTCGGATCCACGGTCACTACCACCGAAAAAGACAAATGGAGTTACTGAAGTAGACGTTGTTTCTACATTAACAACCCAGCTCACTAAGCTGATTTCAAACCTAACCTCTGGCCAGCAAGTTAGGACTGATACTCCTACTTTTAACTCCAATGTCCAATCGGTGCAATGTGTCTACTGTGGTGAAGGACATTCCTTTGAATATTGTCCAGGAAATCCCGAACAAGTAAACTTTGTTAATAAGACTGGGCCATTTTCACAAACATACAATCCTGGATGGAGGCAACATCCAAACTTTTCTTGGAATAGCCCAGCTCTAAATCCACCAATGCCCAAGCAACAAGGACAATCCAACTATCAAAATCAGGGACAGTCCAATTTTCAACAACAAAGTCAGTCCAATTTCCAACCACAGTCACAACAAAGCAACCATAACAACCAACAGGCTCATTTTCAAAATCAAAACCAAACTCAACAGTCGTCTTTTCAAAACAGACCCAAGCAGAACGCTGAGTCATCTACTTCCTTGGAAGCATTGATGAAAGGATTTATGTCACAAACTCAGGCTTCTATAAAAAATCTTGAAACACAAATGGGTCAGATGGCTTTGGAGATTAGAAAAAGACCTGTAGGATCCCTACCGAGTGATACTGAGACACCTCAGAGAGAGGGAAAAGAGCATTGTAAAGCCGTGACGTTAAGGAGTGGAAAGAGTTTACCAGAAAGAGCACCAAAAGAACTAGGTGTACCAACCAAAGCAGAGACTCCCCTAGTTTTGAATTCTACCCCTATACCTATGGAAATACCTTGTGATACCACTGGGCCCAAAACATCAAGTAATCCCGTTGTTATCACAAACATTCTGGAGAGATCTGAATTTCCTAAGTTGTTTCCAAATGAGCCCAGCAAAATCCAGACACCTCAAGAAACTATTACTGTGGATTTGACACATTATGGTGTCAGTCCAGCTGTAATTCTTGACTCTCCACATCTAATCAAACCAACAGTAAAGCCAATTCCACAAATCCCTTCAGCCCCCGCACTTTAAAAGACTACATCTCCTACTACAGTAACTCCTTACATTCCTTACCCTCAAAGATTAAGGAATCAAAAGGAGCAGGTTGAATTCAAAAAGTTTCTGGATGTTTTCAAACAATTGCACATAAACATACCATTGGTAGAAGCCATTGAGCAAATGCCAGCGTATGCAAAGTTTTTAAAAGACATTTTGAGCAAAAAGAAAAGATTAACTGAATATGAGACTGTAGCTCTGACTGAGGAATGTAGTGCTTTGCTGTCAAACAAAATACCGCCTAAATTAAAAGACCCAGGTAGCTTCACTATCCCCTGTTCCATCGGAGGAAAATTGATAGGAAAAGCCTTGTGTGATTTAGGTGCCAGCATCAATTTGATGCCTCTATCTGTTTTCAACACCTTAGGTATAGGTGAAGCTAGACCTACCACGGTTACTCTCCAGTTGGCCGACAAAACCATAGCCTACCCCAAGGGGAAGATTGAGGATGTCTTGGTCCAAGTTGATAAGTTTATCTTTCCGGCTGATTTTATTATCTTAGATTGTGAGGTCGACCATGAGATTCCAATCATCCTAGGCAGACCTTTCTTGGCAACTGGAAGGACGCTGATAGATGTACAGAAGGGAGAGTTGACTATGAGAGTACATGACCAACAGGTAACCTTCAACATACTTAATTCACTTAAGTATCCGGATGATAGAGAGGAATGTTCATCTATAAGTTTGATGGATACTTGGTGTCTAAAAAGGAGTATGGGAGAAATTTTGGAAACAATAGAGTCCACTAGCGAGGAGGAAACTGAATTTGGAGATTTAGAGCCAAAACAGGAAGTTTCTGCTTTTGAAACATTAGAAACAGAGGATAGGAAAACCCTTGTTCCTTCCTTGGTTGTTGCGCCTGACTTAGAGCTAAAACAACTTCCCTCTCACTTAAAGTACGCCTTTCTAGGAGAGTCGGGAACATTGCCTGTCATTGTTTCATCATCCTTAGAAAAAGCTCAAGAGGACAAGTTGATCACAATGTTAAAGGCACACAAAAAGGCAATAGGATGGACAATTGCTGATTTAAAGGGCATAAGCCCTACGATTTGTCAACATAAAATCATTTTGGAAGATAAGAAGTTCAACTCCATTGAGCCTCAACGGAGGCTTAATCCGGTAATGAAGGAAGTTGTAAAGAAAGAAATCCTAAAATGGTTGGATGCTGGCATCATCTATCCTATTGCCAGCAGTTCTTGTGTCAGTCCGGTACAATGTGTACCTAAAAAGGGAGGAGTAACTGTAGTTTCAAATGAGAAAAATGAACTTATACCTACCAGGACTATGACAGGTTGGAGAATATGCATGGACTACAGGAGGCTTAACAAAGCCACTCAAAAAGACCATTTTCCCTTACCTTTTATAGACCAGATGCTAGACAGATTAGCTGGAAAAGAGTTCTATTGTTTTTCAGATGGTTACTCAGGGTATAATCAAATTGCAATAGCACCGGACGACCAGGAAAAGACCACTTTCACATGTCCCTATGGAACTTTTGCTTTCAGAAGAATGCCCTTTGGTCTGTGTAATGCCCCTGCAACCTTTCAACGATGTATGATGTCCATTTTCTCTGACATGCTTGAACACTCCATGGAAATTTTCATGGATGATTTTTCAGTATATGGGACATCATATGACATATGTTTAAAAAACCTTGAGAAAAGTCTTCTCAGATGTGAAGAAACTGATTTGGTTTTGAATTGGGAAAAATGTCATTTCATGGTTAAGGAAGGCATTGTTTTGGGACATCTCATATCAAAGAGAGGCATAGAAGTAGACAAGGCTAAGCTAGAAGTAATTGAGAAATTACCTGAACCCAACACTGTGAAGGGAATAAGAAGCTTCCTAGGACATGCAGGGTTTTATAGGAGGTTCATAAAGGATTTTTCAAAAATTTCAAAACCTCTTTGTTTATTACTACAGCATGACCAGGTCTTTAATTTCAATGAAGAATGTAAAAAGGCTTTCAAAATTCTCAAAGAAGCCTTGGTCACCGCTCCCGTAGTAGTAACCCCTGACTGGTCTAAACCTTTTGAGATAATGTGTGACGCTAGCGACTGGGCGGTTGGAGCAGTACTGGGCCAGAAAAAGGAAAAGATCTTTCACCCCATTTACTATTCTAGTAAAACTCTCAACGATGCCCAAATAAATTACACCACTACTGAGAAAGAGCTATTAGCTGTGGTCTTTGCGTTTGAAAGATTTAGATCCTATTTGATTGGCACAAAGGTAATTGTGCATACCGATCACTCTGCCATCAAATATCTCATTTCAAAAAAAGATGCAAAGCCACGGTTGATAAGGTGGGTATTGTTGTTACAAGAGTTCGATTTAGAAATTGTAAATAGGAAGGGTGTGGACAATCAAGTAGCCGACCATCTCTCTAGGTTAGAAAAGCAAGACAAACCTGTACAAAGTAGTGACATATGTGAAGTCTTTCCAGATGAACAGATTTTGGCCTTAAAAATCATGGTACCATGGTTTGCGGACATAGTCAATTACTTAGCTTGTGGGATTATTCCCAAAGAGCTAAGTAAACATGAAAAAAGGAAACTCATCTTTGATTGCAAGAAATATTTGTGGGATGACCCTTTTTTTATTTAAAATCTGTACAGACCAGGTGATCAGAAGATGCATACCGAAGGAAGAAGTGACGTCAGTTTTACAACACTGTCATTCTGGACCATGTGGAGGACATTTTGGAGGCAACAGAACTGCTGCAAAAGTACTACAGTCAGGTTTCTTCTGGCCAACTTTGCACCAAGATGCAAAAGACTTTGCACAAAGGTGTAATGAATGCCAGAGGAGTGGAAATATCTCACAAAGAAATGAGATGCCCTTAAATGGAATTCTAGAAATAGAATTATTTGATGTATGGGGTATTGACTTTATGGGACCATTTCCCCTGTCGAACAACTGTTCCTACATTTTGGTTGCCGTTGATTATGTGTCCAAATGGGTGGAGGCCATGGCTTGCCATGCCAATGATGCCAAAACGGTCGTTAAATTCCTGCACAAACATATTTTCACAAGGTTTGGTACACCACGTGCCCTAATAAGTGATGAGGGCACGCACTTCATAAACAACATGTTGGAACAAACTTTAGAAAAATATGACATTAAGCATAGGGTAGCCACGACATACCATCCTCAAACCAACGGATTAGCCGAATTATCAAATAGGGAGATAAAGGGATTTTGGCCAAGGTAGTCAAACCTCACCGAAAGGATTGGGCATCCAAATTGGATGATGCCCTCTGGGCCTACAGGACTGCTTATAAAACCCCCATTGGAATGTCTCCCTACAAATTGGTTTTTGGGAAGGCTTGTCATTTGCCACTAGAGTTAGAACATAAGGCTTTTTGGGCCATCAAAGAACTTAACATGAGTTTGGATAATGCAGGAAAGAAGAGACTGTTGCAACTCAGTGAATTGGAGGAGCATAGGAACCACTCCTATGAGAATGCCAAGTTGTACAAAGAAAACACCAAAAAGTGGCACGATAAAAGAATCCTCCCTAAGGAACTCTCTGAAGGACAACTTGTACTCCTGTTCAATTCTAGGCTCAAGTTATTTCCAGGTAAGCTTAACTCAAGATGGACCGGCCCATTTCAAGTTGCCAAGGTATACCCTCACGGAGCAATTGACTTAATTGATCCCGAAAAGGGTACTACTTTTAAGGTAAATGGCCAAAGAGTAAAACCTTATTTGGAGTCAGAAAAGCTTTTGGAACAACCTCTCGAGGTTGTAGATCTTAAAAACTGATAAAAAAGGTTTGTGTGGGCTTTTCGGTCAAAATCCCAAATTGTTTGTACATAATTTATTTTATAAATCCATAAATTTTTATTTTATCACGTTTTTGATCTTTAATGCCAGACAATCTTAATTGAACATCTTGGTATTATTCATTAAATTCTTGGAGGATATTAAATGCATGGTTTTTTGTAAAAATTCCTTTTGTTGTCAATAAATTTTCGGCCCGTGTAAATTCTTTCTTAAAAGGAAATATTGGGCCAAGAGTGGTATTCCAAAATAAAAAGAAATGGAGTGTGGTTGACTTGGATAAGTGGGTAACAACTGGATGAGGTCATATGATGGTACACTGATCTGCCACTTCTGTAGATTGTGTCTGCTATTTCTTTGCCAGGTCACAGGAAGCATTAAATAGATCTGCAAGTTTATTTCTCAAGTACACCCATGCAGGCATACGAAAGGACATATTTTTACAGATGCCACCCTCTCATCTCCCAACTTTTCTGACAGCCGCACGCCTACTCCACCATTCGCCGGCTACTTCGAACCCAATGGTTTGTGGTAGGGTACGTCGTACCGTCGAAACCCACCTCTGAGGACCCTACTTCCCTACCAAGATCCGTATTTATCTTCTCCCCCTTCACCAATCCAAAATAAAATTTTCAAAATCTCAAGAAACCCCCCAAATTCTCTGCAGTTTGCGAAAACCAAAAAGATCATTTACTCCCCTCAAAGAATCACCACAAGATCAGGTCAGATGAAATCTAAAAAAGCTGAGAAAATCTCATTTAAGCCCAGCACCAGCACCACAGAGAGTTGTTTCTCTACCTCTGCGCCTGACGTTTTGCTTGCTCGAAGAAACGAAGGGTTGAAAACCCTAGCTCAGGCGGCTGCGTTTTTAGAAGGTAACCACCCGGCTGCAAGATCCACTCCACTTATCGAAGTCTCCGACGAGTCAAGCACGAAATAGCCGGCGATGGAAGACAAACACATGCCGGACCTGAATCTTCCGGTCATCGAGCTAGGTCCTCCGGTTGGAAGTAAAGAAGCAAGATGTAGGGAGAATATCAAATGTCTCCTCAACGCCACTCGACAAACCCTAGGTCTTGATGTCCCTCACCCTCCAGGTTACCCAACGCCGGCGCTCACTCCGATCTCAGAACCACCGCCACCATTTATCTCGGCTGCCTTAGTTTTGAACTCAAAAGGGGAGGTTGTCCCTCACTACCAACCATTCGGCTCATACCGAAGGCTTGATAGTCCATCTCCTCCCACTGTCCTCCCATCGATAATCATTCCCCCAAAAGAACCTACCACTTCGATCATCAACTCCCCACCTCTATCCCCATGCGCGACTAAAAGGCAAAAGTCCATCGCAAAGAAACCCATGAGATCTGCAAAAAGAGTCAAAATCTCATCGATCCCCAACAATAACCCTCCTGTTACCTCTCCTGTTGTAGCCCCAAAGGTCACTCATCAGTTTGCTCAATGGAAAGATGTGCCAAAACCAAGGGATGAGGGTCCGTCACGAACAACCAGAGAAGAAGGGTCGCCACCACAGAAGAAGGACGAGGGCACTCCACTGCCTAACGTAGCTGTTGCAGCCGCCAAAACGCAGAAGACTCAGGTAAAACGTTCTGATCTCTTTAGTTGTAAAATGGCCAAAGACAGGAGTAAGTTTTTTATTAACAGACTAAGTCAACACCAACGAGGATTTCACAAGGACACCCTTGACCAGTTTCCTCAAATCCAGAATCTGATACAAACTTTTGGATGGGAAAATTTGTGTTCAGTCCCTGGGCCTTATAATCTGGATTGGGTGAGGGATTTCTATTCTGAGGTAGCCATTGCAACTAAGCAGCAGATCCCAGTGAGGGGGGTCATCATTGACTACTCCCCGGCACCGCTTTAAACGACTTCTTCGGGAATCACCCCTCCTAGGACCTCAAAACTAGATAAATGGTTGGAACACTTAACTGACGAAGAATATGCAGAAATCTTAAAAACAGTGGCCATTGAGGGGGCAGAATGGGTATATAAGGGCCAGGTTAGAGTCATTAGCACTCAGGATTTGAAACCATTGGCTAACGTGTGGTTTTACTTTATAAGGCACACCTTATGTCCCACTAGTCATGATATAGACTTGAACATGGAGAGAGTATTGGTGGTGTATAGCATTCTTAAGGGTGAAAAAACTTTGATGTGGGAAAGTTGATGGCAAGAAACATTAGGTTGAGCATTGATAGGTCAAATGCTAGGATGCCATATCCTTATTTCATTCATAGGTTGATGGCTGCTAGAAAAGTTCAAACTTTGCCTACAGATTGTTTCCCAACCGAGAAAACTGTCATGGATCGACAGTGCATAGAACGTTTGATGAGAGAAAAGAATAGAGGAAATCCCATGGACCCACCCAAGGATATGGAAAGTTTGGGACTTTGTGTGCACAACCTGTGTCAACAGTTCGCAACATTCGTTAAAGACCAACATAAGGCAAACAAAAGGAGCAACACTCAGAATCTAAAGATAAAAAGAGAGTTGGTTGGCCAAAGGAATGAACGAAAACGATGGATGGAATATGAGAGACACCGGGACCAGCTTTACAGGAAGCTTTTGGCAAAAATTGATGATGCCCTGTTGGACGATATGCCGCCATTCCCCGTGCCAACAGATGATATTCATGAAGATTCATCTCCTACTCAATCTGAGTAGGACAGGTCCATTCTCTAATCATCCCTTTTATTTGCTATTTTTAGATTTGATAGGTTGATTTGCTGTTTGAAAGTTTTTGAAAACTTTCTTTGCTGATTTTCTTTTTAATGATAGCCGCTGTTTTGAGCATTTTGTTTGCTTTTTGGTTGCCACTTGTGCAAATTTGCTGCTTTGATAGTATGGAAATCCGAGTCACAAACTACCTAGTGAGATTTTAAGTTTGAAAAATGCCACCAAAATTTTTGCATTCGAATGGTTCAAAGTGAAAATTTCAATGTTTATCCCATAATGCACAACTTACATGCATTTCTGTCATGAGTTTTTAGATATTGCATGTTCACCTAGTTCGAATTTCCCAATGTTGTCTTGACTTCTATAATCATTTCATTAGTCTTCAAAGATTAATCGTATACATGTGGTCCAAATCAAGTTTGAGGATGTCACAACCTCATATACCAATGGGGACATTGACAGCTTTAAGTTTGGGGACCCATGTACCATATGTTGTCACAAAGAAAACAGAAAATACAAACGAACATAGTCTCAAAAGAACATAGTTCGAAGTTTGTTTGTATAAATAAAAGGATCAACAGAGTCCTAAGCAAAAACTCTCAATATGGGAGACACACAAATGGTGCACGTCCAAGAAACAAAAGAAGAATGAGATAATAAATCAGTTAAGCCAAAACACAAACCCTCTCATAAAGCCCATTTGCATTGTTTGAAACTTGGGAACAATGAACTAAGTGTCATGTATCGTAAAACACGAAAAAGGTAATTCATGGGAGTCGTAAGTTATGAGAAAAAACGGTGAACTTTTGTGTTGAACCATTGGAAGGTAAAAACTGCAGTAATATCACTGGCAAACTCAATCTAGCACTTTGTAGTTGCTAACTTAGTTTTCTTTAGAAATAGCTTAAATTTTTTTTAGTTCTTTATTTTTCTTCTTTGCTTTATTTTAGTTGCTTGAGGACAAACAATAACTCAAGTTTGGGGATGTGATACGGTTACTTTATTAACCGTATTTTAGCCTTTTTCGTGATTTATTGTCTTGCTTTATGTAACTACTTTGAGTCTTTTCGTTCTTTATTTTGATCTTTTTAGGTAGAGTTTAGAGTCGTTGTCTAAAGTTATGATTGCGTAAGTTTTGAGCCTTAAACAGTCTAAAATATCCCAACTTACGTTCATTCCTTGATGCCACCGCAGGATGATGATGATCGGTTCCTACAAGTTGTTATAGGAAGCTTGGATGGACTCTTTGGATCTCTCTTTTGGGCCGGATGATGGGCCACGCATGGAACATCTTTTGGGCCTTGGGCCGTTTTTATTAAGCTTTTGGGCCTTGCATTATAGCATTGGGCTTATAACTAACAAACATTATAGTTAGTTTAATATTTAGTTTTTAAAAGGCTTTTTAGCCCATAATTTTAGTATAAATATGTTGCCATGGTTGATGGAGAAACATACTTGGATTCCATAGTTTTACTTAGGTTCTTGGAAGGGAATTTTGTTCTCTCCTTGGAACCTCTTGGGTGGAAGTTTTCTTGATTGAAAAGTTAGCTTCTAAGCTTGATACCAATTGAATTTCTCATCCGGTTTTTGTTACTAACCATTTGGCACGTTATGTATTAATGCAATTTGGAAGTTTTAGTTAATTCTCGTTGGTTTAATATTGCTTTCATTCTCGTTCTCGTTATTTCATCTTAAATTCTCGTACTCTTTACTTTCTTTACATTTCGCAATTTAAATTATTGTCGTTTATTTCATGCACTTTAATTCTCGCAATTTCATTATTGTCATTTACTTCTCGTAACGTTTACTTTCTGCATTTACTTTATTCTTATTTTCTTGTGCGGTAAGTTACTTTATTTTAAGCTTTAATTTTACTTTATGACTTTTCCATCTCCGTTATTTACAACTTTTGCAAAAAGAAACTTAGCAATGATAGGCTAACAACCTTAGCTAAGGGTGTAAAGTAACGTTGGGATTTAATTCGGTAAAAAGATAAAACGGTGTTTCGAATACGGTATTTATAATCTTAAGTTGCTGCAATTGGAATATTAATATTAACGTTGAAGATTACATATAATTAACTGACAACTAATTATTTTGTATGAAAACGTGTTGGCTTTTAAGAAGTCACTTTTAATATTAATGTTCTGAGGCGATGATTATGCTATTGTAATATCTTTTTATCAATTTACTAAATTTTATCTCAACAAAGCTTTGCACCCTTTGCTTCTTTTTACAACTGTTTGTAATCTTAGTTGTTAATCAAACCCCCAATTTTAGTTAATCAAAAACCCTCGTTTTCGCCCTCTGAAATCAATTCGTCAAGGACCGGGTTTTTTATTATAAAGACTTTACGACATCTCTGTGGGAACGATATCTGGTACTTAATACCATTATTACTTGTTTGATACGACAGTAGACTAAGGTATATACTTGCACTGAGGTTTATTTTAGTGTTCAATTTCGGGGTATACAAAATCCTTAACAGTAGGTGAGGTGAGTAAGGGGGTGAGGGTGGCAGCTCTGATGAGGGCAATGGTGGGATGGTAGTCAATGATGGGTTGGGGTAGGGTAGTTGGGTAGGGTAGGGTGGTGTGGTTAGCGATTATGATGACGATAATAATGATGTGGTGGGGTGGGGGTTAGGGGGGATGACTTTAAGAGTAGTATCATGAAGTAATTGGGTCAGGGGTGAGCGATGTTGGTTAAATTGGATGAAATAGATAGAATTCAGTTCATTACCTTATGCCAATGAATGACGAATTCTTTAATTTGTGGAATTCAATGAACTTCAAAGGATTCCTACATTTTCATTATGTGAAACAAACATACAATTTGGAATTTGGTCAAATAAATTATTCATTCCAATTCTTCAAACATAACCCCTAAGGGTGCGTTTGATTCGCATAATGGAATTTGACTTTGAAGAAACTGGAATGGAATTTGATGAAATTTGACCACGCATTTGGTTGTTAGGAACTAGAATGTAATCTCTCAAGAGAATTGGAATCTTCATATTTATTTAGCGGAGGGGAAGGGGGAGGTTGGGGGTGGCAGTTGTGATGACGACAATAGTGGCCTGATGATATTGGTGCTTAGTGGTGGCGGGGGTGTTAGGGGTTGGGCAATGGTGGATGGTGGCAAATGTGGGACGGGGCAAGGTGGGGATAGGGTGTGGGGGGTGACAACTATGATGACAATAGGTCATTGGCATTGGGGAGGGATGGGTGGTAGGAATGACCACGACAATAGTGACATGGTGGTTAGTGGACTGGGTGGCGGGGCAGTAGCTATGATAACAATAGTCGTGGCATGGTGGTCAGATGGTTCAGGTGTGACGACAATAGTAGTTGATTGGTGGTGAATGTTGGGTTGGGATAGGTGGGGGTGGTTAGCAGTTGTGATGATGATAATATGGTTGGGGGGGGGGTAGGGGCGTGACAGTGACAATAGTAGCATGGTCGTTGTGTGGACATGGGGTCGGCGATGTTTGTTAAATAGATGAAATTCAATTATGTTATTTATGACAAGGAATGACAAATTCATCAATTTGTGGAATTCAAAGTCTATCCAATTCAATTTGTGAACCAAACGAATTATAATTTGGTCAAAGAAATTAATCATTCCAATTCGTTTGATATCTAATGAATTCTACAAACCAAACAATACATAAGGATTTACATTCCATCTTCAACAATTCAACTAATCCATCTCAATTGATTGCTATCATTGTCAGAGGCTGTAACACCCCTACAAATGGGAGTTAATTTAAACCAACAAAAATGCGGAATCAACATTAATAAAATAAACATCACCCATAAAGATGGGGAGAAAGGTTAGTGAGTTTACAACTTCAAGGGAATACTAGACGATAACCTATTAATCTATACAATTATAAGATACAGATTAAGTTCGGATGTCCCTAAATCCTCAAAATACACTTCTATGAACTTCATCTATACACACGAAGGTGCACTTCCAAAGGATGCCACTACCGGCATCTAGCTCCACTCATCCCATCAAGCCCCACCAACTTGATCACCTGTTATACATGTCATTTTAAGAAGAAGTGTTAGGCTTAAAGCCTAGTGAGAACAAACAGTTCAAAATATAGAAAAGCCGTTTAAACTTCGAAAGCGGTAAATAAACATTTAACCAAAAGCTTTTCCAAAACATCTCTTTTTCTTTTCTTCCGCGATTTACACCTAAGAGATACGCTTTTACTTATTTTGAGGAAAAATTTCCTTTTTCTTTTGCGCGGATTTACACCTGAAAGAAACGCAATTGAGGAAAACATACGGGAGCGACCCGCAAACTGTACCGATAGAAATCAGTAAATCAGTAAGCTCGGACGGATAGAAATCTCCGGCTTACGGATAAAGAGTTCAACCCTAAACGTGGATTTATTACTCAATACCCAACTGAGCAAGCTCAACCCAAACTAGGATCTTTCACTTGCCCCATCCCCAATATAAAACGACTATTGTGCCTATGGATCCATTACACTAGCCTAGACATTACATACATTCATTCAAATGTACTAGTCAATTCTCGGTAGAATAATCCGTGTATGATAATTCTCGTTCCAAAAACTTTCTTTCCAAAAATTAGGTCAAAATAGCATTTAGTTTCCAAACATCATATTTCTTGTCATAAAGCTCATAAGAGTATTTTAAAAACCATTTTCTTGTACACGTTTCATCATTTCAAAAAGAAACCCTAGATGACACATTTTGACCTAGTTTACCAAAATCCTTCAAGTATAGAAATACTTGTTTTAAACATCATATACGAGGTAAAATACATCATTTTGACATGTATAAAGTTTTACAAAGGTAAGAATGAACTCACAAGCTAGATTTAGGCTAAATCTAGGTTTTATCCCAATACCGAGCTCCATTCGGTGAAGACTTTAGATCCCCAAGCTAGACCTTTAGATCCATAACATAATCCCTTCAAGAACACCTAAATATTCTCCAAAACATACACAAAGAGAACCCAAGGAGAATGAGAGTCGTTGGTGAAAACCCAAACCCTAGATTTGATATTTCGGAGTGGTGATCTTACCTTCCACTCCTATAAGCTCCCAAAATCATCAAGTAACCTCTATCTATCAGTGTTTCCATGTTGAAGAGCTTCCAAAGACGAAACCAAGGCAACTTGCATCGCTCAAAACGGAGCTCTGGTGAAAAAGTTATGGCCAAATGAAGAACATCCCAAATTTAACCCTCTGGAGGCCGTAGGCGATTGTGACAGGCGATTGTGCCATGTCACAATCGCCGGGCACACTAGCCCGTGTCCAAAATAAATCTTATTCACTTCCTAAGTCATGGTACAACTTGGTCGATGCTGCCATGCGATTGTGCCATGTCAGTATCGCCGGGCACTATAGCCGGGGGCCGTTTTGAGGTGTTTTTCCCATTTTTCACCCGATTTGATCCCGCTACTCGCCTTGTGGATGAAACCAATATAATTAACTTCAAAAATACATAACTCGTTGATTCTAAGAGTGGAATACAAAGAGGACCCGGTTGATGCATTGTGCCATTGTCATTATAGCATGGCACAATTGTTGGGACCACCAACTACTTGGTACCATAACTATCATTTTTAGAAAGGAAATCTCTACCCAATCTGAAGGGGAATATCTATTGGGAGCAATTGGATCAAACTCGGACGGATGTCATAACCGCATGGCACAATAGTCGAGACGACTATCCTCTAAGTACCATCGGTGCTATTGTGACAGATGTCACTCTCATAAGGCACTACTGCTCAAACTCTGAAATTAACGTTTGGTTATTGAATCGCTAGGATCAACACTTTTTTCAACTGGAACGAAAATCAGGGTGTTACAGAGGCGGATCCAGAAATTTTGAAGATGGGGGTCGGAGTGTACGCAACATGATATAACAATATAAAGGAACATAAAAGAAAATGTATATAAGCAATGAACAACTTAGAAATTAAGGTCTACAATTGTTGTCTACGAGTTTTCATTTTATAAAAGCGAACTATCACATCTTCATTCGTAACTTTGGCAAGTGCTTCTCTTTCTATTGCACAAATCACACAAGCATTCAAAAATTCGTCAGCAATCCGATTTTACAAATCTGACTTCACAAGCTTCATCGCAGAAAAACATCTCTCAACTGATGTGGTTGCAACAAGTAAAACCAATGCTAACCTTAGTAGTCGATACACTAAAGGAAACGTAACATGTTTCCTTGTTTCCACCATCACTCTAACAAGATCAGATATACCTATAAAAGAGTAACGAAAACAAAGTTACATATATTTTTTACATTTATCGTTTTTCAGTAAAAATAAAAGTTAATTATATCAGATGTGTACCTTTCAAGTTAGCAAATCTTTCATCTTTTTTCACACTAGCAATGTAGAGGCAAAAATCATTATTTCTACACTTCTAAAATCATCCCGATAGAACTCAATCAACTTTAGTAACTTAGATCGGTCAAAATCACAAAATGAATCACGCAAATTCAATACCGTCATACACAAAATCAAGTTTCCACAAAAAGACCTACAAACCAATCCTACAAACAATGTATAAATATTACAAATATACACCCAAGTCAAGATCTAACTAAACTAAACGTAATATTTTCAACATTACAAGGTGAAAGATCGTGTGAGAAAGAGTGTTAAGGTGAGAAGTATAAGAAGGGAAATGGACCATTGATCACCTTTAATCTCAAACTCACCCATGAATTGCACTTGATACGATGACTGATCCGGTGCATCTCGATGCATCTCATCTCGGTGCATCTTAACCTAATGTGCATCCAATGATAGAGATCTTTTTTTACGCTTCTCATATTAACTGACCTTGTCACCGAAACTCAACTCAACCCAACCCAATCCAAACTCCAAATTTTTAAAAGAATGATAACAAACAAAATAACATGAAAAAAAGAAAAGAAAATAAAGGAACCATATACAAGAAAAGGATGTATCATCAAAAAGCCTTATTTATCCCATAGAAAATTAGCGAGATTAAATTAAATAACTATAGCAAATCTCGTGCATTTAAGTCTCATTCAAAAAACGAAAACCGAAATACAAATACTTTAGATGTGAAAATAACATTATTGTTTTATTTTTTTCTACTTTTTCAAAGTGAAGTCTAATTATAGAGAGATAACACTAAAATTTTTAAGGCATGAATGCTTAAATGACTTGTACCATGTGGTTTCATATCTTTTCCATTTAATTACTTATTATTCAATTCCATGAAATCGACAAAATGTATATTTGTTGAGGTTGTAAATGAGCTGATTTTTATCAAGTAATTCCGGTTCGTAATTGGTTGTTTGAGTCGAGCTTTTTTAAATTCAAGTTTAATTAAAAGATTAAGTGGAAAAAATATAACAAATCGAGTTTGAGTATATAAAGGCTTTACTTGAATTATCAAGTTTTTCGAGTCATATCTATGCATCATTATTTTGCATTGAGTTTAACTCAAGTTACTTTATTAAACATAATTTTTATATATTTTCAACTATTCAAGATGTAAAATAAAATTTTATTGTTGTATTATAAATTTAACGGATATTTTCAAAAGTAGTTAGATTCTTAAATTGAGTTTGAATTTTCGTTATGTCAAGGTCAAGTTTATATCAAAAGGACTAGCTATAGATTATTAAATTCTAATCTAAGTTTAACTTATATTCTCGATTATTATCTTTTATTATCTATTATCAAATAATTTTTATTTTATCACGTTTTTGATCTTTAATGCCAGACAATCTTAATTGAACATCTTGGTATTATTCATTAAATTCTTGGAGGATATTAAATGCATGGTTTTTTGTAAAAATTCCTTTTGTTGTCAATAAATTTTCGGCCTGTGTAAATTCTTTCTTAAAAGGAAATATTGGGCCAAGAGTGGTATTCCAAAATAAAAAGAAAAGGAGTGTGGTTGACTTGGATAAGTGGGTAACAACTGGATGAGGTCATATGATGGTACACTGATCTGCCACTTCTGTAGATTGTGTCTGCTATTTCTTTGCCAGGTCACAGGAAGCATTAAATGGATCTGCAAGTTTATTTCTCAAGTACACCCATGCAGGCATACGAAAGGACATATTTTTACAGATGCCACCCTCTCATCTCCCTACTTTTCTGACAGCCGCACGCCTACTCCACCATTCGCCGGCTACTTCGAACCCAACGGTTTGTGGTAGGGTACGTCGTACCGTCGAAACCCACCTCTAAGGATCCTACTTCCCTACCAAGATCCGTATTTATCTTCTCCCCCTTCACCAATCCAAAATAAATTTTTCAAAATCTCAAGAAACCCCCCAAATTCTCTGCAGTTTGCGAAAACCAAAAAGATCATTTACTCCCCTCAAAGAATCACCACAAGATCAGGTCAGATGAAATCTAAAAAAGCTGAGAAAATCTCATTTAAGCCCAGCACCAGCACCACAGAGAGTTGTTTCTCTACCTCTGCGCCTGACGTTTTGCTGGCTCGAAGAAACGAAGGGTTGAAAACCCTAGCTCAGGCGGCTGCGTTTTTAGAAGGTAACCACCCGGCTGCAAGATCCACTCCACTTATCGAAGTCTCCGACGAGTCAAGCACGAAACAGCCGGCGATGGAAGACAAACACATGCCGGACCTGAATCTTCCGGTCATCGAGCTAGGTCCTCTGGTTGGAAGTAAAGAAGCAAGATATAGGGCGAATATCAAATGTCTCCTCAACGCCACTCGACAAACCCTAGGTCTTGATGTCCCTCACCCTCCAAGTTACCCAACGCCGGCGCTCACTCCGATCTCAGAACCACCGCCACCATTTATCTCGGCTGCCTTAGTTTTGAACTCAAAAGGGGAGGTTGTCCCTCACTACCAACCATTCGGCTCATACCGAAGGCTTGATAGTCCATCTCCTCCCACTGTCCTCCCATCGATAATCATTCCCCCAAAAGAACCTACCACTTCGATCATCAACTCCCCACCTCTATCCCCATGCGCGACTAAAAGTCAAAAGTCCATCGCAAAGAAACCCATGAGATCTGCAAAAAGAGTCAAAATCTCCTCGATCCCCAACAATAACCCTCCTGTTACCTCTCCTGTTGTAGCCCCAAAGGTCACTCATCAGTTTGCTCAATGGAAAGATGTGCCAAAACCAAGGGATGAGGGTCCGTCACGAACAACCAGAGAAGAAGGGTCGCCACCACAGAAGAAGGACGAGGGCACTCCACTGCCTAACGTAGCTGTTGCAGCCGCCAAAACGCAGAAGACTCAGGTAAAACGTTCTGATCTCTTTAGTTGTAAAATGGCCAAAGACAGGAGTAAGTTTTTTATTAACAGACTAAGTCAACACCAACGAGGATTTCACAAGGATACCCTTGACCAGTTTCCACAAATCCAGAATCTGATACAAACTTTTGGATGGGAAAATTTGTGTTCAGTCCCTGGGCCTTATAATCTGGATTGGGTGAGGGATTTCTATTTTGAGGTAGCCATTGCAACTAAGCAGCAGATCCCAGTGAGGGGGGTCATCATTGACTACTCCCCAGCCGCTTTAAACGGCTTACTGGGAATCACCCCTCCTAGGACCTCAAAACTAGATAAATGGTTGGAACACTTAACTGAAGAAGAATATGCAAAAATCTTAAAAACAGTGGCCATTGAGGGGGCAGAATGGGTATATAAGGGCTAAGTTAGAGTCATTAGCACTCAGGATTTGAAACCATTGGCTAACGTTTGGTTTTACTTCATAAGGCACACCTTATGTCCCACTAGTCATGATACAGACTTGAACATGGAGAGAGTATTGGTGGTGTATAACATTCTTAAGGGTGAAAACTTTGATGTGGGAAAGTTGATGGCAAGAAACATTAGGTTGAGCATTGATAGGTCAAATGCTAGGATGCCATATCCTTATTTCATTCATAGGTTGATGGCTGCTAGAAAAGTTCAAACTTTGCCTACAGATTGTTTCCCAACCGAGAAAACTGTCATGGATCGACAGTGCATAGAACGTTTGATGAGAGAAAAGAATAGAGGAAATCCCATGGACCCACCCAAGGATATGGAAAGTTTAGGACTTTGTGTGCACAACCTGTGTCAACAGTTCGCAACATTCGTTAAAGACCAACATAAGGCAAACAAAAGGAACAGCACTCAGAATCTAAAGATAAAAAGAGAGTTGGTTGGCCAAAGGAATGAACGAAAACGATGGATGGAATATGAGAGACACCGGGACCAGCTTTACAGGAAGCTTTGGGCAAAAATTGATGATGCCCTGTTGGACGATATGCCGCCATTCCCCGTGCCAACAGATGATATTCATGAAGATTCATCTCCTACTCAATCTGAGTAGGACAGGTCCATTCTCTAATCATCCCTTTTATTTGCTATTTTTAGATTTGATAGGTTGATTTGCTGTTTGAAAGTTTTTGAAAACTTTCTTTGCTGATTTTCTTTTTAATGATAGCCGCTGTTTTGAGCATTTTGTTTGCTTTTTGGTTGCCACTTGTGCAAATTTGCTGCTTTGATAGTATGGAAATCCGAGTCACAAACTACCTAGTGAGATTTTAAGTTTGAAAAATGCCACCAAAATTTTTGCATTCGAATGGTTCAAAGTGAAAATTTCAATGTTTATCCCATAATGCACAGCTTACATGCATTTCTGTCATGAGTTTTTAGATATTGCATGTTCACCTAGTTCGAATTTCCCAATGTTGTCTTGACTTCTATAATCATTTCATTGGTCTTCAAAGCTTAATCGTATACATGTGGTCCAAATCAAGTTTGGGGATGGCACAACCTCATATATCAATGGGGACATTGACAGCTTTAAGTTTGGGGACCCATGTACCATATGTTGTCACAAAGAAAACAGAAAATACAAACGAACATAGTCTCAAAAGAACATAGTTCGAAGTTTGTTTGTATAAATAAAAGGATCAACAGAGTCCTAAGCAAAAACTCTCAATATGGGAGACACACAAATGGTGCACGTCCAAGAAACAAAAGAAGAATGAGATAATAAATCAGTTAAGCCAAAACACAAACCCTCTCATAAAGCCCATTTGCATTGTTTGAAACTTGGGAACAATGAACTAAGTGTCATGTATCGTAAAACACGAAAAAGGTAATTCATGGGAGTCGTAAGTTATGAGAAAAAACGGTGAACTTTTGTGTTGAACCATTGTAAGGTAAAAACTGCAGTGATATCACTGGCAAACTCAATCTAGCACTTTGTAGTTGCTAACTTAGTTTTCTTTAGAAATAGCTTAAATTTTTTTTAGTTCTTTATTTTTCTTCTTTGCTTTATTTTAGTTGCTTGAGGACAAGCAATAACTCAAGTTTGGGGATGTGATACGGTTACTTTATTAACCGTATTTTAGCCTTTTTCGTGATTTATTGTCTTGCTTTATGTAACTACTTTGAGTCTTTTCGTTCTTTATTTTGATCTTTTTAGGTAGAGTTTAGAGTCGTTGTCTAAAGTTATGAGCGTAAGTTTTGAGCCTTAAACAGTCTAAAATATCCCAACTTACGTTCATTCCTTGATGCTACCGCAGGATGATGATGATCGGTTCCTACAAGTTGCTATAGAAAGCTTGGATGGACTCTTTGGATCTCTCTTTTGGGCCGGATGATGGGCCACGCATGGAACATCTTTTGGGCCTTGGGCCGTTTTTATTAAGCTTTTGGGCCTTGCATTATAGCATTGGGCTTATAACTAACAAACATTATAGTTAGTCTAATATTTAGTTTTTAAAAGGCTTTTTAGCCCATAATTTTAGTATAAATATGTTGCCATGGTTGATGGAGAAACATACTTGGATTCCATAGTTTTACTTAGGTTCTTGGAAGGGAATTTTGTTCTCTCCTTGGAACCTCTTGGGTGGAAGTTTTCTTGGTTGAAAAGTTAGCTTCTAAGCTTGATACCAATTGAATTTCTCATCCGGTTTTTGTTACTAACCATTTGGCACGTTACGTATTAATGCAATTTGGAAGTTTTAGTTAATTCTCGTTGGTTTAATATTGCTTTCATTCTCGTTCTCGTTATTTCATCTTAAATTCTCGTACTCTTTACTTTCTTTACATTTCGCAATTTAAATTATTGTCGTTTATTTCATGCACTTTAATTCTCGCAATTTCATTATTGTCATTTACTTCTCGTAACGTTTACTTTCTGCATTTACTTTATTCTTATTTTCTTGTGCGGTAAGTTACTTTATTTTAAGCTTTAATTTTACTTTATGACTTTTCCATCTCCGTTATTTACAACTTTTGCAAAAAGAAACTTAGCAATGATAGGCTAACAACCTTAGCTAAGGGTGTAAAGTAACGTTGGGATTTAATTCGGTAAAAAGATAAAACGGTGTTTCGAATACGGTATGTATAATCTTAAGTTGCTGCAATTGGAATATTAATATTAACGTTGAAGATTACATATAATTAACTGACAACTAATTATTTTGTATGAAAACGTGTTGGCTTTTAAGAAGTCACTTTTAATATTAATGTTCTGAGGCGATGATTATGCTATTGTAATATCTTTTTATCAATTTACTAAATTTTATCTCAACAAAGCTTTGCACCCTTTGCTTCTTTTTACAACTGTTTGTAATCTTAGTTGTTAATCAAACCCCCAATTTTAGTTAATCAAAAACCCTCGTTTTCGCCCTCTGAAATCAATTTGTCAAGGACCGGGTTTTTTATTATAAAGACTTTATGACATCTCTGTGGGAACGATATCTGGTACTTAATACCATTATTACTTGTTTGATACGACAGTAGACTAAGGTGTATACTTGCACTGAGGTTTATTTTAGTGTTCAATTTCGGGGTATACAAAATCCTTAACAGTAGGTGAGGTGAGTAACGGGGGTGAGGGTGGCAGCTCTGATGAGGGCAATGGTGGGATGGTAGTCAATGATGGGTTGGGGTAGGGTAGTTGGGTAGGGTAGGGTGGTGTGGTTAGCGATTATGATGACGATAATAATGATGTGGTGGGGTGGGGGTTAGGGGGGATGACTTTAAGAGTAGTATCATGAAGTAATTGGGTCAGGGGTGAGCGATGTTGGTTAAATTGGATGAAATAGATAGAATTCAGTTCATTACCTTATGCCAATGAATGACGAATTCTTTAATTTGTGGAATTCAATGAACTTCAAAGGATTCCTACATTTTCATTATGTGAAACAAACATACAATTTGGAATTTGGTCAAATAAATTATTCATTCCAATTCTTCAAACATAACCCCTAAGGGTGCGTTTGATTCGCATAATGGAATTTGACTTTGAAGAAACTGGAATGGAATTTGATGAAATTTGACCACGCATTTGGTTGTTAGGAACTAGAATGTAATCTCTCAAGAGAATTCGAATCTTCATATTTATTTAGCGGAGGGGAAGGGGGAGGTTGGGGGTGGCAGTTGTGATGACGACAATAGTGTCCTGATGATATTGGTGGTTAGTGGTGGCGGGGGTGTTAGGGGTTGGGCAATGGTGGATGGTGGCAAATGTGGGACGGGGCAAGGTGGGGATAGGGTGTGGGGGGTGACAACTATGATGACAATAGGTCATTGGCATTGGGGAGGGATGGGTGGTAGGAATGACCACGACAATAGTGACATGGTGGTCAGTGGACTGGGTGGCGGGGCAGTAGCTATGATAACAATAGTCGTGGCATGGTGGTCAGATGGTTCAGGTGTGACGACAATAGTAGTTGATTGGTGGTGAATGTTGGGTTGGGATAGGTGGGGGTGGTTAGCAGTTGTGATGATGATAATATGGTTGGGGGGGGGGGGGTAGGGGCGTGACAGTGACAATAGTAGCATGGTCGTGGTGTGGACATGGGGTCGGCAATGTTTGTTAAATATATGAAATTCAATTATGTTATTTATGACAAGGAATGACAAATTCATCAATTTGTGGAATTCAAAGTCTATCCAATTCAATTTGTGAACCAAACGAATTATAATTTGGTCAAAGAAATTGATCATTCCAATTCGTTTGATATCTAATGAATTCTACAAACCAAACAATACATAAGGATTTACATTCCATCTTCAACAATTCAACTAATCCATCTCAATTGATTGCTATCATTGTCAGAGGCTGTAACACCCCTAAAAATGGGAGTTAATTTAAACCAACAAAAATGCGGAATCAACACTAATAAAATAAACATCACCCATAAAGATGGGGAGAAAGGTTAGTGAGTTTACAACTTCAAGGGAAAACTAGACGATAACCTATTAATCTATACAATTATAAGATACAGATTAAGTTCGGGTGTCCCTAAATCCTCAAAATACACTTCTATGAACTTCATCTATACACACGAAGGTGCACTTCCAAAGGATGCCACTACCGGCATCTAGCTCCACTCATCCCATCAAGCCCCACCAACTTGATCACCTGTTATACATGTCATTTTAAGAAGAAGTGTTAGGCTTAAAGCCTAGTGAGAACAAACAGTTCAAAATATAGAAAAGTCGTTTAAACTTCGAAAGCGGTAAATAAACATTTAACCAAAAGCTTTTCCAAAACATCTCTTTTTCTTTTCTTCCGCGATTTACACCTAAGAGATACGCTTTTACTTATTTTGAGGAAAAATTTCCTTTTTCTTTTGCGCGGATTTACACCTGAAAGAAACGCAATTGAGGGAAACATACGGGAGCGACCCGCAAACTGTACCGATAGAAATCAGTAAATCAGTAAGCTCGGACGGATAGAAATCTCCGGCTTACGGATAAAGAGTTCAACCCTAAACGTGGATTTATTACTCAATACCCAACTGAGCAAGCTCAACCCAAACTAGGATCTTTCACTTGCCCCATCCCCAATATAAAACGACTATTGTGCCTATTGATCCATTACACTAGCCTAGACATTACATACATTCATTCAAATGTACTAGTCAATTCTCGGTAGAATAATCCGTGTATGATAGTTCTCGTTCCAAAAACTTTCTTTCCAAAAATTAGGTCAAAATAGCATTTAGTTTCCAAACATCATATTTCTTGTCATAAAGCTCATAAGAGTATTTTAAAACCATTTTCCTGTACACGTTTCATCATTTCAAAAAGAAACCCTAGATGACACATTTTGACCTAGTTTACCAAAATCCTTCAAGTATAGAAATACTTGTTTTAAACATCATATACGAGGTAAAATACATCATTTTGACATGTATAAAGTTTTACAAAGGTAAGAATGAACTCACAAGCTAGATTTAGGCTAAATCTAGGTTTTATCCCAATACCGAGCTCCATTCGGTGAAGACTTTAGATCCCCAAGCTAGACCTTTAGATCCATAACATAATCCCTTCAAGAAAACCTAAATATTCTCCAAAACATACACAAAGAGAACCCAAGGAGAATGAGAGTCGTTGGTGAAAACCCAAACCCTAGATTTGATATTTCGGAGTGGTGATCTTACCTTCCACTCCTATAAGCTCCAAAAATCATCAAGTAACCTCTATCTATCAGTGTTTCCATGTTGAAGAGCTTCCAAAGACGAAACCAAGGCAACTTGAATCGCTCAAAACGGAGCTCTGGTGAAGAAGTTATGGCCAAATGAAGAACATCCCAAATTTAACCCTCTCGAGGCCGTAGGCGATTGTGACAGGCGATTGTGCCATGTCACAATCGCCGGGCACACTAGCCCGTGTCCAAAATCAATCTTATTCACTTCCTAAGTCATGGTACAACTTGGTCGATGCTGCCATGCGATTGTGCCATGTCAGTATCGCCGGGCACTATAGCCGGGGGCCGTTTTGAGGTGTTTTTCCCACTTTTCACCCGATTTGATCCCGCTACTCGCCTTGTGGATGAAATCAATATAATTAACTTCAAAAATACATAACTCGTTGATTCTAAGAGTGGAATACAAAGAGGACCCGGTTGATGCATTGTGCCATTGTCATTATAGCATGGCACAATTGTTGGGACCACCAACTACTTGGTACCATCGGTGCTATCGTGACGGATGTCATAACCGCATGGCACAATAGTCGAGACGACTATCCTCTAAGTACCATCGGTGCTATTGTGACAGATGTCACTCTCATAAGGCACTACTGCTCAAACTCTGAAATTAACGTTCGGTTATTGAATCGCTAGGATCAACACTTTCTTCAACTGGAACGAAAATCAGGGTGTTACAGAGGCGGATCCAGAAATTTTGAAGATGGGGGTCGGAGTGTATGCAACATTATATAACAATATAAAGGAACATAAAAGAAAATGTATATAAGCGATGAACAACTTAGAAATTAAGGTCTACAATTGTTGTCTACGAGTTTTCATTTTATAAAAGCGAACTATCACATCTTCATTCGTAACTTTGGCAAGTGCTTCTCTTTCTATTGCACAAATCACACAAGCATTCAAAAATTCGTCAGCAATCCAATTTTACAAATCTGACTTCACAAGCTTCATCGTAGAAAAACATCTCTCAACTGATGTGGTTGCAACAAGTAAAACCAATGCTAACCTTAGTAGTCGATACACTAAAGGAAACGTAACATGTTTCCTTGTTTCCACCATCACTCTAACAAGATCAGATATACCTATAAAAGAGTAATGAAAACAAAGTTACATATATTTTTTACATTTATCGTTTTTCAGTAAAAATAAAAGTTAATTATATCAGATGTGTACCTTTCAAGTTAGCAAATCTTTCATCTTTTTTCACACTAGCAATATAGAGGCAAAAATCATTATTTCTACACTTCTAAAATCATCCCGATAGAACTCAATCAACTTTAGTAACTTAGATCGGTCAAAATCACAAAATGAATCACGCAGATTCAATACCGTCATACACAAAATCAAGTTTCCACAAAAAGACCTACAAACCAATCCTACAAACAATGTATAAATATTACAAATATACACCCAAGTCAAGATCGAACTAAACTAAACGTAGTATTTTCAACATTACAAGGTGAAAGATCGTGTGAGAAAGAGTGTTAAGGTGAGAAGTATAAGAAGGGAAATGGACCATTGATCACCTTTAATCTCAAACTCACCCATGAATTGCACTTGATACGATGACTGATCCGGTGCATCTCGATGCATCTCATCTCGGTGCATCTTAACCTAATGTACATCCAATGATAGAGATCTTTTTTTACGCTTCTCATATTAACTGACCTTGTCACCGAAACTCAACTCAACCCAACCCAATCCAAACTCCAAATTTTTAAAAGAATGATAACAAACAAAATAACATGAAAAAAAGAAAAGAAAATAAAGGAACCATATACAAGAAAAGGATGTATCATCAAAAAGCCTTATTTATCCCATAGAAAATTAGCGAGATTAAATTAAATAACTATAGCAAATCTCGTGCATTTAAGTCTCATTCAAAAAACGAAAACCGAAATACAAATACTTTAGATGTGAAAATAACATTATTGTTTTATTTTTTTCTACTTTTTCAAAGTGAAGTCTAATTATAGAGAGATAACACTAAAATTTTTAAGGCATGAATGCTTAAATGACTTGTACCATGTGGTTTCAGAATTGTACTATTTATCTAGATTTGGCATTACACAACAAATTATAGATTATTTTGCTTAATCACGATATATAATACTCCCAAGTAAGAAAGCTTCAGTGACATGTATCTTATATATACAATTGAAGTTGTAAACTTTTTCAAACTTTAAATATTGTTATTTGAGGAAGATAGAAGACATTTTCTTTAGTTTTACCCCTTATCCACTAGCAACCTTTGAAAGGAACTTTGAGTTAGGTTTTTTGTGGAATTTTTATAAGAAAATAAGTGGTATGATTAAAGTTCGAAAAAACCCTGGTATGACCTATCCTCTAAGGCTTGAATAGAGCCCATATTTTACAAGTAAACTCGAGATTTTTGATGGCCATAGGTTTTGTATTCACATAAACAAGGTTTTGGAGGCTTGAACCCATGTTAAAAAAACACAAACCTTATAAATTTTTCTATGTTAATTTTCAGTTCATTTAAATTTGACATTTATGTTATCATTTGTCAGTTTAGTTCGATACGAATATTTATTTTATACATATAAAGCAACATGTTTGAATAAGAATTCCATTTCTACAAAAAACCTAAGCATAATAATAGTAATAATTATATAGCAACAATATTGATCCTTTTTATTGCTATATAAGTTCATATCTTTTCCATTTAATTACTTATTATTCAATTCCATGAAATCGACAAAATGTATATTTGTTGAGGTTGTAAATGAGTTGATTTTTATCAAGTAATTCCGGTTCGTAATTGGTTGTTTGAGTCGAGCTTTTTTAAATTCAAGTTTAATTAAAAGATTAAGTGGAAAAAATATAACAAATCGAGTTTGAGTATGTAAAGGCTTTACTTGAATTATCAAGTTTTTCGAGTCATATCTATGCATCATTATTTTGCATTGAGTTTAACTCAAGTTACTTTATTAAACATAATTTTTATATATTTTCAACTATTCAAGATGTAAAATAAAATTTTATTGTTGTATTATAAATTTAACGGATATTTTCAAAAGTAGTTAGATTCTTAAATTGAGTTTGAATTTTCGTTATGTCAAAGTCAAGTTTATATCAAAAGGACAAGCTATAGATTATTAAATTCTAATCTAAGTTTAACTTATATTCTCGATTATTATCTTTTATTATCTATTATCAAATAATTTTGTATTTATATTACTTATTTAACAATCGATTTTAATATGATTTTTCTCTTAGAAAATGTAAGCTTTAAAAAATTAATGTTTGTTTGTTGGACCTCCAAAGTCAATCACAACAACCAATAGATGAATAGATAAACGGAAATTAATATTTTAAATCTTCTATTAATTAATTATATAAATGAATATTATATTCTCTGTTTAATAATTACGGGGTTTATATTTAAATATTAATTTTTTTTACAATGATACTCCTTTCCAATAGATTAAAAAAAGTAACATCTTTATTTATTTGTAGTAACTAAAAAATATAAATAAGGTTGATCATGGTTTAAAAGTCTTTTGAATTTTGTTATCATGTGATAATCGAAGTATCTAATTATTAATTTTTTTTTGTATCTAATTATTAATAAATCTTGTATTGAATTATTTATTAAATTAAACGTGTTTATTTCTTGTCAAATGAATAATTATTTAGAGTAATTACAGATTTGGTCTTTATAATTCCCGGATTTTTATTGGTTTGCATCCTCAAAAACCCTTGTAGTATGAATATATGTTTGGTTTTAATCCCTCTTACTAACTCTGTCGACTCCCTTTTGTTAACTCCCCTAAACATGTCTTGCACATTATATCATTTTTGCTATTTTAGTTTTTTCCAAATTAAACATCCTATCTGTTATCCTTCTCTGTTCTCTCACGATCCTTCCTTCTCACATGAAAAAAGGGTGTAGGGCGGACACTTTTAAAGCAGACTCCTCATTCATTAGATAGAGAAGATGATAAGGGAGTTGACGTAAGTAGTGGAAGTTGTAAGTAGTGGAAATTGTAAGTAGTGGAAAGTGTAAGTAGTGGAGGCTCTATCAGATATAAATAGAGTCAACTGTTTTGTAATCGATTCATTCATTCAAAACAGTTGACTCTATTTATATCTGATAGATAGCTCCGCAAATAATTGGGATGTTCAATGGAGAAAATAGCTCCGCAAGCTGTGGCAGTAGCTGATGGTAATCACATAGCTTGTCAATACAAGTGTAACTATTTTTCGTGGGCGATGAACAAGAAGAACTTTAATACAGAAGTGACGTTGATTTCCTTGGGAAGTTGTGATATGGTGTTAGGCATTCAATGGCTTAGAACCTTGGGGCCAATTCTTTGTGATTTCGAGAAGTTGTTCATGGAATTTATGTTGGAAGGTGAACCATTCTTTTTAAAAGGAATTCCTCCACGAAAATTGAAAGTTATAGAAGGGGAACCCCTTGCAAATTATTGGAGACAGCGGCCCAGTTATGTGTATTATGGTTGGTAGATGTATCAAAACAGACAAGACCAATGTTGCAACAAATCCAATGTTCTGGTGATCAGTTGGAAGCCTTGAAAGAAAAATTCAGCATGGTGTTTGACGACCCATCTGAACTTCCACCTTGTAGAGATGTGTTTGATCACAGAATTCCATTGGAGGAGGGGTCATCGGCAGTTAATATCAGGCCCTATAGATATCCATTAAAGCAAAGAGATATAATAGAGCAGATGGTGCAAGAGATGTATGATAGAGGAATAATCCAGAATAGCAGCAGTCCTTTTGTATCTCCTGTGGTATCAGTGGGAAAAAAAGATGGTACTTGGAGACTTTGTGTGGATTACAGAGAACTAAATAAAAGAACAGTCAAAAATAAATTTCCCATTCCTGTAATTGAGGAATTAATGCATGAGCTTGCTGGAGTTTCAGTTTTCAGCAAATTGGATTTAAGGGCCGGTTACCACCAGTTGAGAGTACACCCAGATGATGTGTTTAAAACAGCTTTTAAAACTCACACCGGGCATTATGAATTTTTGGTGATGCCCTTTGGTCTCACAAATGCTCCCGCTTCATTTCAGGGTTGGATGAACAACGTATTCAAGCATTTATTAAGAAAATGTGTATTGATATTTTTTGATGATATTTTGGTGTATAGCAGGAGCGAATATGAACATTGGCAACACTTGGAAGAAGTTTTTGAGCTAATGAAGAAAAATTCGATGTTTGCTAAGTTGAGCAAATGTGCTTTTGCCATTGAGAAGGTGGAGTATTTGGGCCATTTTATTTCTGCAGCAGGGGTGGAAACAGACCCTAAAAAGGTTGAAGCAGTATCTAATTGGCCAATTCCCAATTCTATCAAGGAGTTGAGAAGTTTTCTAGGGCTTATAGGATATTATAGGAAGTTTGTAAAGAATTATGCTGTTATAAGTAAGCCATTACATGAAGCTCTAAAAAAAGGGAAGTTTGGGTGGAATGATGAAGCACAATTGGCATTTGAGACATTAAAAAGAGTATTGGTTACAACTCCTGTCTTAGCACTTCCCGATTTTTCCAAGACTTTTATTGTAGAGACTGATGCGTCTAACAGGGGTATTGGAGCTGTTTTGATGCAAGATCGACAACCACTGGCCTTTATCAACAGGACGTTAGGGCCTAAGTGGAAAAAGCTTTCAGTTTATGAAAAGGAACTTCTGGCTATTGTGTTTGCAGTACAAAAATGGGAGCAATATCTCATGGGTAATCACTTTATTGTCAAGACTGATCAAAAAAGCCTCAAGTGGTTGTTACAACAGAAGGTTTCTACTCCTTTCCAACAATTTTGTTTATCTAAGTTGATGGGTTTTGATTACGAAATTCAGTACAAAAGTGGACAGGAGAATGTGGCAGCAGATGCTTTGTCTAGAGTTTCAGGAGCAACCGTTTTATGTATGGCCATATCCATCATTTCTTCCGACTTGGCAGATGTAGTCAAGGCAAGTTATCAGTTGGAATCTAACTTGGCAACCTGTTTAACTCAGTTACAACAACAATTTAAGCACCCGGTTTACAAGTTGCAGGATGGGTTATTGAGAAGAAAAGGAAAGATAGTGGTTGGTCCTGATGAGAATCTTAGACTCAAACTGATACAATGGCACCACTCTTCACCGGAAAGTGGTCACTCAGGAAGGGATATCACTCTTAAGAAACTAAAGAATATATTCTATTGGAAAGGCATGACAAAGGCTGTGAGAGGGTTTGTTAAGGAATGTCAAGTGTGCCAAGCTTCAAAGTATGATACAGCGGCATCACCGGGGTTGTTACAACCACTTCCAATTCCAGAAGAGGTGTGGATGGACATCTCTATGGACTTCATTACTGGATTGCCTAAATCTTTGGGTAAAGAGGTAATTTTTGTAGTCGTTGACAGGCTAAGTAAGTATGCTCATTTCATAGCATTGGCACATCCGTTTACTGCTGTACAGGTTGCGCAAGCTTATCTAGACAATGTATTCAAATTACACGGATGGCCGAGAAGTATTGTGAGTGATAGGGATCCGGTGTTCTTGAGCCAATTCTAGAAAGGCCTATTTTCGTTACATGGAACGGAGTTTATGTTGTCATCAGCATACCACCCATAAACTGATGGCCAAACAGAGGTGGTCAACAGGTGTTTGGAGACATATTTGAGATGTATGTGTGGGAATCAACCTAAAGATTGGTGTTTATGGCTGCCTTTAGCTGAATGGTGGTACAATACTCACTTTCATTCAGCGATTCAATTGACACCTTTTGAGGTAGTGTATAACCAACCACCTCCGGTGCATCTTCCTTACTTGGCAGGAGAATCATCAGTAGATGCAGTGGATAGAAGTTCTCAAAGGAGAGAAGCAATGATAACTCAGTTGAAATTTCACCTGACAAGAGCTCAATCGAGAATGAAATCTCAATCTGATCAACACAGGTCAGAAAGAGTCTTCCAAAATGGAGACTGGGTATGGCTCAAGCTGCAACCTTATAGACAAACATCTGTTCAGCAGAGATATAATCAGAAATTGTCGCATAAATATTTTGGTCCTTTTCAAGTTGTAGAGACTATTGGAAAAGTGGCTTATAAGTTGAAGTTGCCAGATGATTCTCAGATACATGATGTCTTCCATGTATCTCAGCTAAAGAAATTTCAGGGAATAATGCCTGTTGCAGCCCACATTCCACTATGGTTTCAAGGAAAACATGATACAGTCAGGTTACAACCAGCAGCTGTATTGGGAAGGAGAGTAGTTAAAAGTCAAAATCATGTGGAAGTCCAATATCTAGTCAAATGGGAAGGGTACTCAGATCATGAAGCTTCATGGGAAAAAGCTAAGGAATTTGAAGCTAAGTATCCAGATTTTCAATTACAATAGACTTGGGGCAAGTCTCTTTAAAGGAGGAAGATATGATAAGGGAGCTGACGTAAGTAGTGGAAATTTTAAGTAGTGGAAAGTGTAAGTAGTGGAGGCTCTATCAGATATAAATAAAGTCAACTGTTTTGTAATCGATTCATTCATTCAAAAAAATATTACATTATCTCTCTACTTTCTCTCTTCTCCTCTAAACCTTCTCTCAAATCTTTCTTCTCATTAGCAGAGAGTTTTGCTCCTACAACAGAAGATGTTCCATCATCACCTCCATGTGGATGGTCTATAGGGTTCATAACTACTCCTCGTACTACAGGGCGCTTACCTAGCCAACGCTTAGATTCGGCTAATCACATAGGCACACATTCAATTAAGATTGATACAAATAGAGAGGGAATATGGACATGAGCTTTTGATTCAAGTGGGTTCGAGCTCTTGGGTCATATTTTCTTTCTAAATATATCATAAACAGTAACTTGTGATAGTAAAAGAGTAAATTACAAGTTTTGTTCTTGTGATTAGGTGTTTTTTGCATACCTATACACAGTGGCGGAGCCAGGATCTTATTTAGGGTGACCACCAATCAGGGATGGACCCAGATTTTTTTTGGGCACAATATAGTATAGACAAAAGATAATTAAAAAAGCACAGTTTTTATCGACACGTCTTCATGCTTTTACTAACGGTCAATATCGTTCTATGTGTTTTTAGCCTAATCCCACCATTTCGAGGGATTTTAAAGTTACTTGATTTCGAATGATTTTTTCGGGGTTTTTTTGGTTGATTTCAAGAGTTCCTTTTGGGTTTTTGGTTGTTTACGAGGTACGGTTGTACGTTCTTGAACTTTTGAATATCATACGGTGAACGATACGGTTGCATCTTTCATAAACATAAATTTTTTAACCTTTCGCTAGAGAGATAGTACGGTGGCACATGCCATCGTATGCCCTTCTATGGGCCAGTCCATGGCATCAATTATAAATAAATAAATAACTATTAATTTTTTGAAAATATCAAAAACAATCATATTATATTCTTGAACACCAACTTATATAGTTTCAACATTGAACTCAACAAGTTTTCGTTTTCTGAGACTTATCTATGATGTTTTCATATCTACCTTCAAAAACATATTTTTTGATAATCATCCATTAATTTTATTGTCAACCTATTTTTCACATGTTGCTAACTCAGAACGTTATCTCAACCGAAAAGCACATTTTTAATTGTGGCAATAGCAAAGGAGGGGGCTATAGTGAAATCACAACAAACAATATAAATTAACTTTTCTTTTAGCCCATAAATTATTCATCAATAAAATTACTATATCAAAATATGTGAGGCTTAGCAATTGTGATAATATGCCTCCGCCCCTGCCTATACAAAGGTTCAAGTTTAGATCGATATATGCGGAGTTGATTGAAAATGAAGATTTGAAGTGGTGTATAATTTAACGTTTTTATGCCTTTTTTGAAAATTCAACGAAACATTGAATTCTAGTTGCATTATTTACTGAGCTACATCCCTGTGGTTGCATTTTTTTAATGAGTTTGGTTCCTAAACAAATCAACGATGCGTGTCCCTGTGGTTGCATTAAGAACCCAAAATGCAATCACAAGGACATGATCCGTTGAATTTTATAAGGAAAAAACAAACACCGTTAAAAACGTATAACCACGAGGACATTAAACATGTCATTTATTCTAGCAAAAATAATATGTTGAAGACTTGGGTCTCACTTTAATTTTGAAGTTAGTACTAGACATCTCTAATGGAAGGTTTTTTAAGAACCTTTTTTTTTTTTTACTTTTTGTTGTCAACTTAATTCCATCCTATCAAATTAAGAACTTTTTAAAAGTTCATCATGATAGTTCTTATATGAACCTTCTTTTGTAGGTCCCATTAAGTAAATTATATAAATATATATTAAATAAAGTCAAGAAAAAAAGGAATGTCTATTCTCACAAGTTTCATATAAGTCACTACACTTTTTGCTCACGAGAACTCTGCATTGAAGATGCTCTACCCATTGATTTTATGGGATGACGATGGGTTACAGATAATGGTAAAAAAAACCCAAACTATTCTTACGAATGATGGAGTTGACGTAAGAAAGACAAATTGAGTTAGTGGAAGGGACTAAAATGAAACAAAAACAAATAAATTGTACTAACAAAAAAAATAACTATGTTAAAATAAAAAAAATTGGAGATTTAAGGTATAGTTTACTCCAAGTACCATGTTTATAACATATGTTGAAATAGATAAAAGATTAGAGGGAGAGGGGATAGAAATATTCAAATTTGAAGAAGTCTTTAAGGGTGCATTTGATACGGTGAACAGAATGGAACAGAACAGAACAAGTTTGTCCCATGTTTGGTGTGATAAAATGTTGGACTAAGTGGAACACGTGTGGAACAAGGGTGTTTTATCCTACCCCCTAGAACTAAGTGGAACAAGGGTTTCATGACCATTTTACCCTCTAACCTAACACTCTCTCCTCTCTCTCTCCACTCTCTCTCTCTCTCTCTCTCCTCTCTCTATCTCTCTCTCCCTCCTCTCTCTTTCTCTCTCTCTCTCTCTCTCTATATATATATATGTATATATATGTGTGTGTGGGAGTTATTTGGTAAAAAAACACTAAACAGCTCACTGCGGGTAAATTGGTCATTCTGTTGTGTTCTGGCCTGTCCTGTCCGTCATATCATGTTTTACCAAATGTGTAACAACTGTTCTGTTGTGACAAACCGTGATCTCAAATAACAAATAATGCAAATTATACAATTAAGACGTCACATTTGAGGCTACAAATTGGGTCTCCTTCTATACAATTTGCCAAACAGCGACAAATAAAAAATTCCGCTAATAATCTTCACATAAATGATTCTAAAATCATGAAGATTAAAATAAACTTCATAGCATGCTTGACACACATCACCTCTTTAACCCGCAAATAACAACGTCAACTGATATCCTGAAATGCATATTTTTGAAAACAAAATGAGGGTTAAACCATAGGGTTTAGTGAGTAAATTCTTGTTAGCACATCTTTGACTAAAATCTTTCAAAATAGATTTAAGAGCCAAATCATAACTCATATCATTTAAAATGATATTTTCCTCAAATACAATATACCAAATATTTCTCATATTTCGTAAAAGCCTCTTTCTGACATAATTTAATAAGTAATTTTCTTCATTTATAAATCAAAATTTAATAAAACAGTAAACTTATTGAGTCAGAAATGTTATCTTTTAAATCCAGCCCGACAACCCAGATATCGCATGTATGGGTGCCGACAACTCAACTTCTCGGATCATATAGATCCGATAAACTTGTTGCTCGGGTCTAGAGCCGACAACTTTATTCATCGGGTCTTATAGGCCCGACAAACTTGTTCCTCGGGTCATATAGAGCCGACAACCTCGTTCCTCGGGACCTATAGAGCCGACAAAACCACTTCTCGAATCAAAGGACTCGACAAACTAACTTCTCGGGTCAAAAGGACTCAACAAGTTTACTTTTCTTTTTATAAAGATTCAATAAAGTCTTTTCTCGAGTTATGGGGTTCCGATAAACCATTTTCTCGCATTTAAAGAGCCCGATAACTCAGGTTCTCGGGTCATACTTACCCGATATATTTTCTCATCATTTTAAAATCAATTTAACATAACCCAGGTCTCGAGGCATCACATCCTCATAATACCCTCAACCGGTATTACTTTTACCAGGATCATTCTCTCGTTCTTTCCAAACCATTGCCTGCTTCACGAGCATATGGTCCGGTTCACGCCATACAAGATGGCTAATATATAGAGTATTCCACCCACAATCATTTATATGTTTTCTCCGTCCACTCATCGCGGATACACCACCAAATTCATCATCGTATAACAGGGTACTCCTAACCAGTACTTCTCTAATACAGGTTAGCCTTACTCATCCTTTCCAAATAATTGCCTGGGTCACGAGCATATGGTCCGGTTCAAGCCATACGAGATGGCTAATTTATATCGATTATGTCCCCACAATCATTTATACGTTTTCTCCGTCCACTCGTCGCGGATATACCGCCATAATTTCCCGTGACCCAAAACAGTTTTGGTCAACCTCTTTTACTTGTTAGTTTTCACAAAATACTAACAATTGACATCGTATAATCTCATTTATATGAAATAAATCACGTGTGACGGAAAAACACGTATTTTACAAAAGTTTTGTAAAAGCTCACTTATCTCATCAAATAACACATATTTTTACGTGGAAAATATTTAATAACAACTTCTTAAATAAAATCCATATGTGTTATTTTTCCCAACAACTCATATAACGATAATAATCCAATTATATCAATTAGGCATATTATCGAAATAAAAACCTTTTTCAATAACATATGTATTTCAGTTTATAAAACTCATTTATAAAAACTCACATCGGTCCCAAATAGACAGGTAAACTTCTAACGGATATCAAAATCGAATATGGAACACGTAATCTGAACCATAATATTTTACCCGTCAAAACCCAAAACATAACGAATCGAGACTTATAATCAAATCTTAAATCCTTACCTCAACACTTCTTTCTTTCTACTCGAAGAAATTCAGTAACAAATTCCCTTGATGCAACTTCTTTTTATTTTCCTTTTTCCAAAGGAATTCATGTAAGCCACCTATATATTGAAAAGAGGAATAGAGAGGCGGTGACTCTCCTCCCTGTGTAAACACCTCATGCATTCCATATTTGATAGAAATATAAATGTATATAAAATATATATATATATAGGGGAGGAATCATACGAGAACCACCCATTTTTAAAGGAACAAATGAACAATTTGTAGACCACATATGATGTGGGTCCCACACAATATTAAATCATTTATGATTTAATATTATGTGGAACCCACGTCATATGTGGTCCACAATGTGTTTCTTTATTCCTTTAAATTTATAAAGTTCTCATTTGAACCTTCCTCTCTTTCTCTCTCTCTATATATATATATCCAGAGACGGGTTCATGCGAGGACGATACCAATTTACGAGAATGCGAGGACAATCCTCAGCCAATCGTTTTGCACATGAATTTTTTTCTCATGTACAAAATCATATATGATTTTGTACTAGCATCAAAAATGACACGCGGGACTTTTGCTGCGGGAAAAGTCTCAGCTAATCATATATGATTTTATACATGAATCATATGTGATTTTGTACATGAAAAATTTCATGTACAAAATGATTGGCTGAGAAGTGTCCTCACATTCTCGTAAATTGTTACCGTCCTCGCATGAACCTCTTTCGATATATCCATCCATCCATATTACGGCGGTGACGGGGTATTAATTACCCACACTTTCATACCAAACCCTCCACTTTAGGCAATTATCAAAATCACCCCTAAACTTTCAATAAATAAAACCTGGTTATTACATTTGTTCTGTCCTGACTGCGTACCAAACGCACCCTAAACTCTATATAAGGAAGAAATAATATTAAAAAAATTATTTTTCATCAACAAGAAACATAAAATTGAATTATCAAAAGTGATAAATAATATTTTATTAAATATAAAATATTTTAATAATATAGTTGATAACAAACCACAAGGCTTGTGGCGTACTGGTTAAGACTTGTGGGGGGTGATGCTAGATAACTTATCTATCCCATGTTCGAATCCAGACGCAAACAACTTGTGGCCACTGGAAAATTATCTCAAGACTGCATGCTTTAGCAGTCTTAAAATTCAGGGATTAGTCTATATAAATGCCTAAAATACCCTTTTTAAAAAAGAATAAAAATAAAACAAAATTGAAATTATATAATATTGAAGATGAACATAGCTTTTTTTTTTTAAGATTTCAAAACTTTTATGTAAAGAAATTAAAGCCTAACCATGGCAGATGCTACCCAAAGGACCAAACCAGTAATTTACTCAATTATTTATTAAGCCTAATTTGACTGGTCATCTACAAGATTTTTAAGCATCCAAAAGGTGCTTCCTTTCTCCATCTGGGTCCCACAAAAGACTAAAAATTAAGGGATCTAGAAGATGTTAAATTAAATGTGGATATTAAGTTGTTAATTATTAGTGTTTTTATAACAAAACTATTTAATTAAAAAAAAGAAATCCAAGATAACAAAGTAAAAGACAAGTCAAAATATCCACCAAGTGTAAGAAGCTCCTGTCTCCTCCCATCTGTGTTTGTTTCCTCCTCCCTTCTTGGCGGAATCTTCAAGATTTCTTGATAGCAAAAGGAAGAAAAAGAAACCTTCTTCTTTAATATCTTATCTGTTTTATTTGTGATCAACAAACACACTCCTTCATCTCAGCAACAATATATATATATATATAATATAGAGAGAGAGATAAAATGGGCATTTTAAATGAAGATGCAGTGTTGATTAAAGAAGCAGATAAACCAGGAGACAACACTATAATCACTGTTAATTGTCCAGATAAAACAGGCCTTGGCTGTGATCTCTGTAGAATTATTCTCCTTTTTGGTCTCAGTATTGCTAGAGGAGGTATTTTCTTTTCTCCCTTTTTTCTGTTTCAAGAAAACCCTTTTTTTTCTAATTTAAAACTTTTTTTTTTAGTTTACTTGTTGGGTATTTTTACTTGATTAGGGTTCTTGATGGCCTCTCTTTGATTCATTACTAAACTTTTGTTTGTTTATTAACTTTCCCCTTTTTGAAATTTTGGGGCAAATTTGGATATTTCTTTTGTTTTATGTAATTTCTTGAAATTTGATCTTGGGTTTGGGTGTGATATCGTTTTTAATTTCTGTTTTGCTTTTTTATATTATTTAACAACTTAATTAGTGTGTTTTGCTGGCATATTACTATGGGCTATCCTCAGATTCGTTGCTAATACCTTTATTTGTTCATCATTTTTATTAAAGTTTCTTCTTTCTATTTATAGTTTTTAAATATTTCTTTCAAAAGTTAAAGATCTGATATGGGTCATCAAAAAGATTCATATTTTCCCTTAAATTTCTCATATTTTCTCATCTGGGATCACTGTTTTACTCTCACTCTCTTGTGTGTGTTGGTGATCTTTATATCTTTTGGCAAATTCAATCAAAAGTTCACACTTTCACTTAAAATTTGGTCAAGAGATTGTGATTTCTGGTTCAAAATCTGTTTGGATTCAGAAGGGTCATAATAATATATTTCAAATAATCTGTTTGGCACAGATGTATCAACAGATGGGAAATGGTGTTACTTAGTTTTCTGGGTGGTTGGTAAGCCAACAACCAGTTGGGACTTATTGAAAAACAGACTACTTGAAGTATGCCCATTATGCACACCAGCGGTATCGAAAATATTCTATTTTCGGCCAGAGTTTCAGCAGCCAAAACCACCAAAAGTTTTCCTTTTGAAGTTCTGGTGTACCTTTGACCGAAAAGGCCTCTTACATGGTAAGTATGGACCCTACATCTGTGTGGGATATACTGTGTTCGTTTGGTTTGATTTGATTTGATTTATGGAACATATTCTTTTAAGATTCTTTTCCCACATTTGAGGAGGTTTAAAATGTATTTGAATCTCGAAGATTTAGTCAAGATCGTGTAGAGTTGTTTAATATTATTAGGTTTCTTAAGAAGTTGGAGATCTAAGGGTTATTTTTGACTACGAAGATTAGTTGTTTATTGGGTAGTTGGCATGAATTTGAATATATTATATCAATGATATGACAAAATTGCTTCAATATGATATATATATGTAGAAAGGAACTTGAAACTAGTAACACGATAATGACCTTTTTGGTAGCTATAGAAACCGCTTTTCTTTGTCCACCATCTTTGCACAAAAGGGTAGATAGAACTAGTTTAAGCAATTGTTTTGACTTGTCCTTTAAGTGGTGTATTCGTAAAGAGATCACATAGGATTTACTCAAAGAGTAATTTTAACGGAAGTAATTCGTATGTTTTCTTGAAGTATATAATATTTATATATGATAAATGAACTCTGGCATTTCCCTCACCTTTGGTGAGTTTTGAACCCTTGACCTCGAGGAAGACTGAGCTCTACCGGTAACCCAGATACCGTTAGACCCAAGGCCCTTTGGTTAATTGGTGTCCTTTTGAGGGGTCAACATGTATATGCATGTGTGTATGTATATGCATATATATATATATATATAGGGTCAGGTTCCGGTGAAAACCTAAAAAAGACTGAAGAACACCCTGGGAGCCCTCCATCTAGACGGTATGCACAAATGCATACTGGTAATTTGTAACATGCATTTGTACATATGCATAATATGCATCCGTGCATAGAAAAAAAACAGCTTGAATCATTTGTATGCACAAATGCATACCGTCCGGATGGAGGGCTCCCAGGGCGTTCTTCAGTTTTTTTTTAAGTTTTCCCCTGAACCTTCCTCTCTCTCTCTCTCTATATATATATATATATGTATGTATGTATGTATATGTATGTGTGTATAGTGATTATCTCAATCTTTAATCTCATTGGATTTTGTTTTTTAATTTTGGTTATAGATGTAACGAAGGTCCTATGTGAGCTAGAGCTCACGGTTAAACGAGTAAAAGTATCTACAGCGCCAGATGGGAGAGTCATGGACCTTCTATTCGTCACGGATACAAGGTACATCTCTCACTATCTGTTTTTTTACCTCAAAAAACTCAAACTACAACGATACAAATCTTTTTCGGTTCACGAGTTACAAGATTCCAACACATTATTAGTAACGTAGATGCACGTTTTGACATAAATACCCTTGATCATTATCGCAGAGAACTTCTTCACACGAAAAAACGACAAGATGAAACCAAGAGTCATTTGAACGCAATGTTAGGAGATAACATGATAAGTTTCGAGATCGAATTGGCTGGTCATGAAGTCATCGCTAACCCTCAAGGATCAACGTTTCTTTCGCCTGCAATCACCGACGATATGTTTGGTTTGGAATTTGGTGGGACCCACATGGGCGGTCCGCTAAACTCCAACCACGTATCCATTACGGTTGACAACCATCTTAGTCCTTCCCACACTCTAATTCACATACTTTGCCGAGATCATAAAGGCTTGACCTACGATATCATGAGGACCTTAAAAGATTACAACATCCAGGTATATACTCATTTATAATTGATTTTTCTAAAGAAACGTGTTTGACCTCCGAAGGGGTAAAATGGGAATTTTTGTTATAAAAATGATGAGTTTGAAACTTGATAGATCTCGTATGGACGATTCTTTGCGAATGCCAAAGGGGACTTTGAAGTCGACTTGTTTATAATGCAAGCGGATGGAAAGAAGATAGTTGACCCCGAGAAGCAAAATGTGCTTTGCTCGCGGTTAAGGATGGAACTCATTCGACCTCTTCGGGTAGAAGTTATGAGCCGTGGTCCGGATACGGAGTTGTTGGTGGCTAATCCGGTCGAGTTAGCCGGAAAAGGCCGGCCACTTGTGTTTTATGACATCACACATGCCATAACAAGCCTCAAGATTCGCATCTTTTCGGTAGGTTATGGGTTACCCTTGTTGAATCTAGAGATGCACAAAAAAGCCCAAAAAAAGCCCGATAAAAAACTAGTTGTCCCACTTTTGGTGGAGGGGAAAAAATGCAGTTTTTTCCCTCCAAAATAGGTGGAACAAAAATCAAGGAAATAAGATAAGATTGTTAAATTACTAAACTGGTCATGCCAAATTAAAACCTTGCACAAGTCTTTCACCTGCCTGATTAACTCTTGTTTAATTATTAAATTACTAAACTACTCCTACCAAACGCACTTGAAAAGCCCGGGTCTTGTGCATCTCTAGTTGAATATGTGGTCGTGTTGGCTTTCACTTTCTGTTATTCATCATAATGTTTGATTTTTCTCAAAGGTCGAGATTGCAAGGCACAAGATTCACGATCGAGAATGGGAAGTTTATCGGGTTTTACTCGACGAAGGGGACGCGGGTTTGGTGCCAAGGAGCACAATCAAAGAGGGTGTTGTAAAGAAGTTGATGGGATGGGATTATAAGGGTTGGAATGGTATTGTACATTAGAAATATTTTAAGAATGAGTTGTTGGCTTGTATTGCTAACAGCAGTACAAGCCAACAACGCGTACAAATGTACATGTATGAAGTATAAGTTGTACAGTACAAGTTAGTGATGCATATAAGAATAGAAGTAAAGTAGTGGTGAGGCTTGAGTTGGCCTTTAGGGGGCATATGTCATAGCCCCCATTGTATATAGACCATATACCAAGGTAACAAATGACTAGTATAATGTGAAGCTTAATGTGTACATATTTTGGCATAAAATCATCTTCATGTTTTTCTTTTAGTTGGCATTGTATTAAGGATGGATATGAGGGTTTTAAACATTTTCAAGACAACAACATGATCTATAATGGGAGATTTTGGAGATTCAAGGTTAAAATACCATATTATGAGTAGAATTTATAGCATGAAAAGAAGAAGGGTGGTGTATATCAAAACATGTTTGGCCCAGTGGTAAGATAATATATTGGGGGGGGGGTCAGTGGATGGTATCCCTGACTACTCGAGTTCGAATCCCTGCGGCTGTATGTGGCGATATCCAGACCTTGGTCTATCACTCTGTGGTGGGTCTTGGTCGTCGGGGATTAGTCGGGTGCCCGAATGGATCCCGTATACCCCGGGAACGTGTGTGTGTTATTGCCGTTCAAAAAAAGGGCTTGATAAAAACAATTGCTTTACCCTTGCACCTTTGCATACATCCATGCTTTTTCCGTATAGGATTTAGTGGGTTAGTTTGATTTGGTCAGGTCTTTGGGTAATTTTAAATGAATCAAAGTTGTGTAAGTGTCTTAGTATAGAGTAAACTACGATTTTCGTTCCCTGTGGCTTGTAGAAGATTTCTATTTTCATCTTTATGATATTGAAATTACATGTATGGTCATTATGGTTTGTATTTGATTTCTGTTTTCGTCCCTAAACACCCATAATTTTATATTATAAATATTAAATGGAATTCTGAAAATTGACGAGCTGACTCGTTGTCAAACTAGGAATATGTAACATCCCGAAAATGGAATAACGAAGACTTCCAACAAAGAAGGAAATGTCGTATATAAATATAAAAAATATGAGTTTGTCTAGAAAGGGAACAACATACACCAGTTAAATTACAAATTGTAAGTAAATGGGTTTGAGGTTAACAACCTTCTAATCTAATTCTTAATGAACTAGATTACAATCGGGTGTCATCCCAAACTAACAAACGACTGAATATTTGCTTAGTGTCCCAAAATGCTCCCCAGCTCACTCTACAAGCCAATCAAGCCTTCTTGGCGGTTATGTCACTAGAACCTGAGATACATGTCGACACAAGCAAGTGTTAGACCAAAAAGCCTAGTGAGCATGAACAAAATGTAATAAAGCACAATTTTACTAGTTGAAAACATTATGACAGTTAGTTGGGATTAAAGAGGGAGACCTGTGTCACCTTACGAGTGTTACCATAAGAAATAGTTGAACTTAGTGTCTAGCACACTTAAAGACTACCTCCAAGACATTACTTCAAACGACGGAGATCCTGGTGTGTCATTAAGACTATTACTTCCGATGTCAACCCTCCTAGTGCCTACTCAAAGGTTTATCCAAACATATAGTAGCACATATGAACGTTTACATGATCAAAACATTATGGCAGGGATGTCGTAACCCTTGCTTTCTTAGAAGGTCAGAGGTTCAAACCTTACCAAATGTAAGAAGGGTGTGTAAATTTATTTGTTGTATTTGACGTATATAAATATTATATACTTCAAAAACAACAACATTAAAGGCATGCTTTCTCTACCAAGATTAGATCAGTGGTCCAACCACTATCCAATTCATGTTTGTAAAATAATCCACCAATATGCTTTGACCCTAAAATTAGGACAATAATGTCTCAAAATACACTGTATAGTATTTTTCCAAATTCCTTAATCAATCCTCATGAAATCTCTTTTCAAGAGGTAGACAATAAATGTAGTCATAAAGAGCAAATTTTCATTTTTATGCACCAAGCTCTAAAAGAAAAATACAAAGGTCCGATCTGGAACCGATCCTCATAACTGATTACAACATAGTCTAATCGGGCCGACTCATTTCGACATGAACTGGGATCAGTTACGACAACTATAATTGGAATTGGGACCGATTTTAGGCGCGACCCAATACCAATTTTAGTTATTCTCTAGTTTGAAAGTAACAAAGCCCAAAAAAGTGGCCCAATAAAGGCTTGGTTCATATACGACTTCTGCAACGAGGTATTTGTGCAATACTGCCCTTTGGTTGATGTAAGGGATTAATTTTAACATTTTCTAAAAATGAAAAGTTTTTATTTTTATTTTTTTAACATGTTTAATTTATATAAATACATAGAACCTCCTAAATCATTTTATTTAAAAATCTAATTATTCAATTTAATAATAGTTCTTGTAGTCATATGCAATATATTGATAATTATGATATTTAAAGATGAGCAAACCACAAAATGTTTAGTTCTTAAATTTGAATTAAGTGATATTTATCAAATAGTTACGGGATAAATGCTTATCAAATGTCACCTTTTTTAAATGAACATGGTAAGGACCTAAAATATTACATGGTAAGAGACATAACAACAAACGAGAATCTTACTTGATAAATGAAAGAGAAGACTCTTGCCCAATAAACTCTTGCCCAATAAACACTTACCAATAAATTCATTTTGATGGTCGAAAATGTTACCCAATAAAATAAGTTAGGGAGACGCTATTGTCGATAAGTGCTTACAAGGTAAGCATTTAGTAAACGGTCTCTAAGTTTAAACCGTTATCTAATTTATTGAACTTTGTCATTTTTGCAAGACTTATATATATATATATATATATATATATATATATACACATCTCTCTCTCTCACACACACACACACACATATATATAGAGGGAGGATCAAACAGGAACACAAACAAAGTAAAGGAATAAAGAGAATGATCTTAACCGTTAAATTACATGATCTACGGTTGAGATTAAAAATGGAAATAATTTTAATTTTGATTAAAAAACCTCAATATTCCAGCCGTGTTGTATTTATTTAGGGGCAAAATTGGAAAATTCAAACAAAAATAAGAATCTGACTGATTTTGGGCGCACGCTATGTATGGAATGATTATCCCTAATAACAACATTGTTCATCATTGCCTATTTTTACTCGATATTCTAATTTAAGAAAAAAAATACATATCCAATTTATATGTTTACTATGCTTAATGAGAACTCGTAATTGCCGACGTATTCAGTGGCGAATTTAATTCACAAAGACTGGGGGGAAAGGACCCCAGTCAAAAGTCAAAATTCTCATTAGCCTAGGTAAGTTTTCTTCTTCTTTTTACACTTTATCACCCTGTCCCCAATCCCATATGTGGTTCCCCCATCTGTTCTGAAGATCCCCCCATTCCCTCAAGTTTGTAGGTTTTTAATTTAAGAATTGTTTTGATTATAGATATTATATATATATATATATATATAATTCAATTTTGTATTAGTTGATTTGAATTGGTCATTTGAGGCCTGTTATATATTTTATTGTTCATGAAATTGCCTCTTTTCTATTGGAAACAACTCGTAAAACATTCTCCAACCTAGCTCTATCCCACCAACCAAAAAAAAGCCATCCGAAATCGACAAAATCTAAAAAAGCTTCTCGAAATCAACCAAAAAAATCGAAAAAAATATTATCGAAATCGACAAAAAAAAACTTAAAAGTCCTGAAAAATCAATCAAAAAACTTTAAAATTTTATCGAAACCGTGGAATTAGGCTAAAAACACATCGAGTGATTTTGCGAGACGTTAATTTACCTTAAAGGTGCCCCCACTAGGTAAAAATCCTGGATCCGCCACTGGACGTATTGAACTATAGACAAACAAATAATCCATTATTATTTATGCCTTCAAACAATTGTAAACATTTAGCCTAATGCTACGTTAATGATCATTCAAATTTGTAAGTGTTAAAATCAAAACAATTTTATATAGAGGGAGGATTTTTTAAACAAATGTTTATACAATTTTTTTTATGTAGATGATCGTATATAATATGTATATATATATATATATTAAATACATGTTTGTTAAAAACTCTATTATGCAACATGTTTGATATTAGCTTCGACATGTTTATATACACGATCATATATAATATATACATTAATACCTGTTTGATAAAACATCTATGATATAACATGTTTGATATTAAATACATCTATAATATAACATGTAAACTATTGAATAAGTAATAACAAAACATTACAAGCACAAATATTTAATAAATAAAATAATATCATAATCATTTCTGGTATTAGGTATGACATATATAGTGTAAGCTCAATTTAAATAATAAAACACAATAGTGTCATCTAACAAAAAGAATAATAATAAAACACAATAGTATCATCTACGTTAATGATCATTCATTTGTGAGTTTGTCAGATACGTCGTTACTTCCAGGTTGTATTCGACGTGTTCGTAGCACATCCATTTGAATAACACCTCTCATCTATCGTCTGTTTACGTATTGCGTAGGTATCTCCTCAACATTTAAGTTAAAAAGCATACTGAATATATGGCAACAAAGGATCCCAAAATACTCGTAACGCTGACATGAACATTCAATAGATCCACGCTCTTCCTTATATGAAACCTGTGTATAATAAAATCATATATAGTTATACAAATGTAGGATTATATAGATATTTGTATACCCGATCATTTATGGTTACACAGATATTTGTATACCCGATCATGTATGGTTATACAGATATTTGTATACCCGATCATGTATGGTTATACCAATGGGTACAGTTAATAAAATCATATATGGATATACAAATGTTTGGTTAAGCTAATCATATATTGTTATACAAATGTGTGGTTATATAACAAAATAAAATATGGTTATACAGATGTTTATATACCCGATCATGTATAATATATAAGATTAATTAAAAACTACATTCGTTTGATGAAACTGTGTAATAGCAAATAATCATATATGTTTCTAACTATACGTTTACGATGTTTTTTTGTGTTTTCTTGGTGTTTAAATGAAAAGTGAAATAATCATGAGCATCATATAATCGTTTATGATAAATACTTGATATACCAACATGCATCGTTTACATATTCTTCATGATTCCATCATACAGATTATCATCGTACCATGGAGTAAACATAAACATTTCTCGATTCATAATTAGTTTTTGTTTTGGAGACATAAACAATAGTTTATTATTATGATTGAATAAGACAATATATAATAAAATCATTAACAAAATCAGAATTGATCATATGTAGTAGATAAGAAGGTAAATATCATCGTCTTCATCATTTAATTTTCCATTTCCAGATTTTTCAAAACTATTATATAACTTTCATTTATTAGTCAATGATCGATTAATGTACTAAAACTATTCACGTAATCGAAAAATTGACAAAATCTCACACTAAGATAAAAACAAGTATTTTAAAAAACAAATTTGCAGAAATGAAAACAATAAGAATTTACCTTCATAATCAGTACCGTCATGCTCGTCATTTGAAGATGTGTTTGACACATCTGTTTGAGATTGATGATTCGATGCTAGCTCTATTAACCAAATTGCTGTGAATCGTTTCTTGATTTTGATTGGCGTTCATTTGTAATAAAATTTCAGAAATGCTCTAGACTGCTGTGTTCTTCGTATGAATGATCTTTCTTCAAAATGAAAGAAAAACGTTTGATTTGTTCCACGATTGAACAATATGTTGATAAAAATGAGGAAATGTGTTACAAATTTGTGTAGATACATTTCCATTAGATTGACTTGGTGAATCGCCTATTTTTAGGGATTCAACATATTCCATAAATATAGATATATTGACTATTGACTGATATACCCTTATGATAATAAATGAAAATATATTAATTAAAATTGATTTGATTGGTTGAGAGTTGTCCCTTTATTCCTTTATATTGTTTGTGATCCTCCCTCTCTCTCTCTCTCTCTATATATATATATATATATATATATACAAGAACATACAAGAACACCCCTTATTTAAAGAAACAACGGAACACCTTGTGGACCACATATGATGTGGGTCCCACACATTATAAAATCATATCTGATTTAATGGTGGGCTCCATTGAATCAGACATGATTTTATAATGTGTGGGACCCACATCATATGTGATTCACAAAGTGTTCATTTGTTCCTTTAAATTTACAAAGTTCTCATTTGAACCTCCCTCCCTCTCTCTCTCTCTCTCTCTATATATATATATATATATATGATATACTTCCTCCAACATAGAAAAACAGAAGTCAAAATATATAAAAGAAAGTTATATTTAACTTCAACGGTTCTTTAATTTGGAGATTTAGGCATTGATTATATTATTAACATATTCAATATACTTGATACCACAATAAAGTTTTAATCATTCATTGTGCCACGGCCTAGGTTGCGTGCCCCGACCCTAGGTCGCATCATAAGCACGCCCAGGGAAGACGCCTCAATGTTGGTGGTGAGGGTGCCTCGGCTCTGCACTCACACCCACCTGGACACGGGTGACCTTCCAGACAACGTAGAGATCGTATAAAAAGGATTAGGGACCGTTTACCAAAACTTACCCAGGTAAATGCTTACCGATAAAGTTCAATACTATCACTTACTTATCGGGTAAGATTTTAGTCTACCAAAATCGTATCGTATACAACAATTCACCTAGTAAGCGCTTATCGTGGTAAGAGCCGTTTTTCTCACTTACCGGGTAAGACTCTTGGTCATTGCCTTTGCTCTTACCGCTCTTACTGGGTAAGATTATTGATCCTTGTCATATCCATGTTTGAATTCGTGTAACTAATTATACAGATAAACATAATCAAATACAAAATAAACATCTAATTTTGAATATAAAAAATCTAAAATATAATTAGGATAATCAATCAATTCTAACAAAATACTTAATTATTATATTTATAAAAAAATATATTATTAAACCTAAATTATAATTGAATTAAAGAATTTACACAAAAAATAAATTTTTTTTTTCAAAACCAATAAAATCATATTATAACATCGATAAAGACAAAAAGTAAAATAAAATATTAAAATTGAGATAAATCTCATTTTATTGTACGAGTATCCTTCTAGTTATTTTATATAAAAGCATTTAAAAATTTATTAATTAAAAAAAATCAAAATGAAGAAAACTATTGGATTTATTATAAATCTTTTTTAACTTTAACTTATTTGTTTTATAGAATATATTAGACATGATCTGAATTTGTTTTTTTTATACACCAAAGGCAAATACTATTTTTGACCCCAAGATTTTTTGTAGTCCATTTATTGGTCTGATCGAAAACTCTAAAAATCCCACATAAATCATCACATTCATTCATGGGGTTTTTATCTTTTATAGATTAGGTCTATAAGACCTTTTTCATCCAAGATTTTAGGATATCGATTCTTGATTTTATACACGGATTTGCTTCAACTTTTCTGCTCTAAAATTGTACCAAAAGTTTCAGATGATTTGCAACTGAAAGATTGAACTGAGATATCCGAGCTCAATGATGGTGTTAAAACCTAATTCTACATTCTTGATGCTTTCAACTTCCCGATCTCTCGCCTGTTGGATCTCAATCAACTAGGTACGATCTATCAGTGTGTTTTTTACAATAATTTTATGTTATGCTCATATCTGAATCAAGACAAATTGATTATTCAGTTACTTACACTTCGCCTCTTTTTGTGTGCTCGAAATGTGTTAGGTTTTAAGTTGTTGATCAATTGCTCCAACGAACCTGTATGGATATAATATCTGTATCTGTGTCCGTAGAAGTAGGATAATCATACGGAAATTTTGATTTTGGGGATTAGGTTTTGGTTATACGTTCAGTATGTTTAAGATTATTAAGGGGAAGAAGAAGGGTTTGAAACAAGAAGCCATTGAACCGCCTCCAGGACCTAATGTTTCATCTGATGTGACTGTAAACCATGCTTCTCGTTCGGCTATTGTCAGTGACCAGCAGCCTAGTGTTAGGCCACAGGCTGTCGCTTTATCGTCATCTCCACCACAACCTGGTGTGGTTGAGGTTTTACCTCTTTTGAAAGATGTCCCCGTGGCCGACCGTCATGTTTTGTTTCTTAGAAAGCTGCAGATCTGTTCGTATATGTTTGATTTTTCCGATACATTGAAGAATGCTTCGGAAAAGGAGATTAAAAGGCAGAATCTTTTAGAGCTTGTCGATTTAGTGCAGTCGGGTTCAAGTAAGATGAATGAGATCATGCAAGGTGAGATGGTTAAGATGATATCTTTGAACATATTTAGGGGTTTGCCTCCTCAAGCACATGAGAATACAGGGGCTGAAAATGTTGATCCAGAAGAAGATGATATGTACTTGGATCCATCATGGCCACACTTGCAACTTGTTTACGAATTGCTTTTGAGATATGTGGTGTCATCTGATACCGATACTAAAGTGGCCAAGAGATACCTCAATCATTCATTTGTACTAAACTTGCTTGATTTGTTTGATACGGAAGATCCAAGGGAGCGTGAGTATTTGAAGACTATACTTCACCGTGTATATGGCAAATTCATGGTTCATCGTCCCTTTATAAGGAAGGCGATAAATAATATCTTCTATAGGTTTATCTTTGAAACAGGGAGGCATCCTGGTATCAGTGAATTGTTGGAGATTCTTGGAAGTATAATAAATGGTTTTGCGGTCCCGATGAAGGAAGAACATAAGTTGTTCCTCGCCCGGGCTCTTATGCCACTTCACAAGCCAAAGTCTATTAATTTATATCATCAACAGTTGTCCTACTGCATAACCCAGTTTGTTGAAAAAGATCACAAGTTGGCTGATACTGTTATTAGAGGGTTATTGAAGTACTGGCCTGTTACAAACTGTGGAAAGGAAATTCTGTTTCTTGGAGAGCTAGAAGAAGTTTTGGATGCTACCCAACCTGCAGAGTTCCAGCGCTGCATGGTTCCTCTCTTTCGAAGGGTTGGATGCTGCATCAATAGCCCCCATTTCCAGGTTTGTGATTTCTGGTTTCTGCCTTTTTTCCTATTTACAATTTCAAATTCAATTAATGTCTTCGATTTTACATTATTCTTGCTATTAGGAAAAAGTTTCTTCTCTCCTTTTGAGTCATATATAAGCATTCTGCAAGTGGTTTCATTCTCTTGGTAAAAATTATGTGCTTCTTTAGAAAGAATAAGATATATTCCTCATCTCTACTTTTTGCTCAATCTCTTAGGTCTTGGGGGATATTAGTTTATGTTTAAATCTATATTTTTATTTGATTCCTTTTAGACTTTTAGTTTCTTGAAGAAGGTTGAATGTGGTTTTGTTGTGAACTCTTTTCATTGCCATAATGAAGCTGATACGATGTGTGTAAACTCTCTTGAACCTAAAGAAGTAACAATGTAGGTCTTTTATTGAGGCTGTCATAACTTTTTGCTTCATCCACAATTATTTTAGGTTCCAAACCTATGTGTTTTATTAACAACATAATTAAGCTGTCTATGCTTGCTGGTACATTTTTAGCTTTATATCTCTCTAGATGTGTGCAGTTTTGTTGGGTATGTTGCCCAATTTAGAAATTTTCACATTGCAAATTCAACTTCTGTAAGAAGACACTTACAACAACAGTTAGGATGATCATTTTCTAGTTTTTTCTGTCTGAATACTTATTAGAGGAGCCAAACTTCCTTCTCTGTAAAGTACTATTGAAGTTCATGAGGAAATAGTTAAAATTCTAGCACGACCATGTCTGAGTGTGCAAATTGCGAGACCATGTAAATATTGTGTCTTCAATTTTATGTGTCCTACAATTTAGGATTGTTTTTGTGTGCTTAGTAATCCTAACACCCTGAATTCTGTCTCCCTTTCGAGTTATGGATTTGTTGATTAACTACTTACTCTTCTCATGTAGCGGAAAAGTTCTTTGGAAGGTTACCTATGCTGCTAGAATGAGTTAGTGCATTCCACATAGTAAGATGATGTGAAATTTGAGTTAACCGAACTAGTTAGGTCTCTGAAGATGAATTAAATTTTTTATCGCTTTTAGGTTTTAAAAATGTCAAGGTTGATTTGAAAGAGGTTGGAATAAAAATAATGAAATTTAGGCATCTGTTTTATAGTGCAATTTATGGTATTTTTATGTCTTACTGTTAATTAATAGTTTGTAAGAATTCAAAAAAACTTTTTATGCGATGCTTATCATTTATTAGGGGAGTGTCAATGGCAAATGCAAAATCAGGGAAATAGCAGGTTCATCATGATTTTATCAGGAAACCTTGAACTAATGTTTGCCGAATTGCGTCAGATATAAGTTAGACCAGCATAACATACTTGTACAACGTCTTAGTTTCACGTGTCTCTCTAGCAACGTAAGTGGCTATAGAAAACATTGATAATCTATCTGTACCTTAAAGTAAGGTAGATATATACCTTAAATACAGTAGCTAAATAGTATTAATTACTTGTTTTCCAACCTTTTTTAGTAAGGAAACATGAAATACCTAATGTACTCCATATTAGGGGGAGCTCAAGCTTGTAAGTAACACTATCTACCCTTTGTTTTACATTGTATGGTCTGTATACCAGGGTGACAACTTTTGTATGGTGTTTGCCCATTGATATAGCAATACCTTCAATAAAGTCCTCTGAGAGATCAATCCAAATTTACTTGGTGACTGCATGTGACTGTAAAAGCTTTGGAGCAGCAAATATCGTTTGTTCCTTTGGCAAGCATCATCGCCTTAGCCCACATAATGATATCATTTCTCATACTTGTCTAATAAAATTGGGACTCATTCTTAGTGATAATGTTTTGAGGACCTAACTAACATATCCCAAATTGATGCAGCTCCCAAGCTATTTTAATCTTTAGTCCCCACTACAGCCAACGTATTTCCTCCCCTTGTGCATGAGGGGTGCAGCCCGTATATCAACTTTTTTGGGGCCTAAATTACTTACTGTCATTTCTTGTAAGGTAGGTTGGGGATGATTGATCACCTTCGTTATGCATTCTCGAGAGGGTATCAATAACAACATTTTTATTTCCCCTTGTATACAAATTCATGATCAAAACCAAGAGCTTGGCTAACCATTTTTGTTAAAGCATGGTTGAGAATCTTTGGGTCTAATAATATTTCACGACCAATGACAGTTTTATTTTTAAATTTCGCGAGCCGCAAGGAAGCGCTCTCTAAAACCCCCAATGTCAATGGTTTGACGGTGGGAGTAAATATAACTCTCTTAAGGTAGCCAAATGCCTCTTCATCTAATTAGTGACATGCATGAATGGATTAACAAGGTTCCCACTGTCCCTGACCAGAAAACAAGTTTTATTTTATTTTATTGGAAGCCTTTTTATTTGTGTTAGAGGGGGCTGAAGTGTTTCGTGGCAATCCATCATGATTTGGGTGAGTTATGAAAATATATGACCATTCAGAAAATGAATGATGGCTAAACTCGATGCAGTAAAATCAACACAATAGTGAGCATTTCTTTCTAACGAGTCAAGAGACCCCTACTTCAAAGTTCAAACTCTTAGCCCCCTACTTTCATATGCCAGCCATTGATTATGACAAAAGGCTCATGCTAATCTGGCAGCCTTAACTAGGATAGGAGTACTATACATAGACGGCTTGAGCTTTTGGAATGCCAAGTCTACTCGAAGGGTCCATTTAAATTCACCTTTTAATCTGTAAGTAGTCAAGAATTATCAGACCAACCAACAAACTTATGGTAGCATCCAACAAGAACGCCTTAACACGTTATTGAACTTGAGAACTGACCACATCAACTAAAATAACATGGTCAAGATACTCGGATTTTTTAATACAAAAACATACTTTAAATATTTGGCAAACAAATGATGTTCGAGTAATAATCTCAATACTAAATACAAATGTTTCAGAATGCCAATATTAATATATTGTCAAGACAAACTTTCAATTATGCTTATTTTTGTTGTTGGAGCATTAGTAAGACCATATATCAATTCATAATGACCAAAACGTGTTGTGAATATTGTTTTGGCATCTTCCCCTTTTGTAGTACGAATTTGGTTGTACACTCCTTAAGTTCAATTTAGTGAATATTGGGTATTTCTTTTTGGTGGTTATTCTATTTAGTTACATGTAGTTTGTACATAGTTTCTATCCTTCATCTTTTTTCTTGACTAAAGACCATAGGGGTGGGGTACTAAAACAAGTGGAGAACTACTATTTTAAATCATGCTTGCATTTAGCATTTCCTTCACCAACTAATTCTATTTCTCTGGCACTTTTGTTTCAACAAAATTCTGTGACCATGAAATATGAAACTGAATTTTGTTGGTTATAAAAGAACTAAAAAAAGATAAAGGTTGATATCTTTATTCTATGACCCAAGGCCTTCTTCCAATTATTATACTAAATGCCAATATAGTTGATGACCCCTTCATTAAGTTGATTATCAATACTAAATGTCATATAGTATAATGTCTAATTTATTTTTCTCAGTTTTAGGATGATTTCCTATTATTAGTAGTAGTACACATTTTGGTATTTATCTCTATCATGTATTCTTATCATCCAAAAGTCTTATGAATTTAAATTATCTTTTAGGTTGCAGAACGTGCATTGTTTTTATGGAACAATGAACGTGTAGTGAGCTTGATCGCACAGCATCGAGATATCATTTTACCCATCCTATTTGAATCATTAGAGAGAAATATCCAAGGTCACTGGAATCAAGCAATCAATGAATTAACTGGTAACGTTAGAAGAATGTTCATCGAGATGGATCCTGAACTCTTTGAAGAGTGTCAAACACGTTATATGGATAAAGAAGCCATAATGAACGAAAAACTCAAGCAACGTGAATTGGCTTGGAAAAAACTCGAAGCAATCGCATCACAAGCTGCATGACAAATTATATGGTTACCAAGATGATCAACTTTTTAATATTTTTTTTTTTATTTATGGATTGGATTTATTTAGTCCCTTTATATCGATCATCAAGTTTTTGGGTTCATTCAGGATAGCTAGCTCTAGAAAGGGATCTATCTGACCATCTGGAGTTGTTGTTTCTTGTATCTAGGTGATCGAGATACCTCTAGAGAGCGTGGATTGATTTGCAAACGGATCTGCCCATGCCCATTTGGAGTTCTTTCTTCTTTTGGCCTTAGTTGCTTAAGGTAATATGTGTACCATTTGTTGTTGTTTATGATTATGAATATGGTTATTGTTTATTATTATTATTATTCGTTAGTAATATTGGGAGAGATGATAAGTAAAAGGTGTTTATATGTTTAAAACTTCATAGGGATGTTTTTTCTGCCATGTGTCTGTGGTCAAATGAACTATTTTGGACTATCTTTTTTTTGTGAATACAAATACCTGTGCTGTGAATCCAATGTTTAATCCTGCTGCTTCATTATTAAGTAGTATTACTACTAACCCATTTTTGTATGTTTTTTGATCAAATAGTGACTATATTTATGGAGTTATTTAGTTTGATGATTCAATTGTCAAATTTTTCATGATTGTCGAATTGTAATCTTAGGGGCCATTTACCAAATCTTACCTGGATAAGTGCTTACCGGCAAAATTCAACACTGTCACCTACTTACCGGGTAAGATTTTAGTCCATTAAAATGACATCGTATGCAACAATTTATCCACTAAGTGCTTACCGTGGTAAGAGTCATCGTTATCACTTACCGGGTAAGACCCTTGGTTCTTGCCCCACTCTTACCGGGTAAGAGCCTTGGTCCTTGCCCCACTGTTACCGGGTAAGATTCTTGTCCTTACCCAATTCACCCGGTAAGGTAATGAGACTTGGTAAGTGCTTATCCGGGTAAGTGTTGGTAAACGGCCCCTTAGTAATTATGGTTGATATCTATTAAGAGATCTTTCTCAAAGTCGGCGAGTTTCAACCTCATTTATGGTTGGAAGATGTTTCTCCCTTTGACTCGTGATTGTAGGGATGCTTTTTATAATTTGCTTAATAATTAAGATATGTCATGTTGGTATAATAAAATAACAACATATTTTTTGGCAATATGATCCTTCAGCATCAACCTCTTCTTTCACTTTTTTAAGTAAAGAAAAAGATTATGTGGATCCTACTTATCAGCAATCGATCAAAATTCACCATTTTTACCTTTTTTGTAGCTTACTTTCGCTCGTTTTTCTTCATTATTTTTGCATATACTCGTAGATCATATATATATTTTTAACATTTTGACACAAGAAACAAGTTTCATCAAATACGAAGGTGGCGTTTGTTTTTTAAGAGGTGCTGAAGTCTGATTTTAGTTCTGAAATGGTTATGAAACATCAAAACGAATAAGACATAAATGGTGGTGATTAAGAGCTTAAAATGAAAAAAAAAACAAACAAGACCTAAATTTCAGTTTTTCATTTTGGGTTTCAGTTTCAAATAAAAAAGCATCAGAATTTTGAATGCAAAATCGAAGCTTAAATACGTAATAATCTGGTATACAATGATACTGAGAGTTGATAGTATACTTAAAAAACGAACACAACTATATGAAAAAAGACAGATAAGTTTAGAAAACTATATCCAATGAACAAAAAACTGAAAAATCTAACACTAATTTTAAACGTTATTTCTCTCTACTATGATACAAATATTTGTATGGTTTTGTTCAATGAGATGCGATCTAATTTATATGCAACCAATCTATGCTTCATCACCATTTGTAGCCAGTAGCCACCGTCTTTTGAAAAAAAGTTTTTTCTTTTAGCAAAAGAGGTCCATCAACTTTGAAACGTCTAAATATTGTCCCCTTAAGTATTAGATATTAACACTAGACTTCTTATTCTCACAATTTCTATAAATTTTACAATTTGGAAAGGATGATAAATTTTACACTTTTAGCCTCATTTGACATTTTTTTTGTTTCAGGTTTTTTTCCACATGTTTTTATATTTTTTAAACGTTTAGAATATATTTCATTTCTTTAATTAATTAGTCAATTTTTGTGGCTAATTTATTTATAAATATTTTTAAGACTTTTAAAATGTAATATATTTAACCTTTAGGGTATTGAATTTTTTTGATGCATATAAGAATTACGTGTAAAAAAAAATAAAAATTTATGTATTATTAACCAATACTTAATATTTAATATCTAAATATTTATATTATAATATAGTATGAATAACTGATAAAGTTTTGTTATGTTATTAGTCGGTCCTATCTACAAAAGTTATTATTTATTTTAAAATACTTTTCAGTTGTTGACAAGAAATTGATTAAATTATGATTCTTTTTTCCTTTTTATATTTGATTTTATAATTTATTACTATAATAATAGTAATGAAAATAACGTAAATAAACCACCACCGTTAACGGTGGTCGTGATGTACCAAACTAAAAAAGTTAATGAAAGCAAAAAGAAAGTGGTGGGTGGTGGCGGTTTTGCCGTTGCACCGCTGCTCCCAAATTCTATTCCAAAGTAGTCATCGTTATTATGGCCGCCACCGGTGTTCCTGCTTTCACCACTTCCGGTGATCGGACCATCGCCAAACGACACACTCCCAGTCCCAACGTCATCCCTGCACAACCATCGTGTTAGATGGAAAATAACTTATATTTATTAATTAAATGACATTTTTACTCTTAATAATAGAGAGAGAATTATGTTTTCTATCACATAATCAAGGGCAAAATGGGAAACAAACAAATGGACACTTACTTAGAACAATTAAAAAATAAAAATGTAAACACTTATTTTGAAATAGAGGGAGTCAGGTATTTTGTTAATAGTGTAAAGACAAAGTCATTTCCTTATGTATCAACATAGTACTTTTATCCAAAATGTAGTTTAAAACAAACAAAAATAACATACGTTCAGTCAGATGCAATTTGCCCTTATTAGAATACACAGAAAAATAGAATGAAGAAAACAACAAAACATGTAACAATCAATGATAAATTTTAGGTAAATCTCCAATCATTAGAATATTGTTACCAAACGAATCATAGTTACTAAACACAAAAAAGAACAATGATGGCCACCCTTTCTTTAATAAGAGAAAATTACTATTTCTCATCTTTGCGTTTTGTTAAAAATTATGATTTTTGTTCGCCTGCTTTTTAAATTATAGTTTTTGTCCCTATAGTTTGTAATCATTACCATTTTCCTTCTAAAATCTAACTCTTACATTTAAGTACGAGGGACCGAAGTTGAAATTAGAGGAACAAAAATAACAAATAATTATACACCATGTAGATGAAAATCAGTAATTTCAAAAACACAAACACAAAGACAAAGACAAAAATAACAATTTACTCTTTCAATAATTATATCATTTGCGTTAACAAAATAATTAGTTTTGAGGGTAATATTAATCACGAAATAAAGATTGATTAACGATAAAGGGCAGTAATGTAAATTCACTTATTCACAAGCCTTTTATGGTGTAAAGAATATTTATTGGTCAGGCAGATAGATAGATGCCCCCATCAAAGGCATATTTAAACATGTTCTTACAATTCCATTAAAAGTGATCCATTGTATTTTTCACACTTTAATTTTTTTATTAATTTTTGTTACAAAATAATCAATCTTATATATTACTATATCAAATGTATTTTTAGTAATAGTAGGTTCTTTGGCCAAGTTAAATCAAATATTATTTGCAATTCTATAAAAACGATTCTATTTTTTAAAACAGATAAAACAAAATCAGTAGTATTATGATCGAATTTTAAGCATAGCATATCAATAATACATTTTAAAAAGACAATAGTTACCCAAATGGTATAATGCAACCTTTAAGAGGATGCCAATGCAAACCTTTTTGGGGGCCTTAAAAGTAAGGGTATATGTCCCTTTCCCAACACAAAAGACACAAGATACCCTTTTTAAGGTTCTTAACTCATGCTTCCAATTTCACCTTGAGAAGATGACACTAGGGACATTTTCGACATTAAAATATTAATCTCTTTTAAGCTTCTATTTAACACTATTTATGCCTACAAAAATATATATCATATATTCTTTTATTAAATATTTATGGGAATTATCTAGAGAACGTTTAAATAAGGAAAAAATAAAAGTTGAGAATATATGAATAAATTATAGATACGTGAATAAATGTAAATATGAACTTTTTTTATTTGAAGTTGCATATGTGAATCTACTTTTGCTTACCTATCATTTTACCAAATTTTCACATATGACGTAGATGTGAATTCACGTTTTTCTTTACCAATGATTCATACATGAATAATGTATTCTTGTGTTCTCAACTTCTCTTTCCCTTTCTTATATGAACCTTCGTGTATCCTATACAGTTGTACAAATCTTATTAACGGCTAAGTTTAGAAGACCGGGACCACGGTGTCATGTATAAAATGTGTGAAAATTTACGTAAATTCCATTTTACTACTCTCCAAAGTAGCTTTTGAGGCGAGAAGGAGGTTCCAACATATTGAGGAAAAATGATCAAAGTTTATGCAGTGTAGAACTCTAACAAAACGTATATAGAAGATTCAGGTACGACTCAAGATAACAAGGTAGTCCTGGTCCCACACAATAAGACAACTGGGTTGAGGGTATTATAAGGTAATCGTTGCAATATTCAGAGGCATTTAGCTAGGATTTTCAAAGTATGTTCATGTTTTGGTTTTTGCCTCATTTATATCCTATTTAGGTCGATATAGTTTTGGTTTGGTGTATTTTATGGTTTTCTCTTTCTTCTATTTACAGTAGTGCCTGATTGTCGATTCAACATTAAATATACTAGCTAGTGGTTGTTTCATGATTGACCATATAACCGAACAAAAGAATCTAATCATTTTAACCACTTATTTAAACTACACTTTTGATCTATGTGTTTTGTCAAGAATTATGTAACGCAATGTAAACTGCAATGACCACGAGTGTAATAAACAAACCACATTGATTAAATCCGTAATTTATGACAAACCATAGGGACCAAAAGTATAATTATTTTAAAATAATAGAATTCTACGTATTAAAATACAAAATAAACGATCCAATAATTACACTTTATAATCAAAACTAAATGGAAAATAATGGAATGGAATAAGCCAAAAAGTGGGGGAGGAAATTTCAAAAGTAGAACTATTCTCTTAACCACTAGGCATAGGCAAAAGCAAGTGGTAGTCGTCGCTAAAAGTCCAAGGGATATTTGGATGTGAAATTACCATAATGACCTTAACATGTGATTGGTTAAAATCGAAGTTACGATGGTTTAAAAAGTCAATCACGTTAAACATCTTCAATAATTATGTTAAAATGAAAAAAAAATGAGATTTAAACATTTTTGGTGCTCCAACAGCTATTAATCTCTATGCTAAAATAGAAAAAGAATGAAAAAAATTGTATAAAAAAATCTTTAAATTTAGATAAATATTTATAACTCTATAGAAGAGAGGGAAATAATATTTTAATCATATCTAATTAATTAAATTCGTTAAAGTTTTGTGTGTAGGAGAGATATATTTATTTAATAAAATGTATGAAATATTTTATTAATATAATTAATGTTAGAATTTTTAAAATAGAGTAGTTGTTAGAGTTAGATGTAATTTTTTTAGATATTTGATGTTTCATACTCTATTATAGAAAAGTTATACTATAGCCGTTGGAAATGCTCTAAGACACGTACCTGGGCCCACCAAAGACGCCCGCGTTCATCGTGAGCTGGTTGACAAGATAGGCTGATTTAGGGTCGATACTAGTCGCCTTTGCATACATGGCACTCATGTCTTCACCAGAAGGCACAAAATACGCACCATTTTCCATCAAGTCGCCATCCGTCCTCCAATGCCACCCTGCCCAATTCTTCTCGTTTGCTTCCACTCGCTTTGTAACCTGTTCGTTAAAAAATTTCATTTACATCAAAATTTATTTGTTCTTTCGATTTATCTACAAAATTTTAATACAAAAACTAGACCATAACACAGATGAAAATTTGACACATGTTAGAGTTTGATAGCATTAAGAAAGTTCTTTTTGAGTTATATCTTTTTACAAACAATCTATCTTAATGACTTAAAACCGAATCAAATAATTTAATTACCGACTTCTCCACAACACAAGCATATTGCAAGCCATGAAATACGTTTTTGGCTTATCTTTACATCTATATCTTCTTCCTTTGCCTTGCTTGCTAACATAAATTTGAACCCATAGATTCTTTTCTTTTGCTTGCATCACCAACTCTATACATCATTTATCTCACACTTGCCAAAAATGGAAACTATGCCATTTTTGTTTTTCTAGATTTTGATATCATGAACAAGAATTCGAGTCAGATTATGAATCTCGATTAATTTTATCGTACCTTAAAATTAACAGTTAGACGTCAGGTTTTTGGGAAAAATTGTAAAAAAATAAAAAGCTGAAGAACACCCTAATAATCATTCATCCGGACAATATGCACATGTGCATACAAGTGATTTGTAAGCAATTTGTCCGGTATGCATATGTGTATAACATGCACACGTGCATAAAAGCTAAAGACATCTTCATTAATTTGTATGCACATGTGTATACCATCCGATTATCAAAGTGTTCCTTAAATTTTCATTTTTTTAAGTTTTTCCATGCACTTCCATCTATTCCAGTAATCCTGTAAGGTTGCATAGGTTAATGGTTGCCCCTACAAATGTTATGACTCATCAACACTTAATTTCTTCGGTTGGCCCTATATTCATGCCAACCGAGGAGAAAAGTGTCGGAAAAATTCACACATATGACATATATTTTTCTTCAAAATAGAGTCTACCGATGGGTTTTTGTATTTCAGAAGGTTCGTGCATATATAAGGTTATCGTTTATATATTTTGATCGACACACAACATGACGATCGTTCAAAAATCAAATCTCCTATTACCTCCTTTGCATTAGGATCGGGTGGAGCGATGTAGCGGTTACCCTGACTGTTGATCGTCGGATTTGCACTCCCACCGATGGCGTACATCTTCCATTCGGTGAAATCATTATTTACGACATGAAAATACCCATGTCTACATCTTGGCATTCTCTGAATCAACCCTTTCCCAAAATGATTAAATGCAATTGTAACCTGTTTTCACACACACAAACACCAAGAACACACAGTACAATAACTGTTAATTAATGTACAAGTTGGCAATGCACGAAAAGGGTTTGGGAAATTTATGGAAATAGTCATTCTCAAATATTGGTTTTACCTCATAGCTCATTTCTCTCAAGTTTTACCCAAATAGCCCTCAATTTCGCAATTGCGAAGGGTGAAAATGTAAAAAAACAAAAAAGTTTTTGAACCATGTTTGTAATTTCATGGACCTAATATGTAAATTTTTGTCAGTGCAATATTCAATTCACAATTGCGAATGTAATATCAAAAATTTACATTTTTGGTCCCTAAAATTTAGTCACTTGGTTAAGAAACTTTTATTTTTTTTACATTTCCACCCCTTCATAACTAGGGGAAAAAAAAAAAAAAAAAAACAACTATTTTGATAAATTTCCCAAAGGATTTTAGTTTAAGTTTGAATTTGAGTTTCACCTGCATCCCTTTATCCGGCAGATATGCATCATCATGACCCATAAGCATAACCTCATTATGATGAGTAAAATAGGTGTTTGAAATCGTAATAGCAGTTGATCCAAGAATTGCATCTATTAAGCCATCTGTACAATGAGAAAGAGAACAATGATCGATCCATATATTTCTCGACCCAGATATCGAAATTCCGTCACCATCCGATAACCCTCGACGGCCAACATGCGTCGGACTCGACCGTATATCAGCGTTCCCGGAAGGTTTACAGTCGTAAATACGTATATTATGAATAATAACATTAGTGACATATTGGACGGTTATACAGCCGCCCCCAGTGATCGCCACATTAACGCCCCTGCCATCGATCGTTTTGTAGCTGTTGATTATGAGTTCGTGTTTTAGCTTAATGAGCATACTGGATGCAAAAATGATCCATAGAGGTTCGGTTTGTAAGACGGCATAACGGAGGGTTCCCGGAGTTGGGTCGATGACGTCGTGATCGGAGGAGTCGGTGACTATGTAATACTGACCGCCTTTGCCGCCTAATGCGAACCGGCCGAACCCAATGCCACAATCGGCTAACCGTTGGCGGTCGTAGCCCCAGTTCGGGTCGCATTTCCAGCAATCGTCGATTGGGTTTCCAGTGAGACAGCCGCCCCCGACATCCAGCATTTCTCGTCTGTATATAGATTCATTTAATCTCCTGTTAAAAATCAAGATTTTGATTAGAAAAAAAGTGTAAACTGAAGGAAACCCAGATGCAAAATTGTCTGATTTGGATTGATGTTTTGTTGAAAAAGAAAGATACCCAGATGATTTAACATCATAATGAACAAAACCCAAACTGGGATTTCTTCAAAAGTTTCTGTAAGTAGTTAAAGACAGGCTCAAATTCTACAACCCAAATAAAAGGCAAAAAGATGACATTTTTCATTGATGTTTTCTTGAAAAAGGAAAAGAAAGATAACTAAAAAAAGACATAATATTGAGCAAAACCCAGATGGGAATTACACAAAATTTTGTGTCAGAAGTTAAACTGAAGCTCAAACAGAAGAAAGAAAAGTTAAAAAGATGGAAGTTTTGAAAGGGTTTTTAGAGTTAGTTTTTTTCACCTTTGTAGTTGTTGAACAACTGCTTGAGGATTTGGATGTTGATATGGAAGTGTGAGATTAAGAGTGGTACTGCTGATGACAGAGAAGAGATAAGTTAAAAGGCAAAACAAGAGAATGGTGGAGTTGGAAGGATACATTTTCTTTGTGAAGAAGAAGAATATATGGAAATTAATGGGAGGGAGAGAAGAAGGTTTAAACTCTTAATGTTTGGCTTATGTTCAAGAAAAGAGGTGGCTTCAAGTTGAATCTTCCTCTTGTTTTAATTATATTAATTAATTAAGCAATTAATAATGGAATAGAATGGAAACTGTTTTGGGTGGTAAATTGGGTTTTTTGTTAAAAGAGATGGATTATGAGTTTTTGAATAATTGAGGAAGAAGTAAACAAAGAGAATTGAGGAAGGGAGGGAAGCATGGATGGAGTTTAGAGAGAAGGGAAGGGGTTTCCCTCACTTTTCAAGTCTTGTTTTCCTCATTAACTTTACATTCCAATCTTGCTTATAAATCATTCTATTCACAAATAAACAAGAAACCCATTAGATAATGTCAAAATATCCACTAAATTACATACATATATATATATATATATATAGAGAGAGAGAGAGAGGGGGAAGTTTATTTGAGAAAAAAGTAAAAGAGGAAAAAGTTGTCTTTTGGGTTATTAAGGGAATATATATAAGATAGGGAGTTTTGGAATTGGGTAGAGATTGATGTTCATATATTCATATTAGGGATGGGTTATATCCACTACTAAATATATTGTGTGTTCTACTAAATATATCATGGGTTGTATATTATGTGTTCATCTTTTTCTACTAGAGGTTTTTGACAAAAACATCACATTTCTATTTTTTTCTTATAAATAATTTTATAGTTTTAAGAACTTATGAAATTATAATAATCTTGAGAGTTAGTGCATCATATGCTATTTCGTATCATTTGTTTCATCGAATACTAGGATTTAGAATATCAATTAACATATATTTGTTTTATAATGTGTTGGTTTCACATGTATTTGTTTCACAATGTAAATCTTTTTAACTTGTCTATAAAACAAACATTATACGTAAAAGAGTCTTCACATTGTGAACCAAATACATATAAAGTAAATATGTAGTGAAACAAATATATGTTCGTTAATACAATAAATGCTACCCGTAGATGAGGAAAAAAAAATATGTGAAACAATACCTTTAGGGGTCGTTTACCAAAATTTACCCGGGTAAGTGCTTACGTGTAAAATTTAACACTATCACTTACTTACCAGGTAAGATTTTAATCTACTAAAATGATATCGTATGCAACAATTTAGCCGGTAAGCGCTAACCTTGGTAAGAGCCGTCGCCCTTACTTACCGGATAAGACTGTCGGGCATTGCCTTTACCCTTACTACTTTTACCAGGTAAAATTCTTTGTCCTTGGCATATTCATCCGGTAAGGTAACATGACTTGGTAAACGCTTACCCGGGTAAACCGGTAAACGGCCCCCAAAATAAAAGTTCTCACCGTTATTCACAATATATAGAGTTCTTAAATAATTAAGCCCCTTATATATGTATGTATGTATGTATGTATGTATTTAGAGAAATTTTAGCATAACTATTAGATGCTCAATTGAAAAATAAAGTAATTTTAGTAATATGCAGGGTTGGCCCAGGTCACGTGCAGCCCATGCGACCGCACAAGACATCAAAAGTTCAAAATCCAAGGGGGCATCAAATTGTCATCAACATTTGCATAGGGATGTAAATGAATGGAACATTAAATCGAAAAGCGATGAAATATAACAAAAAATTGAGCGAAACAAATTGCACCAAAAACGATCACTTTATTATCTATAATTTGACATCCATTTGTTTACCGTTCGTTTGTTCAGTTATGTTAAATGAACGAACATGACAAGCCTTCTTTAGTGTTCGAATGGTTCGTTTGCAACCCTAGTCTTGCATATTGAAAATTGAAATTTGAAGTTTGTAATGCATATCACTATTAAATGATAGATTTTTGCCTACAGACTTTTCCCTGGGAAATCTGTCGCTAAAGGGTGATTCCTCAGAAAACCGTCACAAAAGTTGGTGGGTAATTCAAATCGGTGAAAAATTACTCAGGAATTCTCTAGGTAATCTGTTTGAATTTTTCGAAAAACATCAAATTTTACCGAATCATTGGTATTTTCTGGGTGATCCCACGAAAATTTCCCTGTTTATTTTTTGTGAATAAAAATCATTTGTTTTGAAGTGTATGAGCACATCACTGTATTAACACAATCGCAGTTGGAGCACGCTGCACACACAAGAAGTAAGTATGATCTTAATCCATGTTTTGTTCTTTTATTATGCACCTAAATTGACTAGGTTCCAAACCCTAACCCTATGTTTTGTTGTTTCGCTTATAAAAATAGGCATAGGGGGATCATTTTAGCGTTTTTACATAGGACATCAAAAACCCTAACAACGACATGTGATAGGTTTTTAATTGAATTTTTTTTTTTGCAATATCAATCATCAAATGAGACTGATGGTCGTTTTTATTTCTATAATTACCAAGAGTAAGCTACATAAATGGTCCATGTGTCATCAATGTTGTTGTTTATTTTGTGCATTTTCGTAATGTTTTTGTACATATACTTAACACTGTTAAATCTTTGGTTGTATGTGCCCCTCATACGAGGGACAAAATTGGTCATTTTACATCAATTTTCTATGTTCTTTAAAAAAATAATATTTAATATTATATCTATAAAATAAAAAAATATATAACTATATATACCATGTAAACCCTCCCCCTTTTTGCTTGGTGGTTTCCTGAAAAAAATATATTTATTTTTCTAAAGAAAGATAATTGACGTGTAAAATGACATATTTACCCCTTAAGTAAGGGACACATGATTGGGTTAAAGAATATCTCGTTAATAACGATGTTAACTCAAAAAAATCATTTTATTACAGAAACATAAAATAAAGACCATTCTTTTAAAGACTCATTCCAAAATTGAACTATAATAGAAGGACCAAGAATATGGTTCTCATTAGTTTATTTACTTTTCTATAAATGTCTTTTTTTTACAAAAAAAATCATTGAATTTAGTTTACTTGTTAATAATACTTCAAAAACTTTGGTTAATTTTAGCCCATATCCGCCATAAACGTTACTTTTATTCTACTAGACACCCCTTTAAATTTAAACAATGATTTGAGATTATACGATACCACATTGTTTTTCTAAGATTAAGCCTATTTTTTACACTTGAAACTTCACAGTAAATATTGTGGATGTAAGTTACGACGAGAAGTGTAAGAAGAGATTTTTACTATTTGATCAATCCTAATTACATACCAATTCTAATGACTAACGAGGTGCACCAAGATGCACCAGATCATTTCTCTTGTAAAACACAATTCATGGATATGAGATTAAAAGTGATTAAAGATTTAGATCTTTTCTTACGCTTCTCATCTTTACTCTTTTTCTCACACAACCCTTCCGCTATTTATATTTAAACATTTTAATATTCTTAAAGAGACACACCACTTACTAATTATCCTAGGTCCCATGGATTTAATTATTTGCTTGTTTTATTCCATGACGTCTATTTCAAAATAATGCAATAAATATATCTAATATATGCAAGGTTTTTTTTTATGTATTATCTTAAAGTCTAGTACTTTCATATTTATTCGCAATAATTCAATCAACTTGTTTTTTAATGCTATATTAGTTATTATAAAATCTTAATAATATTTGTAGTAAATAACAAATTTCGTTTCATCTTATATATGAAAATTTGGATTGGTCATTCAAACAAAATAATAACAAGTATCTATTTTATAATTTCAGTTTTGTTATAGATTTAGTCAATTGTCCTAACTCTGTTAAATTTTGCTGCTATTAAACTATCATACTCTTATTAAATTGTATATAAATTTGTTAATCAAGTTTTTTTCAGTTGTTAAAATTTTCTGCAATGCCTTCAAGGCATGCACAATTCGGTCCAAACTGTTTAGTCAAGTCAAAACAGTTTGACTGTTGTAAAAAGTTTTATAGGACTATTTAATTTCTTTTAAATACAAATGTTTAATTTGGTCATTGGTTTTTATTGGATTAGCTCGTTTGAAATAACATATTTCTATAAAGAAACTTATTCTCATATCAATTGTATGAGTTAAATAAGCCAAACCAAGACCATTTTATGGCCATGCTTACTCTTTAAATTTGTTATAATTAGCTTATAAGTTTAACTAAACTAACACTTTACGTTTTAAAACAGTTTAATCAAACCTCAAATATCATTGGAATGACTTCAAAATGTTAGGGGCTGTTTGGTTCACAGAATTAGATGAAATTGGACGGAATTGGAATGACCAAATCCATTGACCAAATTCCTTAGGCATGTTTGGTTCACAGAATGGAGGAGACGGAATCCTTCCAATTCCCGTCAATTCCTTAACTTACGGATTTCAAAATTCCACAGCATATAGCACAGATTTCAAATTCCTTTCCGACAAATTCCACCATAATCCAAATTCCTCGGTGATCTTTCTCGATTTGCAGCTGTGTCTATCTCCCTTGCTCGATCTTGTTCAATCTGCTCGATCTGGTATGCTCTCTCTCTCTCTCTCTCTCTCTCTCTCTCTCTCTCTCTCTCTCTCTCGTTCATGAATTCCATTCCAATTCTATCGAACCAAACGCAACCAAATGTGTGGTCAAATTCCATCAAATTCCATTCCAATTCCCTCAAAGTCAAAATCCTTTAATGAGTTCCAATTCCATCGAATTCCATTCCGCGAACCAAACGCCTCCTAAATTCCAACTCATGCTTAAAAACAAAATATCAAAACCACGAGGTTGTTTGTAGTTACTGAATGGTTCGATACAGAATAATTAAGAGACTCTTATGATATAGTACAAAATGAAATATAATTGTTTAGTAATTAATCCGAATGAAATCAGGGCTCTGAATGGTTAAGAAGAATATAGAATACAAAATGATTCATGGAATTTATGAACCGTTAAGAGGCAGAGTTATTTTTTGTCAAACAAGATTCACCACTATTGAAGATACTCTAAAAAATTGCTCTTAATAAGGTAAACAAACAGCCCCTACTTAAATAAGCTAGCAATTGAAATTCCACTTGCATAATTGCGTATGTTTTTTTTATTAATGTTTTACAACTTAAACTAGTATTACGTTTATATCTAATGATAGAATAAAAAAAAGAGCATGCTCTGTATACGACTCCAAATATCTAAAGGAAACAACTCAAATTTTTTGGGTTTTCAATATTAATAATTATTATTTAAAAGAAGTAATAATTTTGTAGTTGCTAATGAGACAAATTCATGGTGGAGTGGTTTTGAAGAAATGATTTCATGCACTCCCAAATCATCCACGGTTACTTGCAATTTCTTTTAAAAAACTTTTAAGTTATATTTAATATAAATAACATTATGTGTTTTCTTTTTGATACAATATTCGGACTAACGATTTAAAGATATTGTCAAAAAGTTTCAACTAATTATAATTATTTCTGATATATGAATTATATCGTTAATACTGCATATTTTCAAATTACTAATAATTAGACGACAAAATATCCACATTCAATGGTTATTCAAGTTGGGAAAAAGAACTTGGATATTTTTGTTATGAAGTGAGAGATTCGAGTTCAAGCATCACATATATATTGTTATCAACAATGTCAATTTCTTAAAAGGGTTTTTTGTTCAATCATATATTATGACAGTACTCAAACGCTATAAACTTAAACAGTTAAAAATCACACATTATATTTATAAATAACTGGAATGATATAAAATTGTGAGTATATTAAATTATGTTAAACTTTGGACTAAATAATTTAATTCATAAAGGATCAATTTTTCTATGAAAATGATTAAAAACGAATATCAATTTCAACAACTTGAATATTTGTGGTTGTAATTTTGATGGTTGTGACCAACCAATTATTCTCTTCCATTTTGTAATTTTGTGTGGACTTTTGTAATTGGTTATTATAAAAATCTTTTTGCAAAATAAAATATTTGAATTTAAAAAAAATATATAAATTAATATATAAATGTTGTTATAAACATGCATTTTACATAGAGAATTGCCCATGTGCTAAAATAAAAGACTTTGTTTCGACATATATTGTTATGTCACGTCTGTTATAATATTATGCCGATTACAACTTTGTATTTTATTAGTCTATAAAAATAACTAAATTGAATGGATTGCCAAACTTGATTGTGCGACATCCAAGTAAATATCAACCATAACTACAAACATACACTACTAAATGGAAAGCTTTTACCTGCATATACTACTAAATGGAAGGCTTTTACCTACGAACATTTTCATGAGAAATGCGTCGTTAAAAGGTGATTCGTCATAAAGCCGTCACAAAAGTTGGTTGGTAAATTGTTGGTGAGTAAATCAAATTAGTGACAGATTACCTATGAAATTCCTGGGTAATCCGTTGGTATTTTCTTGAAAATATCGGATTTTACCGGAACCATTAGTATTTTCTGGGTGATCCGTCAATAATCACCCAGTAAAAATTTCCATGGGTGATTTTCGTATGTGAAAGTCATTTATTTTGTAGTGATATAACACAGGTGTTGATCAACATTAATGGACAAGTTGATGCAGCTATTTTTCGAATTTTTTTCCTCCACTCGAAAAAATGTTTTGACAGAACACCTTTTGTTTTTTATTTTTATATATTTGATTTTTCATGAATTAAATAAAAAATGTTCTATTTTTTCATTTCATAACCGTTGAGATGAATAAAATGTTAGATTGAACAAGTCTTGTTAATAGTACCTTGTTACTCTTTTGGAAGAAAATAATCAAACTACTCTTTATTAAGAATATATATTCATGTCATTTTATTGGTATTATGGTATATAATATAATTAATTAATCATATCAATTGAAAATAATGTCTTTCTCATGGTTACATACAAAAAGTGTGAAATTATATTCGGTATTCAATTAATCAAATTGATTTGTTACATAGTGTATCATTTCAGTTAGGTGGCTTCTTCTTTTTCTTGATCACTCTATAGTTCGGGTGGCGTCCGATGTTATTTTTGCTTGATATTGGGGTAGAATAATATTTTGATCACCTGAGATATCTTGTACCTTTTTTAACATTATGATCATTACAGTTTATTGTTAGAATGTCTAATTGCTGTGAGTTTCTTAGTATTAGTATCATCAATGTTGGTTTTAAAACCAAACCAAATTGTTATTTAGGGGTACATGTGGGATTACACACACGGACATATATATATATATATATATATATATATGGAGGTTTAAACGAGAACACCTCCATTTTACGAGAACGCGAGAACACCCTTATCACATGTGATAATACACGAGAGGGGACTTGATGGTGTGCGGATGATGTGCCTTGCTATTTAGGTCGCACCTAAGATCGTTTGCGTCTATGATTTAATATCACATATGATGGTTTTGATTGATTATAGTATCACATCAAAGACACCTTTATCTCATGTGATAATATATGTGATGGAGCTTAGTGGTGTAACAACGACTTGGTCGGTAACCTAGATCACGTCCAAAGTCATCCGCATCTCTGATTTAGTATCAAATGTGTATTATATGTGATGGAATAATAGTATCACATGTGATTTCCTATAGTAAAATGGTGTTCTCGCGTTCTCGCAAAATTAATGCGTTCTCGTTTGAACCCTTCCCTCTCTCTCTCTCTCTCTCTCTA